>SJYV01049862.1:554291-577352 GCA_006410875.1 Neotragus pygmaeus | reverse complement strand
CATTTAGCCATCTTATCCTCTGTCGTCCCCTTCTCCTCTTGCCTCCAATCCCTCCCAGCATCAGTGTCTTTTCCAGTGAGTCACCTTTTTGCATGAGGTGGCCAAAGTACTGGAGTTTCAGCTTTAGCATCAGTCCTTCCAGTGAACACCCAGGACTGATCTCCTTTAGGATGGACTGATTGGATCTCCTTGCAGTCCAAGGGACTCTCAAGAGTCTTCTCCAACACCACAGTTCAAAAGCATCAATTCTTCGGTGCTCAGGTTTCTTCACAGTCCAACTCTCACATCCATACATGACCACTGGAAAAACAATAGCCTTGACTAGATGGACCTTTGTTGGCAAAGTAATGTCTCTGCTTTTGAATATGCTGTCAAGGTTGGTCATAACTTTCCTTCCAAGGAGTAAGTGTCTTTTAATTTCATGGCTGCAATCTCCATCTGCAGTGATTTTTGGAGCCCCCAAAAATAAAGTCTGACACTGTTTCCACTGTTTCCCCATCTATTTCCCATGAAGTGATGGGACCAGATGCCATGATCTTCGTTTTCTGAATGTTCAGCTTTAAGCCAACTTTTTTACTCTCCTCTTTCACTTTCATCAAGAGGCTTTTTAGTTCTTCTTCACTTTCTGCCGTAAGGGTTGTATCATCTGCATATCTGAGGTTATTGATATTTCTCCTGGCAATCTTGATTCCAGTTTGTGCTTCTTCCAGCCCAGCGTTTCTTATGATATAATCTGGATATAAGTTAAATAAGCAGGGTGACAGTATACACAGTCTTGGCATACTCCTGTTATGATCTATTTTTTTTTGGTCATTAAAACTTAAACACTTCTCAAAAATATCCTAGTTACTATATATACCAAAAACTACAGTTTTTAGCATTTGAGTTTCAGTGGTGAAGTATAATATCATTAAGCAGTGCCACAAAATGGTATTAAATTTGGGGGAAGAAAGTGTTAGTTGCTCAGTTGTGTCTGACACTGCAACCCCATGAACTGTAGCTCACCAGGCTTCTCTGTCCATGTGATTCTTCACGCAGGAATACTGGAGTGGATAGCCATTCCTTCTCCAAGGGATCTTCCCGACCAAGGGATTCAACCTGGGTGTCCAGCATTGCAGGCAGGTTCTTTACCATCTGAGCCACCAGGGAAGCCTGGGGAAAGAAGTGGGGAGGGAGGTAATAATATCAGGAAAGGTCTTTGGGGTAATTTCTGTGTAGTTAAAAGTTTGGGGAGAACTTTGCATTTGTTCCCCAGACTATTGAAATAAATTCATTTTCAGCTCAGAGTCTTAGCTTTTAAATGCTCAGATTGGTAGTACTTTTTTTTTTTTAATCAATTTTGAATTTTTTTACACATTTATATTTATTATTTATTTTGTGAGCATAGTATTTTAAGGATGTCTTAAATTTATCTCTCCAATGGATAAAAATTACTCTCTTGTCCAAAAGTAAGTAAATATTTAGCCTTTTATGTTAGCTGTGGCAATAAACACGGTCATTTTAAATTCTTTGCCCTATCTACCATAAGCTAAAGAACTGTATATTTTATGTTACTTACATAGCTTTTAGGCAAAGCAAATACCATTTACTGGTGTGGTAAATACATGGAAAGCTTATTCTGCAGTTTTTTAAAGTGATAACTACCACTATCTGAAGTTTACTTAACAAGCCATTTTCTGTAAATAATTGGTATGTTATTTTCCACTGATTGTTTTTGACAGCTGGCTCAATTTTTCTTTAAATATTAAGTCATCAGTACTGTTGAATGCTACTTAACGGTTTTAGATCAGGGTACGATCTAGAAAAATCATACCTTATAACAGTAATTACTAGCTAGTAAGTTTGAGAGCCAGCAAAACTGTAGAGGCATATATTTTGGACTCTGAATTCAGAGGAACAAGGTTTCTAAATATATCTCTACCACTGTGCAGTCTTGGAAAGTTTGTTGACCTGTCTGAGCCTCTGAGAAATGGGGACAGAGTCAGCCTGGTTTGGTTTTTTTTTTTTTTTTTTTTTGGTCAAACAGTAAATATATTGAGCATCCACTATGTACCAGGAACCATACTTTATTTTGCATAATAGTATTTTTTGTCATCATCGTAAGGATTGAACTAGAATGCATGTAAAACAGCTAATCAGAATACTTAACAAAAGTTATCCATAATTTTTAACTCTTATAATTAAAATATCCCAAATATATTTTAAAAATTTCTCTAAGAGCCAAGATTGTTTTAAGGAGTAATTATATATCCAGGATGTATGTTTAAATTAACAATAATCCTATATGTTATTTTTTTTTAAACATTGGCATGAAGTTCTTGTACTTTAGGGTTGACTTGAAAAACAAGAAGCTGGTATGATAGCTTTGAAAACAAGTATAAGTGACTGACATTAATGCCAACATTAGTGTTTCTTTGAGGAGAAATTTTATATGTACATGTACAAATGTATGTGCACTGTGAGCCGATGCTGTATTCTGTTGTCTTTTAAAATAGAAATATATGGACCACTCTCTAATTTTCTCTTTCTTGAAATAAAGGTAAAGCCCTTTCCAGACTTTTTATATACACATACATACATGTGTGTATTTATACCTTTGATTTTAATAAATAGTGATGGGTGGGGAGGGGATTGGTCTACCCCAGATCTGTAATTCTTATAACATCACTATAATACATATGACAGCCATGAATGTTCAGAATATTAAACTGTGTTCATTTCAGTTTCAGAGCCCCCCAAAATGGAATATTTATAGGTTCATTATAGTTTTATCTGAAAACTTTGCAATGAATGGGAAAAAATTTTTTCTCGATTAATTTGGTTAATCATAGCATCTTATACCCGGAGAAGGCAATGGCACCCCACTCCAGTACTCTTGCCTGGAAGATCCCATGGACAGAGGAGCCTGGTAGGCTGCAGTCCATGGGGTCGCTAAGAGCCGGACATGACTGAGCAACTTCACTTTCACTTTTCACTTTCATGCATTGGAGAAGGAAATGGCAACCCACTCCACAGTGTTCTTGCTTGGAGAATCCCAGGGATGGTGGACCCTGGTGGGCTGCCGTCTATGGGTTCGCACACAGTCGGACATGACTGAAGCAACGCAGCAGCAGCGTCTTAAACCAGCTTATTAGTTAATTAAGATTTTAATATATTTTTTATGGTAACATTTTTATTCTAACAGTCTTTATGATTTGTGGCATTTGATGTGTATATGTAAATCTATGTCACTTTAGAAATAGTCACTACAGTTATTGACAATTGAGTACTTTCTGCCAAGCAGGGCACTGAGGTTTAATGTGTTAAGTCAACTCACATCTCCCTTTCTCAAATGAGGAAACTGAGTCACAGAAAATTAATTTACCCAAGGCGACTTGACTAGTAAATATTATAGCTTGAGACTTGTACACTAATCTTTTCTTAATTACTCTCTTCCTCAGATTTTACAATCAGGTTAATTATTTGAACTATATATAACTGTTTATAACAAATATATGACTATAATATATGTGTTATATTCAAGGATTCCCTCAAAGCTCAGTCAGTAACAAATCTGCCTGCAATCAATGCAGGTGACCTGGGTTCACTTCCTGGGTCGGGAAGATCCCTGGAGAAGGAAATGACAAACCAGTGTTCTTGCCTGAGAAATCCCATGGACAGAGGAGCCTGGCAGGCTTTAGTACATAGAGTTGCAAAGAATCGGACACAATTTAGCAACTAAACCACAACCATGTGTTACATATGTATGCTGCTGCTGCTAAGTCTCTTCAGTTGGAATCCCGTCGCTGGGATTCTCCAGGCAAGAACACTGGAGTGGATTGCCAGTTCCTTCTCCAGTGCATGAAAGTGAAAAGTAAAGTGAAGTCGCTCAGTCGTGTCCGGCTGTTCGAGACCACGTGGAGTGAGTCGCCATTGCCTTCTCTGTTACATATGTATAATCATCCTATAAAAAAACAATGATAACAGAATGAAATATTGACTCTTACCTGAACCTTTTCTAGGCTGTATTGGGTGATTGTATATTAGGCTGTACAGGAAGAAATCACCATAACAGATGATTTAGGATTACAAAATATCTGTGTAAATTAATGAACATGTTTTAAACATGCTTCTCAATGTGGTTTCAGTAATATTGTTTGATTTGGGTAAATCGGCATTTATTAATATGATAGTAGGTCTTGAGGACTCGATCAACTGTAGTCTGCTTCATTATTTATTTTTAAATGGATGTAGCTAAAATCTACTTGAAAGTTCACATAAGAGTTAATTTTGTGTTCTTTTTTTTCCTCTTTAGTAAAATAAAACAGGGTCTGTTACCTAGTTTGGAAGATTTGCTGTTCTATACAATTGCAGAAGGACAAGAGAAAATACCTGTTCATAAATTTATTACAGTAAGTTTTTACATTTTTCTATCCTAACTTTTAAAAATCAGTAATATGAATCAATATATGGTGATATTGCAATATAGTCTTAAAGTCATCTGACATGTAGATTCTGACTGACACTATTTCTCTTATTTTCAAATTTTCATCATGCTCATTTCAAGGTAATCAATGAAAGGAAATGAAAGAAACAATGAAAAACTTTTCCAGAAAGAGGGTAATAGTGACACTAAAATGCCATATATATATATATATATATTCAGGTCTTGGGTAGAAGTTTTTAAATATAGGAATTAAAAACTTGTAGTTGGAATAAGCATATACATTATTTGCACTATGTATTTACAGACTCTTATTTTTTTAAAAACAGGCACTCAAATCTACAGGATTGCGAACGTCTGATCCCAGGTTGAAAGAGTGTATGGATATGTTAAGATTAACTCTTCAAACAACATCAGATGGTGTCATGCTAGACAAAGATCTTTTTAAAAAGTAAAAATTTCTGCCAAACCATTAATGGTCATTTGCTATGCTATGTGGTGTTTTTTTCTTTTAAAACAAAATTGCATCTTTGAAAGCAAGTGCTTCCTGTATAATTGAAAAAAGAGGGGAGGGGATTTATAAACATCAATTGCTTAGAACAACTTTGTGCACATTAAAATTCTATAATATACTGGAGCTAAGAGTATACCTTGAAACTGTTCTGAGGAAATGTAGCCATGGATGTTTCCAATTTATAATACCTGGAGATTGCATTCAGTTTGAAAGAAACATACTCTGTCCTGCTTAAATTGATCTCTAATTTATCTGCATATCTTGCAGCCTTTCTCAGCATGATCTCTGTTTCTTTTCTACAAAGTTGATTTAGATGACATCATAAAATGGGAAGTCTTCAGGCAGCCTGCATTCATTAGGTTTACATGTCTCCGTTGTCTGCTTCTCTCTTCACAGCAGACAAAGGCTTACTGCATAGGCTTTTTTTTTTTTTTTTTTTCCAGAATATCTAAAAACTTAATGCTAACTTTGGACATTAATGCCTTGATTTGCTTGAATGAGAATATTTTTATTTTCCTATATTTGCCAATCTTTATTTTCTTTAATGTGTTCCTACTAGTCTGATTGCTTAATAATTTGATAGACAAGTTTGTCATGGAACCCAAGGAAGTATATGGTATTATACAACTAAACTTGAGTGAGAACTAAAATAAAACTGCAAACGCTACTGTTAAACCTTGGCTTTTTCCTGACTAAAAGGGTTAGGTTGAAAAGAATTCCAGCATCTACCTTGAAAGTTTATTTGTATGTATGTATTTTTACATATTTTTTATTTTATTTTTTTTGGGGGGCTAGATGATTTGTTCTAGATATCTGCTGAAGTATCCTGGAATATTAAGTCATCTGAAGGTATAAGTATTTAACTGAGATCCTCCCAAGTGTCTTGGCATACCATGAAGCAGTGAGTGCTGCCAGTTTTAGATCTCTGTCTTTTCACCACATGGTTCTTGATGCTGTTAACTCTGCTGACCTTATAAAATGTAGATTTTAGGTTCATGTTGGAATTGATGTTAGGAATTTTGGGTCTTCCGAACCTGTTCTTTGTGAAGGGAAGGAAATAATTTCTAGTTAGCTGTATTTTTGCAGTAAGATTATTTTATTTTTAGCGGTCATGAACTCTGCTAAGTGCCTTCTGGGGAGTTATTTCGGTATATCTGAGAATAAAGTTGTCAGACTTGATTCAAAGACATGGTAGATAGGTATATTGATTGTGGGTATGAGGAATTGCTTTGAATTCCTACATGAAAGCAGGATTTTATATCTTTTCAGTACTGGTTAAGGTTTTTTTGTGCTTCATAAACATACTATTGTGTTTAAATATGAAATTTGAAAAAGTAATTTAAATACACTGAGTAAACAGAAAACCATAAAATTTTCTATATTAAAAACAATTAGCATTATTTTAAACACTAATCCAATTAAAAAAAACTGATGTTTGTAATATAGGCAGTTCCCAACTTGACAGATGCTTAGTGGTCTATGTGAGCAGGCAGTGGAAAAGTTTATGTCTATAGGCATATGATTTTTCTTTTCATGCCTAGAATGAGATTCAAAACCTCTGACCGCTAACCTTTTCAGGTCACCTGGAAAGGTGATGGCTTCAGAGAAATATTTTCTCTGTTTTCAAAATAAGTTTTCTAGTTAGTGTTCCCAGAAATAAACTATCTCAGTTTCATGCAACTGGAAAAGCAGATGTTACAATGGAATTCATTTTCCCAGAGAAGTAATTTATAAAGAAAGATGGAAAGGTTTGGTTGAAGTCAATGTGTTGACATTTTACCTAAAATACCTTGTTGGTTAATATATATATTCAGCCTTTGAAATCTGAGAAGCATGTAGAATTTTTCCTTAAAAGGGAAAATAAGTTCCAAGCATACTTTTTGGGGCATAGTCTGTTTGAAAGTTGGAGACTGCCTATACCTATCTAGATACTCAATTGTTTTTAATGCTAATAGTCTTAGTAGAAGCAGAAAATTTGTGTTGAAAAGGAATACTTTATTTATTCATATATTTTTAGCCAAGTAAGTATTAGAATTATTATCATGTGTGATCATAATTTTTTTTATCATCTTGTTTTGGAGGAAATGAGTGGTAGTCTTTGTATTTATTTGATTTTCCTTTGAAAATTCTTATCCACTATGTTATTTTACTAATGAGAAATTATATTTAAAATAGTCTATAAAACAGATGTGCATAACAGTTGTTAACCATAAATATTTAAATTAAAAGGGAAAGCAAAATTATTTTTACCAGTTTAGGATGAGAAAACTGAACAAAGAAAGCATGAGAAAGATGTCGCATGTTGAAAATCATAAAACACTCTTCATTCTACTTTATATGACTTCTGATTTTCTAGTTAGATTCATGACATCCATATTAAAATAGCTCCCAAGAAAAAATTACAGATTGGTATGCTCATCATCATGCAGCTAGACACTCTTCTGAGTGATAATTGCCTTGACTGGCCACAGTAATTCACCAATGAAAGCTGTTAGCACGACTTTACCAGCACCTTCTAATAGAGTTAAAAAAAAAAAAAATCCCAGTTTTACTGACTATACAGTTTTTATATAAAACCTCCTTTTAAAACTGCTGATTAATTTTGAGTAGGTAAATAGTAGTAAGGTTAATAATTTTTATTTGTTTGACAGTCCTTATATTTTCTCATGCAACAGTTCTTGAAAGAAGGAGAATGTAGATTTGACTTGATACAGAATACCCATTTAAGATCAGGAATTATCAACTTTTTTCTTCTAAGAAATGTCTTTCCTTATATATTACTTGTAACTCTCATGTGCAAGTTGAATTACTGTTTGATGGATATTAAGTCTGACAAAAGTCAGTATTAGGTAACATTGAAACTATCATAAAATTTATTGGTCTATTGAAGTCAATATTAACTCTTAGGTGTCATTTATTTCTACATGTATAGCTTAATAATGGAAATTAGGATTATAACTTTTTCATGTTGTAATTAAAGCACGTGTTTATCACTGAAAATAACCTATTTTATTTTAAATCAGTGTTTAATTTTATGTTGGTGAAGTGAGTATATATTCTTGATTTTTGTCAATAGTTAAAATATGATATCTGGCTTTTAATTCTAATTTGCTATTTCATTTAGAATAGCTGAATTAAGATACTGAGATAAAAATTTATCATTTACCATGGACTGAAAAATTGAGAGTGTATTCTCCAGCTCTCCTTTTATAGTTAATGTGTGTTATTTACTTGCAGGTTACACAGAGTTTTCTTATCNAAAAGTAATTTAAATACACTGAGTAAACAGAAAACCATAAAATTTTCTATATTAAAAACAATTAGCATTATTTTAAACACTAATCCAATTAAAAAAAACTGATGTTTGTAATATAGGCAGTTCCCAACTTGACAGATGCTTAGTGGTCTATGTGAGCAGGCAGTGGAAAAGTTTATGTCTATAGGCATATGATTTTTCTTTTCATGCCTAGAATGAGATTCAAAACCTCTGACCGCTAACCTTTTCAGGTCACCTGGAAAGGTGATGGCTTCAGAGAAATATTTTCTCTGTTTTCAAAATAAGTTTTCTAGTTAGTGTTCCCAGAAATAAACTATCTCAGTTTCATGCAACTGGAAAAGCAGATGTTACAATGGAATTCATTTTCCCAGAGAAGTAATTTATAAAGAAAGATGGAAAGGTTTGGTTGAAGTCAATGTGTTGACATTTTACCTAAAATACCTTGTTGGTTAATATATATATTCAGCCTTTGAAATCTGAGAAGCATGTAGAATTTTTCCTTAAAAGGGAAAATAAGTTCCAAGCATACTTTTTGGGGCATAGTCTGTTTGAAAGTTGGAGACTGCCTATACCTATCTAGATACTCAATTGTTTTTAATGCTAATAGTCTTAGTAGAAGCAGAAAATTTGTGTTGAAAAGGAATACTTTATTTATTCATATATTTTTAGCCAAGTAAGTATTAGAATTATTATCATGTGTGATCATAATTTTTTTTATCATCTTGTTTTGGAGGAAATGAGTGGTAGTCTTTGTATTTATTTGATTTTCCTTTGAAAATTCTTATCCACTATGTTATTTTACTAATGAGAAATTATATTTAAAATAGTCTATAAAACAGATGTGCATAACAGTTGTTAACCATAAATATTTAAATTAAAAGGGAAAGCAAAATTATTTTTACCAGTTTAGGATGAGAAAACTGAACAAAGAAAGCATGAGAAAGATGTCGCATGTTGAAAATCATAAAACACTCTTCATTCTACTTTATATGACTTCTGATTTTCTAGTTAGATTCATGACATCCATATTAAAATAGCTCCCAAGAAAAAATTACAGATTGGTATGCTCATCATCATGCAGCTAGACACTCTTCTGAGTGATAATTGCCTTGACTGGCCACAGTAATTCACCAATGAAAGCTGTTAGCACGACTTTACCAGCACCTTCTAATAGAGTTAAAAAAAAAAAAAATCCCAGTTTTACTGACTATACAGTTTTTATATAAAACCTCCTTTTAAAACTGCTGATTAATTTTGAGTAGGTAAATAGTAGTAAGGTTAATAATTTTTATTTGTTTGACAGTCCTTATATTTTCTCATGCAACAGTTCTTGAAAGAAGGAGAATGTAGATTTGACTTGATACAGAATACCCATTTAAGATCAGGAATTATCAACTTTTTTCTTCTAAGAAATGTCTTTCCTTATATATTACTTGTAACTCTCATGTGCAAGTTGAATTACTGTTTGATGGATATTAAGTCTGACAAAAGTCAGTATTAGGTAACATTGAAACTATCATAAAATTTATTGGTCTATTGAAGTCAATATTAACTCTTAGGTGTCATTTATTTCTACATGTATAGCTTAATAATGGAAATTAGGATTATAACTTTTTCATGTTGTAATTAAAGCACGTGTTTATCACTGAAAATAACCTATTTTATTTTAAATCAGTGTTTAATTTTATGTTGGTGAAGTGAGTATATATTCTTGATTTTTGTCAATAGTTAAAATATGATATCTGGCTTTTAATTCTAATTTGCTATTTCATTTAGAATAGCTGAATTAAGATACTGAGATAAAAATTTATCATTTACCATGGACTGAAAAATTGAGAGTGTATTCTCCAGCTCTCCTTTTATAGTTAATGTGTGTTATTTACTTGCAGGTTACACAGAGTTTTCTTATCTGTAAAATGGGGAAATTACCTTCTTAAAGGGTTCATCTTTTGAGGATTAAACAGGATAAATAGTACTTGAAGCTTAGTACTTTTTAGTCTGTTACGGGCTTAGTCTTAGTTGGTATAATGGTTTGATGCTCAAGTCTACAGTGTCTTCCTTTATAGATTAAGTGTTCTATTATTGAGCTTCTGAGACTCACTTAAGATGAGCTGAGAGTATATGGTTGGCTATTAACCTATTAATACAACTCTTCTTTAGGGTTACATTAATAAATTGATTTTCTAGCTTAAACCCTTTTAAAACAAAGCAGAATATTGATTCAAATTATTAGATTTCATGCTTTCCCATCCACATGATTTACCATATCATTTAAATAGTTTTTAACAGTGAAATATTTTTATTCTACAGTGTATTACACATCTTAACAGAATAATGTAAACATTTTTGGTGATTCAAGTAATATAAAATTATTATACTATTATATATATATTTTAAAGTTAAACATTATTTTTGCAAGCGTTTAAATAAGTATTTTATGTTAGAGACAAATCTGACTAAACAAAGTTTTTAGCTTAGAAAGGGCAACATTTTCAGAATGTAATTTATAGAAAATATGTTAAAATACAGAATGTTTAGTTTTTTGTGAAGTTTTTTCTTAAGGGACATATGTCTGAGGTTATTTCATGGGAAAATAAAGAGGATCTCAGCTATATATTAAAGTCTGATTTTTGTTAACCAGATGTCATGCTGAATGCTTATCATATCTGGTAGGTGAGAAAGTATTGTTTTTAGATGGTCTTGGTACTTAACCTGGTGGAATGCTCTGTTGTTTTAATCTTTGATGCAGTTTTTAGGCTATCTAATTTATTTCTTTAATTTGTTCAACAGCTTACAAGCAGCTACATTTGTTTAAAATGTTGAATTTCTTTATTGTTTGAGTATTTTCCTAATATTGTTATTATTAGCAATTACTAATTTTTTCTTATATTCCACAGATGTGTTCAAAGCAACATTGTTTTGTTGACACAAGCCTTTAGAAGAAAGTTTGTCATTCCTGACTTTATGTCTTTTACTTCACATATCGATGAATTATATGAGAGTGCTAAAAAGCAGTCTGGAGGGAAGGTAATGTTTTTGACGTGAATATTTTCCTAAACCAATAATTGAATAAATTTAGCTAAACTTGAGGTGTAGAGACTAAAATTACATGGTTTTGTGTTTTGCTAAGTAAGAAATTTAAGTGAAGCCACTGGATTAAGTTCTTTTAGAGTAAGGGAAGTAAACAGAAGTTTAAATTGCTCAGTTTGTCTGACTCTTAGCAATCCAATGGACTGTAGCCCGCCAGGCTCCTCTGTCCATGGGATTCTCAGGCAAGAATACTGGAGTGGGTAGCCATTTCCTTCTCCAGGGGATCTTCCTGACCCAGGGATTGAACCAAGTTTCCTGAATTGCAGGCAGATTCTTTACCGTCTGAACCACCAGGGAAGCTTAGTGCTTTTGTATTTTTNAGGCAAGAATACTGGAGTGGGTAGCCATTTCCTTCTCCAGGGGATCTTCCTGACCCAGGGATTGAACCAAGTTTCCTGAATTGCAGGCAGATTCTTTACCGTCTGAACCACCAGGGAAGCTTAGTGCTTTTGTATTTTTTATTATGGTTGTTATTTTCATTAAAAAGAAATCTTTTTGATTTTCAAACAATTAAGGTGACTTTTATATTTTTAATTAATTAAAAAATAACTTCCTGGGAATTTCTGCAGGTATGATATCCTCAAATGTTAAATAAAATGTTAACAGTTTTTAAAATCCTCTATATAATATAAGGGCTATTTTCTTTATTCTCGATATTGAAAGTTTTTAGATTATGAAACCCTATTATCATGACCCTGATTAAATAAATTTTGTTTTTTTCCCTTAAAAAAAAAATCAATTCCTAGTTCCTTTTAGACTGTGTTTTTTCTAGGAAGAGAAAATGCAATAGAAAACAGATGGTGACGGAGACTCTGAGAGTTCACTTAGATCTTACTGGTAATCCTCAAGTCTGTTATGCCCTTAGTTTTTATGAATATTGTTATAAAAGATACACTACAAAGCCACTGAGTACTACAAAATGTTCATTAGTGGAAGTTAAATTAAGATAAATTTTTTTGATAGAAGAGAATATTTTATATTTTATCTGTTGATTTCTTTCCACTGTTTTGGATAGGTTGCAGATTATATTCCTCAACTAGCCAAGTTCAGCCCTGATTTGTGGGGTGTATCCGTTTGTACAGTAGATGGACAGAGGTAAGTTTATTTCAAATTCATCAAAACCAGCTCTAAAACTTAAATTTGCTCACTGCCTAACAGTGAGCATGAGGTAGAGAGGAGCGTCTTCTCTAATAGTAATTAGCCCCTTGAGATGACATGAATTCAAGAAGGCAGAGAAGTTTAAATTTTAGTTTAATTTTAAAAACTCAATTGAAATAATACTTTTACTACATTTTATGAGGCATTTCAGCTACATTATTCACAGTTGTAGTCTTTTTATTTGAATGTTTATTGTTTAAGGAACTACAGTTGCAGATTTGCTTAGGAAAAGTAGATTTGGCAAAATATGAAATTACTCTCTAATGAACTGACCACTAACAGAATTAGTTCACCTTTCTTCACTTAACATTGGTTACCCATACTGTCATCATTTTTGTTCCTCTTGCTGCTTATATGATTATCATGGTAGTTAAGACAATATAATGTAATATATAGTCTTTTGCTCATCAGTCATTTGCAAAAGATACAGAATTTCATGAAGCCTATGAAATTTGATTTTCAGGATTTAATCACACTGCAGGGATAACCACTGGCATCTGAGGCTCCAGCAGAATTTTAAAAAGGATAAAAATATGAGGGTACCTCAGAATAATTAGATTTTAAAAGTCAGTCAAGAGAGGCCCTTGGAAAAATGAACAAAGTTCTGAAATATTTTTTAAAGAGTGACCTTTTTATTATGCTGTAAGTCAGACATAAAGATTTCTTATGTTGCAGTTTGGTCTTGTCAGTCAGAAAAATAATGCCAAAAAAAGAGAAATCATATTTTTTACTCATTTGAAGACTTCAGCTCAGAAATAAAATCATTCTGGTTTTTTGTTTGCTTTTTACTAAGGTAATTATTTCTTTTTACATTAAAATATAACTTACATAAAATGAGATAAACAACTCCTTGGTGTATATAGCTTGATAAATTTATGTTAGGTAATTTTATCCTAAATTTTGTTAAAACTACAAATCAAAATATCCCAATTAAAGCTTTTATATGTCTCAAGTGCCTTCATTCTAATAATACTTCTATGAGAATGTATTAGGAAAAAAATACTTTTTAATACTTAATCTTTCTCAAGTATTTACAGTTTTTTTTAAAAAATGGGATTTAGTTCATTCATACTTAATGATAAGGAATCCAAGGCCCAGAATTTGTATAAAACTGGCAGAGGTGAAACTAGCACCTAGGTCTCTAAGCTTCTAGTCCATTCTCTCCATTATGACAGATGTTTATCCTCATCTGGGCCTGTGAAATGAATTAAACACTCATGTGTTGTATTAAATATTGGGTGCTGTGAACAGACACGAATTCATGAGAAGACATGGCTTATCCTATGGAATAAATTCCAGTAGGGAGAGGTATTCCTGTTTTCTTGTATTTGGAGGAAATGGTTTATCATGTAGTAGAAATTTTTATATTTGGAGGAAATTATTATTAGCTAATTCTCATGCATGTCCTTTTTCTTCTTAAACATATTTTGTGCATATAGGTGATTCTTTTAGTTTAGCCTTCTTATCTAGAGAGATTTTGAGATGAGACTTTGGACTAGATCATAGGTATTTTTTAAATCCAAAGATGGTAAGACAGGCTTTTGTCAGGTAATAGAATGATTGCCAAGTTGAAGTTATAGGCTGAATTACAAGTTATTCATAAATTTGATAAGAAAAATATTATATTCTTTTACCTAGAAGTGAGGTGTCCCTCTGATGTCTCCATTAACTTCTGATTGTCGAGAGGTAGTCATTATAGTGCCCAGTTTCACTATGAATACGTTCCACTAGAATGAATATGTGCCTGTATTGTGTTGGCTCATTGATTGGGGCACCTGGGATACTTTAGCAAATTAAACAGAAATTACTGCTCTTGGGGTCAGTCACAATTTTTTCATTTTCAAACCAGTTCTATACTTCATCTGCATCCTAGCTGTTTGGTAACATAAAAAGCTTTCTTTTTGTTCTGTTGTTTATCTCCATGGTGATAATGATTGCCTTTGGTGCCAACTCTATCGAGTTTGTAAAACTGGATGCTGTTTGTTTTAATTGGGCTAGAAATTATCAATAGATATAGTTCACAAGAAGAGGCATTTTTAGAGAGGGGCTCAGAGAATGATATTGAATAAACTGAGCCCCATTGAAAAACTAACCAGTTTCAGTTCAGTTCAGTCACTTAGTTGTGTCTGACTCTTTGTGACCCCATGAATTGCAGCACGCCAGGCCTCCCTGTCCGTCACCAACTCCCAGAGTTCANCGAACCTCCGTCCATTGTTCATCAGGCACTCTATCAGATCTAGTCCCTTAAATCTATTTCTCACTTCCGCTATATGTCATAGGGATTTGATTTAGGTCATACCTGAATTGTCTAGTGGTTTTCCCTACTTTGTTCAATTTAAGTCTGAGTTTGTCAATAAGGAGTTCATGATCTGAGCCACAGTCAGCTCCCAGTCTTGTTTTTGCTAACTATATAGAGCTTCTCCATCTTTGGCTGCAAAGAAATTTAGCCTTGATTAAAGCTATGAGTAAAAAAAAATGGTGACTAATTTCTAAAAGCACTAGTTCATTTTATATGTTAGAATCCAGATAGAAGTAAGGAGAGTCATACCCTCTTGTCCTCAGAGGCAATTTTTCACATTACTCATTATATAATAATTTTGAGCCAGTCTCTTACTCGAGTACCTGTAAATGTTTGCATTTTTTAAATAAACATATTTATTCTTATTCTTTAATGTCCAAGTAAACTTATATTTGAATTATGGGAAAGCTGTTGTAAATTAGAATTAACATGTAAATAACAGCTGTAGTTATTATTACATTTTTTCCCAATTGATGTAAATTATTTTATAAATCTAATTTTAAATAGGCATTCTGTTGGAGATACCAAAGTTCCATTTTGTCTTCAGTCCTGTGTAAAACCTTTGAAATATGCCATTGCTGTTAATGACCTTGGAACAGAATATGTGCATCGATATGTTGGGAAAGAGCCAAGTGGATTAAGGTTCAACAAACTGTTTTTAAATGAAGATGGTAAGAATTATATAAAAGTTACTTGGAAAAAGAAATATCTTATTTTCTTGTGTAAATCTAAGTAGTTTTTGGGGGGGGGGAGGGAAGAAAAAAATTTGGAACATTCATACTTTTTCATTTTACATGAAAATACTTTGAAACCCATAGAGATAGTTTAATCATTTATTTTAAAAAATAGTTTTATTTAGGCATTTTTATACCACTGGAGGGTGAGGTAGAGAGTTCTAGGGCAGAAAGTAAGACTTTGATTGTATAATTACCCATAGGGGAATATCTTACAAAATCTCAACGTCTGGAATTTGTTGGTTAGCATTGAAACTAAATGATACTGGTTATAAAAAATATCGTTTTTGGTTATCAATATCAAAGTTATTAATATTAGTTATCATTGAAGCTAAATGATGAGTACATGCACACTTGTATTCTTTTCTTTCTACTTTTGTATATTATATATGTTTGAAAACTTCCATAATAAAAAGCTTTTATGGTGGCCCTTGTAGAGATGATGTTTTTGCTTTTGCTCTTCCATAACATTTAGCATATGAAAGAAATATCTTATTTTAAATAGTTGGATAACGTAACAAGTCTAAATACTTTACAGGAATCAAAAAAAAAAGTGGATGACAAAGGTAGATAGTACTTTGATCTGATAGAGATTTTAAATCTAAATACCAACATATAGATTGGTTTCTATTTTTTAGTCCTTTGGGTATATACTAGGTTCTGCATGTGCTGAGTTAAAATAGAATTGAAAACTAAAGGAATTCAGTGATTGTAACCACTCCTGTAATTTTTCTTTATGCTGGATGAAAAATGAGTATATGCCTTATACTCACTGTTCTATTAATTTTTTTGAGTGAAGCTACAACTGGTATTTTCTTATGCTTCTTTTTCTGTTTGTTTTGAGAGCAGTTGCATTTTTCTTTCTTATTTTACCATAATCTTTTTATTCTGTGGCTTCCCTTGTGGTTCAGCTGGTAAAGAATCCACCCACAATTTTGGAGACCTGGGTTTGATTTCTGGGTTCAGAAGATCCCCTGGAAAAGTTTCAGAAAGTTTACCCACTCCAGTATTCTGGCCTAGAGAATCCCATGGACTGTATGTCCATGGGGTCGCAAAGAATTGGACACAACTGAGCTATTTTCCAGAGAAGGCAATGGCACCCCACTCCAGTACTCTTGCCTAGAAAATCCCATGGATGGAGGAGCCTGGTAGGCTGCAGTCCATGGGGTCTCGAAGAGTTGAACAGGACTGAGCAACTTCACCTTCACTTTTCACTTTCATGCATTGGAGAAGGAAGTGGCAACCCACTCCAGTGTTATTGCCTGGAGAATCCCAGGGACGGGGGAGCCTGGTGGGCTATGGGGTCACACAGAGTTGGACACGACTGAAGCGACTTAGCAGCAGTAGCAGCAGCAGAGCTATTTTCACTTTTACCCTTCTAGAGCCCTAGAGACTGAACCTGATAATGTCAAAAATGAAAGGACAGATACTTGAATGTATACAAATACATGTATAAACAAATTTAGCACAGCCTGATTTCTGTATTTTGCTTTCTGTCTACATGTGGTTTCCCTTTCAGATGGATGTAATACTGGAGATTTTTTGGTTTTTGGCTTCCTTTTGGCTGTGTACTGTTTTCTCTGACAATCATTCTCATTTGGTATGATCTCAAAGAAAGCAGACTTCTCTTAGCATAATTTGAAATAGGTGAAATCCTGATTGTACTACTTAGACAGTATTCCTGTACTAAGTTTTATTTTAACTTTTGTAACTTGCCATTCAGTTCAGTTCAGTCGCTCAGTTGTGTCCAACTTTTTGTGACCCCATGAATCACAGCACGCCAGGCCTCCCTGTCCATCATCAACTCCTGGAGTTCACTCAGACGTTGGTCCATCGAGTCAGTGATACCATCCAGCCATCTCATCCTCTGTCGTCCCCTTTCCGTCCTGCGTCCAATCCCTCCCAGCATCAGAGTCTTTTCCAATGAGTCAGCCCTTCACATGAAGTGGCCAAAGTATTGGAGGTTCAGCTTCAGCATCATTCTTGCAGTGAATACCCAGGACTGATCTCCTTTAGGATGGACTGGTTGGATCTCCTTGCAGTCCAAGGGACTCTCAAGAGTCTTCTCCAACACCACAGTTCAAAAGCATCAATTCTTTGGCACTCATCTTTCTTCACAGTCCAACCTTCACATCCATACATGACTACTGGAAAACTTGTCATTATCATAATCCAAAATGTTAAAGCAGAGCTAGCTACTAAATCACATTGTTGATCTCATATTGAGGAGAATAATGTACTGTTAAGTTACCCAATTTATTGTCATTATTGTTTTTTAATTAAACATTTTTAACAGTTTTATTGAAATAGAATTCACCTACCACATAATTAACTCATTCAAAATGTACTATTTAATGACTTTTAGTATATTCATAGAGTTGTATAGTCATAACAACAACCAATCGTGGAAAGCTTATCACTCCAAATGATACTCTATGCCTATTAGTAGTCAATCTCTATTTCTCTTCTGTGCCTCAAAACTAGCAATCTTCTTGCTGTCTCTATGGGTTTGCCTATTCTGTACTTTCTACGTACATGGAATCCTTATATTTGGTCTTTTATGACTGACATATTTTCCTTTTTTAGCATATGTTTTTAAGGTGCTTTCATGTTGGGCATATGTCAGTACTTCATTTTTAATTGCTGAGTAATATTCCATTGTATGGATAATAACACAGTTTGTTTACCCATTCATCATTTGGCAGGATGTTTAATTTGTGGGTTATTTTTCAGTTTTTTTAACTATTACCAATAATACTGCTGAGAATATTTGTGTACACATAAGTTTTTATTTTTCTTGGTTATATAGTGAGACTGGAATTCCTGGGTCATACAGAAATCTTCAACAGTTGAGAATTTCCTTGTTTAGTTCTAGACTTATCTCACAGAAGATAACTTGCTTAAAATTCAAGGAGACAAATAATGTAGCAATAACTTATGAATTCTGCTAGGTTTGTTAAGTTAGATAGGAACTTGTTCCCAAAGAAGTAAGTTACAATGACAAACAGATAGATTAGGAATTATGCTTTCAAATAAATGTTTCTAGTGCCCCTGTTCGGCATTTGTGCTGTACTGTAAATGACAATATAATCAGCTGAGACTTTGAAATTCTCTTTGTTGGAAGAATTAGAAGAGGTAGGATTTTGGGTGAACTTAAATTTTAAGTAATTTTTAAATTATACAAAATGCATCCTTATTGTCAGGAAAGCATGGACAATACAACTTAAATACCCTGTAATCTTTTTTTCCTATATGTATTACTTGTTTCTGTTTTCTTTTTCTGCATGTGTATGTGGAGAAGAAAATGGTAGCCCACTCCAGTATTCTTACCTGGAGGATCCCCATGGACAGAGGAGACTAGTGGGCTGCAGTTCATGGGGTCGCAAAGAGTTGGGACATGACTGATTGAGCATGTACATATATATATATACACATATAAAAAAGTAAAATACTTTCTAAAAGGAAAATTGGGTCCACACTAGATATGCTTTTTCCAAGGTGCTTTAATAGTAATACTATTTGATTGCTTAGTGATGTGCCAGAACATTTCATGTGTTTTAATTCATTCAAGTACTATGATTTGCTGAGATATTGGTGCTGTTTAGAGGTGGGAGAATTGAGGCACAGTGAAATTCAGTTACTTGCCCAGGATCAAATAGCTAGTAATGGCATAGTTAGGAAATTTGAATGTGCTCTTATACCACTATTCACTGTCTTTCTGTATCTGAATCTTTGTTTGCCTGTATAATTATAGTAGCTTCTGAGAAGTGTATTACTGGTTTGATGTGTAAAGACTTAATTGCGTTCCTCTACTTTCTACCTCCCGCCCCCAAAAAGAATTGTAATAGTGGCTTATATAAAGAAAATAGGTGTATGTTCATGGGAAGTAACTGCATCACAGAAAGTGGTATCAGGTACTTAACATTATTCTGTTGCTTTTATATTTTTCAGATAAACCACATAATCCTATGGTAAATGCTGGAGCAATTGTTGTGACTTCATTAATAAAGGTAAACTGTTGATGTTTTAATCTAGTAATATTTTTAAATACAAAGGCATAAATATGAACCTTATGTAGAACTGTGAAAAGTTTTCTTTTGGTGTTAATCTTACAGTATAAGGTTAGAATTTTTATTTATTTCAAAATAAATGATGTAATTTCAAGGGCAAAACTAAAAACAGATGACTCATTATAAATTCTAACACTCTTGACCTGAAGATCTGGCAGAAATTCAAAAAGAAGTTTCTGTTGAACAGTAGTCACAGTTTTTCTTCTTAAAATTTTAATATTTTTTTCTTTCTCTTTTTGGCTCTTCTAGAATGAACAAATATAAACAGAATTAACAGCATGTTACTGTTTGATGTTTGTCATCAGCATATGTAGGGACAAATGTTCTGGTACTTTGTGTTAAAGACAAAGTACATTTACCCTTGAATATTCTCAAGTCCTTGACTTTCATGAACTGTAGTCACAATTTTCATTTGAACTTGTTTCACTTGTTTTACTTGAATCATAAAAAAATTTATTCCAATTATTAAGTTATTTTATTTTTCCTACTCTTTGGTTTGTTTACACTGTATGTTTTCTTGTTAAGTGTCTAGTTTGCCTTAATAATTGGAAATACTAATGTTATATTGAAATAAGTATTTGAAAATGGTTCTATTTTGTGATACTGCTTAGGTTTTTAATTTCTAATTATAAGTTTCATTTATATTCAATTATGTTTCATTTGTGTTTGCAACATTTATATACTTTCTTCAGTAAATCTGTGCATATCTATTCCGTGGTTGAAGATAACATAGCTGTATGGCTTTGTAGATGCATTTCTGAGTATGAGATACCTTGGTTACTCAAGGAATATTCGAATATAAGTTATACCGTTGGCCCAATTAATAAAATTTCATCTAGTTTGTATGCTACAAATTCTCTTAACTCTCATGAATTTATTGTTGTTAATCATGAGGGAAAGCCTTTAAAATAGAAGAGTAGTATCTTAAGAATGTATATGTTGTTATTTTGGAGCAAATGCTTCTAAGTACTGGCCACTTAATCCATGTAACTCCAGTGATGTAGATATTATATAGCCAAATATTATTTTTTAATGTAAGTAATTTTAGGCTATGAACATTTTCAGTTTGCCTGTTATAACCTCTAGTTATTTGTTGCTGTTTAATATGAGAAGAGTTGTCAGTTTGAGATGAATGAAACTATGTTTATTATTAAAAAGTTATGAGTATATGATAGGCATAGTTATGCCTTCAAGTAGCTTACAGTACAATGTAAGGTATACACCAGTAAATGCACCCTTACAATGAAATACTACAGTGAGAGAAAAGTTTCATTAATAACTGTTCAGATTTGAACATGTAACTTAAATTAGAAGTAAGGAAAGTTATGATAATAAGAGGTATGCATTAGTGGTTGATGAGAAAACCACTAGAATGGTTCTAACCCTTTTTTGGGTCTTCGAGAAAAAATGTTCACATACCATGATTTTATATGAACCGTAGGGAGTTCATAGACCCTCTGAAGCTGACTGTGGAGCTCAGTTTAAGAACTTTTACACTGGAGAGAGATTAACATAGCACACTAATAGTATTTTCAAGAAAGGACATATGTAAATGATTAATAGCAGTCTTGCTTAACTGCATGCAGTTAAACATCTTTTGTTTAATGATTCATGGGCTTAATATACTACACTGAAATGTTGCATGTGAGAAATGCATGTTTGGTCATACCACATCATTACTTTATAAGTTTCACTTACCATGTTCAATCACATGCCATAAATTATATATTGAGCCACATTAATATAAGTACTGAGAAACAGTTCAAAAAACACACATACACAGCATAAGTGTGGTTGTATGTAACTGTGCATTTAACTGAGTCATCTTGTCTTTACAAATTTGATCAGAAATTTTAAATTTAGAAAAATTACTGACAAAGTTGGAAATGAAGCTTTGGGGTATGGTTCATATTTAAGGTCACTTTCTTTGAATTTTTTTGTTTTATTTTTAGATGGTGTTTCACAAGTTTTATGTTTTTTTTTGTTTTTTTTTTGTTTTTTTAATGAAGTTCATCTAAATATTGGAGGGGTAAGCTTGACATACCTCTGTGTAAAATTGTCCCAGAATATAATACTTTTCTTGGACTCTTTTTAAAAAAAGAAGTCAAAACTTTTATAAACACCTGTCTGTGATCTCTGCAGATTATATGATCACATAATATTTATGAATTGGTAGTTGAAGCTAAAGTAATAAAACCATAGCTGAAGGGGTTTTCAAGCTCAGCCCTCTTACTAAATAGGTAAAATGAGGAAATAGACTTGATAGGTTCTAACAGCAGTGGACTTGGCTTAAGCTAAATCTCCTGATTTTCTGTTTGCTGTTCATTCAAATTCACTCTGACATTTTTAATGTAACTGTTTGCTGTTTTCTTGATGACATCTTCATCTTTACCTGGCATAATTAGATTGTCTAAAAAGTTGAGAAATATTATTTTCCTTATTTCACTTATACAGAAGATACCAGTTTATTGAATTAGAAGTCAGTCTCATTTTTAGTGAGTGTGTATAGTCATTCTTTGGACATTAGTTAGTGCTTGTTATCTGTAGGGAACTAGGCCTCTTATCAAGGAGCTTACACTTTGAGTACCTGAACTGTGGCTCTTATACCGTGGCTACTCAATGTGAATTCTGTTTTTTAACTGATGACCTTAAGGTTATTTTTTCTTTCAAAATTCAAGACTTTGTTATGGTGCTATTAAAATATTTTCTTCATGTTATCTCCCTGCCCCCAAACACATAAATTAGTAGAGTCTTTAGTAAGACTCTTTATTTCATAATTTTGTAGTATTGATATTTTTTCCTTGTAGGATTGGTGGTGATCCTCAGGAAATGGGGGAAGAGGCAGAGCAGATGTTCAAAAGGATTAGCAGATTGTGGAAAAAAGGAGGATTTGGACAGAAGGAACCTGTTGCATAAATTCTTAACTACTAAACTTGTAGGAAAACTCCAATATTTAAAATTTTAAACAAAGCTATATAGGTAAATACCTTCATAAAAGAAAATGTCATTTTTGTACTTAAAATGCACATAATTTAAAAAACCATGAAGGTGCTAACCTCTTTCTCTCTGTGATAGCTGCTAAACTTAAAAGAATACTTACTGATGCAGTTTGTTATATTTGATGATAATGATAATGTGGTTGTTTGACTTAAAGGAAACAGTAAAAATAAATTTGAAAGCACAGTTGTTCTGGATGAATCAGCAGTATCCTTACATTATTTTTTAATCTCAGTTTCAGTTTGTAAGTTAAAATCTTGTAGTAATTTGAAGGCTGGGTGGGAAAATTAGGGCAATGTATTAAAATTATTGCACTTCTGCTTTTTTATTTAAAAGGTAAAGAGTAAATTGCATTGTCTTATATGTTTGTACCTCAGTCCTACTGGTAGTTTCTGGGTTTTGTAATTTGAATAACTTGATTTTTTCTTTTTTTTTTTTTTTTTAGTCCAAAGTATTTTTGAGTTTAAAATTTTGGAGGTTTTTTCCTGTTTTTTTTTTT
>SJYV01049862.1:523314-545319 GCA_006410875.1 Neotragus pygmaeus | reverse complement strand
AGGGAGGCCTGGCATGCTGTAGTTCATGGGGTTGCAAAGAGTCAGACACGACTGAGTGACTGAAATGAACTGAATCTTGATAATTTAGGTTTAGTCTCCTTTGTTGGTTTGGTATTTTTCCACTCTTTTCCATTAAACTGTTTCCCAGACACATCAGAATATTTGCATCCTTCAGTGAAGTCCTGTCTTTTATAACTTTGTTCATACTGTATTATTTGCCACTGCCCAGACTCCCCAGAAATTTGTTAATCCAGCAAATGCTGTTAGGCCCAATTCATGTGTCTCTCTTAGTTAAATTTCCATAGATTCCCTCAGTTGAATTTGACTACTTTTAGGGGAGCCAGAAGATACTAATAGTAAATTTTAATAATTGAATATTTGGTAATTTAAAAATTAGCTTCTTAAGTCACAAAATATGAAGACTAGAAAGAGCCTAGTTCATTTCAGTTCTTTTACAGCTGGGAAAATTAATGCAGAAAGAATTATTACTTAAATGACATGCCCAAGGCCACATAGCTGCCCTGTTGACAGAACTGGGACTAGAACCCAGCAGCCTTGACTCTTTCTAAGGATCAGTGTTCTTTATACTGCACTTTGTTATACAGATTAACCTACAGAACAATCATGCTTTTACAGAGGGTATGTATATAAATAGAGCAAATGTGTTTTTTTTTCCTTCTAGGTTTCAGTCTGAAAGAGAAAGTGGAGATCGAAATTTTGCAATAGGATATTACTTAAAGGAAAAAAAGGTTTTTGAATTTTGCTTATTTTTCAGATTATTCTTTCATTTAATAAAATAGAGATGTATACTAAAAACAATAACTTTTAAATAACTACCTATAACTAACATGCAGAAGGTTTTGCAAAACACTCTTAAGTTAATACTATCAAAGTATTAATATTATTCAAGCAGGTTATATTTGGTACCATTCAAATATTTGCCTAGTTACATTAATGCAGATTTTGCATAAGGATTGGTCTATTTTTCAAAAGTATAACCCTTGACTGTTGTCGGTTATACTTGATTTTTAAATTTTAAGTGTCTGGTCCAGTAATTTGGTTCATGAATAAGGAATCAATTTATTATTGTCAGTTAAACTAGTATCTTGAAATATATATGTGATATTATTTTGATTTATTTTTTATTATTTTGTGTTTGCACTCTTTTATAGACTGTGTCCTATTTTGTTCTCAATTAGAATGAAATGTGTGTATATTTTAATCTCCATGTATCTTGTTTGTGTGCACTTTTTTCCTGTTTGCCTGTGTTTTCAATTGCCCATTTATTTTTTCAGTGTTTCCCAGAAGGCACAGACATGGTTGGTATATTGGACTTCTATTTCCAGGTAACTTACTTTAACTGTATGAACTATGTATATAAGTGGATATGTATATATATCCACTATGTATATAATGTGTCACATTTTGCAGAATAGAGATGTCTCTGAAATCTTGGCTGTAGGCCGAGAGAAAGTCATTTCCCATTAACTTTAGGAAAAAAGTCCTTGTTAAATGCAATCTTATGCCTGTAATATCTCAGAATGTAACAGGGAAATTTTTTTTCTATAAAATCGTTACATTTAAGGAGTATGAAAACTAATGTACAGCTCCAGCAATTGCTTCTTTTTATTATAAACTGAGCACTGTTTTATTAGTTTTAAATTTTTCTTTGAAAGTGTTACTTGTTTCTTTATCAAAAAGTTCACATTCAGCATTCTAAAGTGGCATATTCTCAGTTTGTTTAGTTCATTTCTACAGTGTCACATAGTGGATTTTCTAATAAGTTAAAGTAGCTTTCCATATTCATGGGGGAGAGGACCATTTACGTATCTTCTGTGTGCACCTGTGGTGGATTCGTGTCGATGTATGGCAAACCCAATAGAGTATTGTAAAGTTAAATTTAAAAATAAATAAATTAAAAAAAAAAAAAAAAAAAAGAAGAAGGAATCCTTTACCTCTTGTCATGTTTTCAGCTCATGCTTACAGACTTAATACCATTGGTGCCTCTATACTTGATCTCAGCCAAGAAGTGATCCACTGGTGCTTCTGATGAGTTTGTAGTGGACTTAGAAGCTACATAGTAACTAATTATTGTTAATTTCTGTGTCACCTAACATTTGCCTGGCTTTACATTTTAAGCTTCTTTAATTTTAACCTTTTAGTAATCTTAAAGAAAAAGTAAGGAAAGTTGATAATGAAGTAGATCTTGATAGAAATCCACGTCTCAGCTTGTCACCTGCCCAATGTGAAGAGCTATGACTTGGGAATCCAGACTGTGAACAGAAAATCAAAATCTAACCTGGCCACCTTTGAGCCATGTGACTTAGTTTCAGCTGCTGAACCCTGGTTTCATTATCTGTGGCATAAGCTTGATCTAATTTCCTGCATTACATGGATGAGTTCATAAGATGTATACGAAGTTTCTTTGAGGCTATAAAAGAAGGGGTTTTAATATAATGAGGCAAAAGTAGAAACCAGTCAAAAAGTGGCCTCTAATCAGTTCTCTGATTTATTGCAGTTAATTAGTTTCCCTTATTGCTATTTCCAAACCCTTTTGTGCCTCTGATAGATCTTGAATATGAGTAAGGAACATTGTAAGTTGAGAGCTCAGTCTTGTCTTCTTCATATCTTCTCTTTCTCTTCCACTTTCGCCTCAGTTTTTGGTTGCTATTAATGAAATTAAAGCAGCATTTATTTATTGTTTTAGTTTTATGGGTAAATTTGGATTTGGTGTGGTAAACTATTTCCATTATTTTGATTATATTGGAATGCAAAAATTTTACCCTACAGTGTGCTTGGATTTTGCTTTTTTTAATTCATTATACCATATCCAGGAATCATAGTCAATATCAAACAGCTATTTGAATGTTAATAAACAGTGTAAAAGCAAAAAATTTGGTTTAGGCACACAGAGCATTCAGGCTAGAACTTAGATTTTTTTTCCTGTAGTCCTTTGTGTGTTGCCATGTGAGAATACTGAGCTTTATGATAGGCAAGATGTCAGACATTTTTTTCCTTAAAGTAGCAATTTTTCATGTAGATGCTAACTATCATTATACTGATGTATGTTGCTTTATTTTAAAAATAGGTCATCCCTCTTTTTTCCCTGTTGAGTTAAAAATAATTATGTTTATATATCCTACAGAAAGCATTAATATTTAAGCAAGCTTGAATATCACACATGAGACAATTTACAGTTCTTAGTGCTGAAGGTCTGGCTCTTCCTGTCCTAGCTCTGCCATTGAAAGACTGAATAACTGATGGATTAGGAGAAACGTTAAAGGGGCTGGAACATTGTTCAAATTTAAATCTCTGTGTAATGACATCAGATTATCCCTTTGGAAAAAAGATTTCAGATCTCTATGAATTACTAGATAAAATAGATTGTCTTAGAGGTCAACTGTACTAAAATAATGTGAGTCTAAATTTTTAGAATTTAATTTTTTCTTTCTTTTAGCTATGCTCCATTGAAGTAACTTGTGAGTCAGCTAGTGTAATGGCAGCAACACTGGCTAATGGTGGCTTCTGCCCAATCACTGGTGAAAGAGTACTGAGTCCTGAAGCAGTTCGAAATACACTCAGTTTGATGCATTCCTGTGGCATGTATGATTTCTCAGGGCAGTTTGCTTTCCATGTAAGTAATTGTTTGATCTTAATTTTTCTGGCAGGAAACTAGTCTAGACGAGCTTCTTTTTAAGATGCAGTTTGAACTTTGCCTCTAGAGCTGTCCATTAATTTTTGAGAGAGAGGCTTGTTCTCAAGGTTAATTTGTTACAGAATTAGTAAGAAATAGAGTTAAGCAGTCTATGACATGTTCTTAAGAACTTGAAGTTTAATCTATAGGTTCTTTTCACTTTTATTTTAAGGCATTTCACTGTAGAAGCTTAGTACAAACTTTACTTTTAGTTACTAGTATTTAATACTGTGGTGATTAGGTACCTCAGGAATTCTTTAAGTTCAGAAAGAGTGCATGCATAACTGTGGTGTTCAGCATCTTTGTTTACAACCATAGGTGTTTTAAAGGATTTAAAGTGTATTCAAGTTAAAACTTAAAAATATATTCCTTTGAGCTCTGTTGTGCATTTGCCACTTGTGAAATGTTAGAGACTTCTCTTATTTCATTCTATATCAAGTTGTAATGCCCTAAAATTTTATTTTGAAAATGTTAAGCATAGAAAAATTGGTGCATTATCATATGATACCATTTTTTTATAGAATCTTAAAAAAAAAAGATACAAGTGAAGTTGTATACAGAATAGAGAAATAGTCACACAGACACAGGACCTGTTTACTGTATAGTACAGAGAACTATACTCAATATTTTATAATAACGTATAAGGAAAAAGAATCAGAAATATATACACAACAGACACACACAGTAAGTCCCCTACATATGAATAAGTTCTGTTCCAAGAGCAAATTTTGAGTGCAACAGAGATAGCGTAGGTACCCAAGTAACACATTTGGCTATATAGTACTGTACTATAATAGGTTTATAGTATTTCTCATACAAATAATACATAAAAAACAGAAAGTAAAACATTTTTACTCTTACAGTACAATACTTTAAAGTGTAGTAGTACAGTACAACAGCTAGCATACAGGGGCTGGTGTAGAGTGAACAGGCAAGAAGAGTTACTGATTGGAGGAGGTGGGAAATGGTAGAGCTGAAGGATCATTGGCAGTAGGAGATAGAAGGCAAACTATAATTTCACTCACATTTGACGTTGATGACACTGGTTCTGGCTTCTTGCTGGAATCAAATGCACATTCACATCTTTGAAAGCTTGCAACTTGAAGGTTTGTATGTAGGGGCCTTACTATCTTAAACAATTTGTTGTATACCTGAAACTAACACAACATTTTAAATTAACTATTCTTTAATAAAAAATAAGTGTACCTGGCACTCAACTTCAGTAATTATCAATACATGAGCAGTTTTATTTCATCTTTATTACACCTACTTCCCCTACCCTTTTCATAGTTAAGTATGTAATTCTAAATGATAAGGACTCTAAAAAATCCACAGCAACATTATTACCTATAAAAACCTAAAAAGGATTTTAACCTTTAATATTATCAAAATATTTAGTCAATAATAGAAAAGAATATGAGAAAGAATATGTATATTTATAATTGAATCACTTTGCTATATAGCAGAAAATAACATTGTAAATCAACTGTACTAAAAGTTTAGTCAGTGTTCAGATTATCTGGATGATCTTAAAAATCATTCCATAGTTTATTTCACTTGAATACAAATAAGGGCTATCCATACATTGTGATTGTTGTGTCTCTATTATTTTTTTAAAAAATCTATACCCTCCCCCTTAACCTACCTCTGTTTTCTTATTTTTAAATGAAAAAAAAAAAAAAAAATGGATCATTTTTCATGTAGTTTGTCAGAATATTGATTTTGCTTACTACATCTCTTCCATTGTCCCTGGTATTTGCTGTAAATTAGTAGGTTCCATTCAGGTAATTATTTTGTTTTGCTTCTTTTGTGCAAGATTACTTCTAGTAAGAGGTCCAAATTGTTAATAAACCATTTGTAAAACACTGTCCTGATGACAGTAATTTTGTCTTGTTTCATAGTTGGTGTCAAATTTTACATAATGTAAACTTAAATGTTTTGAAGAGGATTAATTTGAATTAGTACCATCTTATCTCTATTCTTTAGAATTTCTCTGCCAGTTTACCACAGAGTCATCTTGGAAGAAATAATTTCTCATTGTTTTAGTCATGAAGTATTTTTTGAAAATAACTTATACTTAAAAGCAATACCTGTTTACTGTAGAACAATTAGAAAATATAGCCAAAAAGAGTAAAAATATGAATGTCTCCACAAGTTAAATTCCTAAGGGTATATCTTTCAAATTTGTTTTCCATATTTAAATATATCCCAAGTGTTTTGTAACTGTCTTTTCATTTACTATATTACAAATGTATTGGTAAATATTAGGTTGGTACAAATGTAATTGTGGTTTTGGACCCTGAATTTTAAATCATTATAATCAGGCTCAAACACATCTTTATTAATCAAAGTAGGAACCATTACAATCAACACATTTTTGCCAATGAAAAATAAATTTATTCCTGTAGTGTAAAAATCCATGCTTTGGGATTTGATGAACATTTGGAGACCATTTTCTGCTTCCTGCTGGTTGTGGAAGTGTTTTCCCTGCAAAAAGTTAATGAGATGCTTGAAGAGGTGGTAGTCTATTGGCGAGGGTCAGGTTAATATGGCCGATGAGGCGAGATTTTGAAACCCATTTCGTTAAAATTTGAAGCCTTGGTTGTACAACGTATCGTCAGGCATTGTGATGGAGGAGAATTGGGCCCTTTCTGTTGACCAGTGCTGGCTGCAGGCATTGCAGTTTCCAGTGCTTCTCATCCATTTACTTAGCATACTTCTCAGTTATATTGATTTCACCAGGGTTCACACGAGACCACCAAACAGTCACCATGACCTTTTTATGGTGCAAGGTCGGCTTTGGGAAGTATTTTGGAGCTTCTTCTCAGTCCAGCCACTGAGCTGTTGTCGCAGGTTGTTATATACAATCCACTTTTCATTTCATGTCAAAATCCGATCAATAAATGATTTACTGTTGTTCCATAGAATGAGAAGATGACACTTCAAAGCAGCGATTTTTTTTATTTTTGATCAGTTCATGAGGCACACACTTAAGAAACTTTTTTCACCTTTCCAAGTTGCTTCAAATGCCAAATTCCATAGAATGGTCAATGTTGAGCTCTTGGGCAACTTCTCGTGTAGCTATGAGGATCAGCTTTGATGATTGCTCTCGGTTCAATTCAGTCACTCAGTTGTGCCCGACTCTTTGCGACCCCATGGACTGCAGCATGCCATGCCTTCCTGTCCATCATGGACTCCCGGAGTTTACCCAAATTCATGTCCATTGAGTTGGTAATGCCATCCAACCATCTCATCTTCTGTTGTCCCCTTCTGTTCCCGCCTTCAGTCTTTCCCAACATCAGGGTCTTTTAAATCAGTCAGCTCTTTGCAGCAGGTGGCTGAAGTATTGGAGTTTCAGTTTCAACATAGTCCTTCCAGTGAACGCTCAGGACTGATTTCCTTTAGGATGGACTAGTTAGATCTCCTTGCAGTCCAAGGGACTCTCTCAAGAGTCTTCTCCAAAACACAGTTCAAAAGCATCAATTCTTTGACGCTCAGCTTTCTTTATAGTCCCANGATCATTTTTCATGTAGTTTGTCAGAATATTGATTTTGCTTACTACATCTCTTCCATTGTCCCTGGTATTTGCTGTAAATTAGTAGGTTCCATTCAGGTAATTATTTTGTTTTGCTTCTTTTGTGCAAGATTACTTCTAGTAAGAGGTCCAAATTGTTAATAAACCATTTGTAAAACACTGTCCTGATGACAGTAATTTTGTCTTGTTTCATAGTTGGTGTCAAATTTTACATAATGTAAACTTAAATGTTTTGAAGAGGATTAATTTGAATTAGTACCATCTTATCTCTATTCTTTAGAATTTCTCTGCCAGTTTACCACAGAGTCATCTTGGAAGAAATAATTTCTCATTGTTTTAGTCATGAAGTATTTTTTGAAAATAACTTATACTTAAAAGCAATACCTGTTTACTGTAGAACAATTAGAAAATATAGCCAAAAAGAGTAAAAATATGAATGTCTCCACAAGTTAAATTCCTAAGGGTATATCTTTCAAATTTGTTTTCCATATTTAAATATATCCCAAGTGTTTTGTAACTGTCTTTTCATTTACTATATTACAAATGTATTGGTAAATATTAGGTTGGTACAAATGTAATTGTGGTTTTGGACCCTGAATTTTAAATCATTATAATCAGGCTCAAACACATCTTTATTAATCAAAGTAGGAACCATTACAATCAACACATTTTTGCCAATGAAAAATAAATTTATTCCTGTAGTGTAAAAATCCATGCTTTGGGATTTGATGAACATTTGGAGACCATTTTCTGCTTCCTGCTGGTTGTGGAAGTGTTTTCCCTGCAAAAAGTTAATGAGATGCTTGAAGAGGTGGTAGTCTATTGGCGAGGGTCAGGTTAATATGGCCGATGAGGCGAGATTTTGAAACCCATTTCGTTAAAATTTGAAGCCTTGGTTGTACAACGTATCGTCAGGCATTGTGATGGAGGAGAATTGGGCCCTTTCTGTTGACCAGTGCTGGCTGCAGGCATTGCAGTTTCCAGTGCTTCTCATCCATTTACTTAGCATACTTCTCAGTTATATTGATTTCACCAGGGTTCACACGAGACCACCAAACAGTCACCATGACCTTTTTATGGTGCAAGGTCGGCTTTGGGAAGTATTTTGGAGCTTCTTCTCAGTCCAGCCACTGAGCTGTTGTCGCAGGTTGTTATATACAATCCACTTTTCATTTCATGTCAAAATCCGATCAATAAATGATTTACTGTTGTTCCATAGAATGAGAAGATGACACTTCAAAGCAGCGATTTTTTTTATTTTTGATCAGTTCATGAGGCACACACTTAAGAAACTTTTTTCACCTTTCCAAGTTGCTTCAAATGCCAAATTCCATAGAATGGTCAATGTTGAGCTCTTGGGCAACTTCTCGTGTAGCTATGAGGATCAGCTTTGATGATTGCTCTCGGTTCAATTCAGTCACTCAGTTGTGCCCGACTCTTTGCGACCCCATGGACTGCAGCATGCCATGCCTTCCTGTCCATCATGGACTCCCGGAGTTTACCCAAATTCATGTCCATTGAGTTGGTAATGCCATCCAACCATCTCATCTTCTGTTGTCCCCTTCTGTTCCCGCCTTCAGTCTTTCCCAACATCAGGGTCTTTTAAATCAGTCAGCTCTTTGCAGCAGGTGGCTGAAGTATTGGAGTTTCAGTTTCAACATAGTCCTTCCAGTGAACGCTCAGGACTGATTTCCTTTAGGATGGACTAGTTAGATCTCCTTGCAGTCCAAGGGACTCTCTCAAGAGTCTTCTCCAAAACACAGTTCAAAAGCATCAATTCTTTGACGCTCAGCTTTCTTTATAGTCCCAACTGTCACAGCCATACATGACTACTGGAAAAACCATAGCCTTGACCGACAGACCTTTGTTGGCAAAGTAATGTTTCTGCTTTTTAGTATGCTGTCTAGGTTTCTCATAACTTTTCTTCCAAGGAGCAAGTGTCTTTTAATTTCATGGCCGCACTCACCATCTGCAGTGATGTTGGAGCCCCTCAAAATAAAGTCTGACACTGTTTCCACTGTTTCCCCATCTATTTCCCGTGAAGTGATGGGACCAGATGTCATGAACTTTATTTTCTGAATGTTGAGCTTTAAGCCAACTTTTTCACTGTCCTCTTTCACTTTCATCAAGAGGCTCTTTAGTTCTTCACTTTCTGCCATAAAGGTAGTGTCATCTGCATATCTGAGGTTATTGATACTTCTCCCAGCAATCTTGATTTCAGCTTATGCTTCTTCTAACCCAGCGTTTCTCGTGATGTACTCTACATATAAGTTAAATAAGCAGGGTGACCATATACAGCCTTGACGTACTCCTTTTCCTGTTTGGAATTGAGAGATTTAAGGGACTGTATCTGATAAGAGTGCCTGATGAACTATGAATGGAGGTTCTTGATATTGTACTGGAGACAGGGATCAAGACCATCTCCAAGAAAAAGAAATGCAAAAAAGCAAAATGGCTGTCTGAGGAGGCCTTACAAATAGCTGTGAAAAGAAAAGAAGTAGAAAACAAAGGAGAAAAGGAAAGATATACACATATGAATGCAGAGTTCCAAAGAATAGCAAGGAGAGAGAGGTAAGAAAGCCTTCCTCAGTGATCAGTGCAAAGAAGTAAAGGAAAGCAATAGAATGGGAAAGAGTAGAGATCTCCTCAAGAAAATCAGAGATACCAAGGGAACATTTCATGCAAAGATGGGCTCCATAAAGGACAGAAATGGTATGGACCTAACAGAAGCAGAAGATATTAAGAAGAGGTGGCGAGAATACACAGAAGAACTGTACAAAAAACATCTTCACGACCCAGATGATCACGATGGTGTGGTCACTCACCTAGAGCCAGACATCCTGGAATGCAAAGTCAAGTTGGCCTTAGGAAGCATCACTTCCAACAGAGCTAATGGAGGCGATGGAATTCTAGTCAGGCTCCAACAAAGCTAATGGAGGTGATGAAATTCTAGTCAGGCTGTTTCAAATCCTAAAAGATGATGCTATGAAAGTGCTGCTCTCAATATGCCAGCAAATCTGGAACACTCAGCAGTGGCTGCAGGACTGGAAAAGGTCAGTTTTCATTCCAGTCCCTAAGAAAGGCAGTGCCAAAGAATGCTTAAGCTGCCGCACAGTTGCACTCATCTCACGCTTGTAAAGTAATGCTCAAAATTCTCCAAATCAGGCTTCAGCAGTACGTGAACTGTGAACTTCCAGATGTTCAAGCTGGTTTTAGAAAAGGCAGAGGAACCAGAGATCAAATTGTCAACATCCACTGGATCATCAAAAAAGCAAGAGAGTTCCAGAAAAACATATATTTCTGCTTTATTGACTATGCCAAAGCCTTTGACTGTGTGGATCACAATAAACTGTGGAAAATTCTGAAAGAGATGGGAATACCAGACTACCTGACCTGCCTCTTGAGAAATCTGTATGCAGGTCAGGAAACACCAGTTAGAACTGGACATGGAACAACAGACTGGTTCCAAATAGGAAAAGGAGGGCGTCAAGGCTGTCTATTGTCACCCTGCTCTCAGTTGGTCTTTGTCTATTTCTGATGGCCAGCTACTGTGCTCCCTCATCCTCAAAGCTCTCATCTCCTCTGCAAAACTGTCTAAACCACCACCGTACTATATGTTCTTTAGCAGTTCCTGGGCCAAATGTGTTGTTAGTGTTGTGCATTGTCACCTTTGATTTACAACCCATTTTGAACTCAGATAAGAAAATCACTGAAATTCACTTTTTGTCTCATGTGATTTCCCCTGTCTAAAATAAACAGCAAGTAATAAATAAGTCATTGGGGCTTCCCTGGTGACTCAGTGGTAAAGAATTTGCCTGCCATACAGGAGCCACAGGAAATGTGTGTGTTCGATCCCTGGGTTGGGAAGATACCCTGGAAGAGGGCATGACAATCCACTCCAGTATTCCTGCCTGGAGAATTCCATGGACAGAGGAGCCTGATGGTTCCTGCAGTCCCTGGGGTGGCAAAGAGTTGGACATGACTGAAATGACTTGGCACACATGCATGCTGTAAGTCATTAACAACAACAACAACAACAACAAAACATAAAGCAAGAAATGTGCATTAACATGATGTACAGCATTACCACATTTAAGAATGTTCCAATATCAAATGGCAGAGTTGAACAGTGCAAAACTGCAATTACTTTTGCACCAAGCTAATACTTATCTACAATTGAATGTTGGAATGCTACTGTATGGAAATACACTGTAATATTTTAACCAGTTCCCTTAGTGTTGGACATAACTCTGCTTATTTTAAAATGTTAATATGTGTCTGTTTTTTCAAACTATTTTCAGGTTGGTCTTCCTGCAAAATCTGGAGTTTCTGGTGGCATTCTTTTAGTTGTCCCCAATGTCATGGGCATGATGTGCTGGTCTCCTCCTCTGGACAAGATGGGCAACAGTGTTAAGGGAATTCACTTCTGTCATGTAAGTATATTTTCTTAATGAAAATAGTGATCATATAAGTTGAGCCATCTGATGGTTCTGCTTTTATTACTCACTTTCATGAGTGAAACAGTTTGACTGTTTGCATTCTCACTGCCAGTCTGTCAGTTACTCAATAGCCATGTTAGTGTTTGCACAGGATCTTTAAGTTGCCTTTGCCAGACAGCTCCCATATAATCATCCTCACAAATTACAAATTTGTTTGATGCTTAAGTTTTAATTTCATGGTTGTAATTAGTTTTCAGTTTCTAAAAGTTCAGCAAAAGACATTAAACTTAGAGGAGTCATTTAAACCTCACCATAAGTGAAAGATTGAGTCTTTTTTTTTTTAAGGAAATAAATACTGCAATTTAAAATTACTACTACTGTTAACTAGTTCAATATCTTTATATTCTGGTTTTATTTAAATTTACTAATTCCTAGAGTCTGCATTGAGTATCGTAATTTTTTCTGCAGATCTTCCCATTTAAAATACCAGTTTATTTTTCAGTTTTTTAAATATTTTACAAAAACTAGAGAATGACATGGATTCCTTATAGATTAAAATACACTGTAACCATAGTATTTCTATATATTTTAGTGGTGCTATAGTTATTTGATAGAATAATTACTTCATGTGGCCTATTATTATAATGCCTATTTTACAGAAAATGAAAATTACACATTTTGAGTGCCTCAGCCCTAAGGTGTGGTAGTAAATTTTCAAATACCTGTAGTCCATGTCTTCTCATTTTGACTTCGGTCTTCTTGATACATCATGCGGCTTTATTAACATGCAGTGGTACTTTCTATGAGATAGTAGTTAAGTTGAACATTATTAGTGAAATTTGTTAAAATATGGAAAAACAGTAGCCATTGACTAAACCAGTTTCTTACTATACCTGTTTTGTTTAATTACAGGATCTTGTTTCTCTGTGTAATTTCCATAACTATGATAATTTGAGACACTTTGCTAAAAAACTTGATCCTCGAAGAGAAGGTGGTGATCAGAGGGTAAGCAAAATTCTTGTTTAGATTATTATGTAACTTTTTTTGAGAGAGAAAATGAGGTTCACCAGTTTAAATAAAACTTACTTTAATTGTTAGTGGCCTCATAGTTTTACTAATAACAAATGAATAATGTTGAATTGTTGACATTATCATCCTGGACATACATAGTAAATATTACTGTTTTATTTAAATTGAAACTGGTTAGCCTAGGAGCAGAGTTTCCTCCCCATTTTTCTGCTGTTTTAGCAGTTTTAGCAGTATTTTTAAGAATTGACTCTGTTAAAAGAAAACGTATTGGAAAGTGCTGCATGCTATAAAGAGAAAACCTAGTTTTCCTCTTAATATTTGTCAGTTATAGTCTCAAATTGAAGTTTATTTTTATGTGGATGGATATATAAGTGGAAAGGGATAATAGTATTAGTGATAGGTCTTACAGAACTTCATAGTAAGTTTTATATGTCACTATAGATGAAGTATTTTTCTTCAGAAAGTGTCTAATACAGTGTTCTGACACTGTTATTTTAAAGTGATATTTGTTTTTTACCAGTGTGTTTGACTTCATATTTCTGCACATGTATTCTCCTTTTTAAAGGAGTCAGGACTTAATTTCAGGAACAAGATTTTCTTTTTGTCTTTGTTGTTGTTTACTGCATTAAGGGACTTGTTTTGAATTTAAATTCCTTTGTATCCCAAGTGGAAATGTTTAGAATAAAATTACATAACTAGACTTGAAGCTAATATGTGCAAAGCACTTATAAGTAGAAAAAAATTTTAATACATACTAAGTAAATTTTCCTATCATTAGTTTCAAAGTGACTTTTAATAATACATAGAATTATTCAAAGCTGACAAAAATAGAAACTTCCATGGGCGTCAACATGAGTAACATGGAGCGAAACATCAGATGGTGGTGGGTGAAAATGCTAACAGATTTTAATAACATTCATCATTGAAAAATACCATTTTATAGCTTGGACCTTTCTTCACTCAAGTGCACTAATAAATTATGTATGTTGCTTGAACAACTAGCATTCCTTTGGACCATTGGACTATGAAAGTCTCCAACAAGAACTTGCTTTAAAAGAGACAGTGTGGAAAAAAGTGTCACCTGAGTCAAATGAGGACATCTCTACAACTGTAGTATATAGAATGGAAAGTCTGGGAGAGAAAAGCTAAAGACATGGGTTCTAGTTTCAGAATGTTCTTCATTTAACCTTTCAAACATCTTTAGTTTTTTTTGCATACTATATTTATTGAGTTTTTTGTGCTTTCAACCTTGAGTGCTGGAGCCATAAGGCTTTTTTTTTTTTTGATCTTTGTATAAATTTAACAGATTAAAAAGTGGATTTGTCAGTCTTTTAAATATAAATAAAGCAGATTTTTTTTTTAATGAAAGGAAGAATTTCTTTAAATTTTTTCTTGGTGTAATTAAAAATTTAACTATAGTCAATAATCCCATTTTAAAATAATAAGAGAAATTTGTAATTTATTGGTTCTGAAACCCACACATTGAACTCATAAATTTCATCACATTTCTTTATTTTCCAGTTTTAAAATTGACATGGTTTCTCCAGTAGCAATACAAAGTATTTCTGTGCTAAATACAAAAATAAAAAGACACAATGATGATTTCCAAATTATTTAATATAGCCGCAGACAAGATTTGCTTTACTTTTTTTTTGGCTTTAAATTTTTAAAAATTTATTTAAAATTTTATCAAACACTTTAAAATATCTTTGCTTTTTCACTTTCAACTCCTTTGTTCTGTCAGAATTGTTATGTACAGGAGTGTCTTAAACTAAAGCATTCCAGCCAAAGAATTTCCGATGTAAGATAATGACATGTTTCACTGTTAAAAACCTATAATGGTTACTCAGAAGGAGCAGCAGTGACTGTCTTCAAGTGAAATGTTTACCTGAACAGTTTTATTTTCATATTACCCACGTAACTTTTTCTGTGTTATATTTAAGTGTGAATGGTGAATTTTGGTTTTTAGCTTTTAATAATTATAATTTCACAAATGCTAATGAACTTTGCGATAAATTATAATTACATCTCATAAAGCTTGTTTTATTTGAAAGTAGTTAGGAAATGAATTCAATATGAAGGTAGTAAATATGCTACTAAAATAAACCTGTTAGATTTTAATCCTTTTGTTTGGTTNCAAATGCTAATGAACTTTGCGATAAATTATAATTACATCTCATAAAGCTTGTTTTATTTGAAAGTAGTTAGGAAATGAATTCAATATGAAGGTAGTAAATATGCTACTAAAATAAACCTGTTAGATTTTAATCCTTTTGTTTGGTTATAATAATGCAATATTGAGAATCAAAACTTGTTTTTAAGAGGACTATATGTTCAACACAACCTAAATTTGAAATAATTCACAATGTTTAAAGTCTGTCTTGGCAAAGTAATTGTAAAGTTTTGTAGGATCCTATTCATACTTCTTCCTTCCTCCATATACCTCTCTGTTTCTCCCCACAGTTCCCAAGAGCTTCAAGATTTTGGAGGGACAGGGATGGAGTCAGAAGGAGAACTTGATAGTTTCTTAGTATCATGGCATACATGTGGTATAGGGTAACGTCTAAAATAGTAATTACAGTGTAGCAAAAAAATACTTTCCTGGATGGTTTAGATGTACGTGCAAACACAGATGTAGAAAATCTTGATTATATGAGTTTGGGAACTATGATATTAGGAAAAGAAGTTCTCTTCCAAACTTGTTTAAAAGCCTTTTGGCCCAACTGAAGTATTAAACATATTTTAAAAATAGTTATGCAGTAAGTTTTAGAAGATATTAGTGAAGGATTTTATGGCTAATTGTTCCTCTGATGTACAGATGCATATCCTAACTGGATGTTTCTGGTTTGGCCATTTACATGAAAGTGGTGTGTCTGCTCTCTCCATGCATTTATACCTTAACTCTGCTATACCTTTGAACAGTGTGATTCGTATTAATTCACAGAGCTATTTATGGTTTGGGGACTGAATGTCTTTAATTGGTAGTTTTCCAAAAATAGGCTCCCCTCTCCCACGCTCTAATTGTTACATTTTACTGTTTCATTTGGAGGTGGGTTTTACTTTATAAAATGAAAATTTCATGTTTCATATTATATCCACATTTGTACAGATTTCAAAAAGATGTTAACTTGTGCCACTTACTATGTTGATAGGCTTAAATACACATCAGTAGAGAAGGGTTTTCTAAGCTATTCATCCTGTTAAAGATGTGCATTCAGAAGTTTTTGTAGGAAGGTATAAATGGAAGAAGAGAGAAGATATTGTGAATAGGTCCTCAAACTTTGCTTTAAAAAAAAAAAGAGGAAAATCTTTGCCAGATTTAAAAACATTATTTTGATTCTTTCAGTATTTTAAATACCTTTTCAAATAAAGTTATTGAAAAGTACCCAGTATTGTTGAATTTAATGTTTTATGCCATTACTGATTCTTGATATTCAAGCATTTTGAAGTTAGCATATTTGTTTTTCTTTTTTTTCCATCATTAACATTTCATTTGAAATGCATATCCTTTCTGAAATACTTTATTTTTAGCATAAATGTTGTGCATTTTATCTTAGTGTTTGGATTAATCCATTTGTGTTATTTAGCTTTCTTTTATTTGCTTTGTATATTAATGTACCTTTTATTTTCCAGTATGCCTACTTTTTGTATTGTACAATAAATTTATTTTAAGCTGATTTTATTGGTTTTTTTTTATAAAAGCAACTCCAGCATTTTAAGTATAACAAATGGAATTTTAACTTTAAAAGTCATGCTTTATGAAGATATAATAAAAATGCTTTATAATTTTAGTTAATTCTGAGACTTCCGTGAAGAGAAACTATAGAAATACTCAAAGGCTTCATTTGATTCTCTCTTTTTTTTAATGTAGTATAGTGTTGGTGGGTTTTTTTTTTACTTTTGGGGAGGATGTTTTTCAATTGGTTGTATTAGAAGTATTTGAATAAAGACTTTTTTCCTAATTTTTTTTTTTTGTTGTTTTTCCACTTAATGACTTAGGGAAAAAAGCTCTCCTCCATTTACAGATTCTTTCTGCTTTCTGAGCAAGAACATCACTGATTCACTATGTAATTGTTACTTTATCAGTTGTCCAGAATAGGAGAAATGTTGCTAAAATCCTAGTATTATTGCGTTAGAATAGAATTGTAAACCTCAGTAGAATTTATATTGAGTAGAAAAACTGTAAAACTGAAATTGACCTTAACTACTTTTTTAAGAAATTTAATTTTCAGAAGGAACTTAGTATAGTCCTACAGCATGGTCCAGATTACAGTGTATGTGCATTGTAGGTCACATACAGTACTTTAAGTTTTTGTTTGATGAAATTTTCCATTCATATCCAGAGAAACATCCCAAATATATTGGTGAAGTTTTAAAACTGTTTGAAGGGGAAATACTGTTGTTTATAGGAATTTCTATTTATCTGTGGGATTTTTTTCCATAATGTTCTTTTGGGACTAGTAAATAGGGAGTTCCATTGTCATGACATATTCAGTTTGTAAGTTTGTGATCACTAGCTTTTAAAGATACATTTGGGGTTATTTTCTTGGTGTTTTTAGTCCCTTTGAAACAGGTAACTCAGAGAGCTTGATCGGAAAGTGTAGTTTCATAGGCATGCATGTGAGTGGAAAGAACCACTAAATGTATACTGATATTGTCAGTCTGTATCATGATAATTTATATAAATGTATGTGAACATGTATATAATAGATGTCTGTTTATCTGTCTTTATCCATGCGTTCATATTCTGAAAACTAGTAGCAGTTATTTCTACACAGTATGTCTTGTATAAATGGTTCATTGATCTAGGTTTTGTTGTAGAAGAACTTTGAATTTTTGCTGACCCAGAATTTATAAAATATAGCATATTTTACTTTTTTCAGTTTACCTTTAAAGATATGTGGTTTCTGTTTTGCTCCCATTCACTACTAGCACTGTCAGAGAGGAGAATAATGATATTGGAGAACTGCACAAAAGGGAAAGCAAGAACATCAGATTTCCTGTGGAAGCTGAATTTAGTTTCCAAAATTATTATATGGAAGGATTGCATACAACTTAAATATGGACTTCTTAGTTACAACAGTTTACTCTATGGAATAATTTTATTCCAAAACTTGTGCACAATTTTTAATTTTTTAACAAATAACATGCTTTCCATTTCCTTTACCATTTTATATTAAGTGTAATATTAAAACCAGATGAATTGGAGGTGGGGCTTGTTATGATTCATCATACCCCATCCCTCAGATCTTTACTCAAATTTTTTCATAGTAGACTTGTCCATTCACTGTCATGTAGTTCAAAGCCAAAATTATGCTTGAACATAGATTCAGGTATATCAAGTTCAACCACTTTTATTTTAAATTGTAACACAGTTAACATTTGCTTTCTACAGTTTAGAAATGGAAGGAATTTAATTGGACTAAGATTCTTTTATTCCTTTTTTCCTTCTCTCTGCCCCAGTTGTAGTTTATTAATGTGAATAGCACACAGTGCACATTGACGAAGTTTAGGAATGTACTGAACTTCCCTGGTGGCTCAGATGGTTAAAGAATCCACCTGCAATGTGGGAAGCTGGGTTCGATCCTTCGGTTGGGAAGATTCCCTGGAGAAGAGAAGGGCAGGAATTACACTTAGTCTAGAATTCTTAAAAATACTGTAAATCTGGGACAAAATCTATCCAGTATAAAACAGAGCTCACAAAACTTGATTTTTTTTAGAGTCCTTAAATAGTAATAGAAAAGGTACTTACTTAAAAAAATATTAAATAGACTGATATGTCTTTATTTAATGAATTGATTCTCTTCCTGTGATTTTAAAATGTTCCTTTCTAAGTTTATGTTTTGTGAGCATATGAAAGAAAGTTTAAGGTTGATTTAGTTTACTTTAAGTGTTTTGTAGATTATTTATCCTAGTAATTTTAATAAGTTGTAGCTATGGAGATTTTTAAGATATGTAAAAGATGTAAAACAAGTGAGGATCAAAACTTTTATAATGGTTTCCTAATCCATTTATCTTTAATTAAAATGAATAGACTACTAATTAGCANTTGTAGCTATGGAGATTTTTAAGATATGTAAAAGATGTAAAACAAGTGAGGATCAAAACTTTTATAATGGTTTCCTAATCCATTTATCTTTAATTAAAATGAATAGACTACTAATTAGCACTTGGCACATTGCATTTTTGGTATTTTGGGCATAATATACAAAACACTTCTTGTTGGTTACATTTAAAAAAAAAAATGAACAAGTAGTGATTCTTGATTCCAAGTACTTTGATGAACTTGTACACAGTCCAGCATGGAGGCTCAAAGGAAAGAGTAATGAAATGACAAATTCTGGCAGTTGATCTCATAATTTTGGTATTATTATTATTAGACTTTAAACTTTAAATTTCATTTATAATTTGGAAGTATTTTAGTTAAAATCTCAGTGGTAAAGAACAATTTTGGTATACTTAAGTGAGATTTTAATATCTGAGGATCTTATTTTTCTGGACATAGTATTATCAAAAAAATAATGATTTTTATTTCATCAAGTATTTACCTTGCTAAAATATTTTCAATCCTAATGTCTCAGCTGGTTGAAATTACCTGTTTGGAAGGCTTAGCTTTTAAAAGGAAAAATTCTTACCTGAAACAGTTTTAAATTTCTATTATATTTCTGGAGATCTTTTATATAGTGAAAATCTCTCCTGCCTAACAATTCTACTTGAAACTCTTAGTTATAATTTTAATTCATATCCTATAAATAGCTGAAGAATTTCATTTTTAAAATACAGTTCAGCTGTTCTAGGTCTTTGTTCTTTGATTTACTGTAGTCTTGTAATTTAATAGAATCACAAGGTTGAGCTGGAAAGGAATTGAGGGTTATCTTACTGCAAACTCCCATTCCTCCCAACCCTCTTTTCCAGGTAGCACCTTGCTTTCTCGAGTACCACATTTACTCCCCCCACCTTCCTTAATAGGGTTGGTTTATTTTATGTATTTTGGGAAAGCCTTTTATTTGTTGGTTATTTTTATCCTGTGTGTGTGTGCATGCGCATGCACACTAAATCACTTCAGTCGTGTCTGACTCTTTGTGACCCTGTGGACTGTACCCACCAGGCTCCTCTGTTCAAGGAATTCTCCAGGTATAATTGGCAGTACTGGTTAATACGATTGTAAGTTATTTACAAACTGTTTTTTTTAGTATATAGTTATATGCCACATTTATAAAGACTAATAAAGCTAGAAATGTATGTCACAAGTATACAGTAGTTCTAAAAATAAATCATGACCCCAGAATCTTTGAAAAAACTAAAGGATAACAGAAATGTGACTCTAAAAATAAATATTGCACCCTTGGCTTTTTAAAATAAATTCTTTTGAGATTAGGCTAAATATATAAGTAAAAAAGATTTTCAAGTAGCGAAAAGGTTATTGGAGTTCCAAAAATAAGTTTTCTGGAAAATTTTTTTTTCCAATTAGCTTTTCCCAGCACATACTGTGCAAAATACCTAGCTAGTTCCATTGTTTCTGCTTTAGATATTTGGTTCTTTTGAGTGGCTTCAGAAAAAGGCTCCATAGTTGCCTGATACTTTATTGTGTGTATTATCCTCAGTATCAGTATACTTCATAGTTCTGGGATTTTTTTGTTATGAAGGAGATATATATTGCTATTCTTGAAGTGCATTAATTTTTTCAAGAGTTGATTTAAATGTTAAAACTTTATTATTATTCTTAAAAAAAAACGTAGTTTCTTAAAATTTAAACTTGTCTAGGAAACTCTTCTCCCCCCAAGTTTGTATAAGTGAGAACCTGAACTTTTACGAGACTGACTCATTCAGTATAAGCTTGCTTGTATTGAATGCTTGCTTTCACGTTATATCTATTAAATTAGAATGATGCTGAAATACTAGCATCAGTTATGCAGATATAACTATTCATGTTCAGGTATCTCATTGTAAGATCCAAATTAAAATCATGATCTTTGGTCTCTTGTTAAACTTTTCCTTAGCTTCAAATGACAAGTTTTCATTATTTTGTGTGTGCCTTTCATAAGTAATCACTAAGGATCACTACAATTCGTCCTTCAAGGGGATAACATAAAACTTAAGTCTTTTATCCATTAAGAGGGATTAATGATGTATGAAATTATATCAATTATTAATTTACACCCAAGGTCTGTTTTGTTTCTTCTTGTAGTCTCTCAAAATTAAAGAATCCTAATTGAAAAACTAAAAATCTGTTAATCTTGAGTATTGTTTCTTTTTTATCCTTTCCTGACAATAACTCATTTTGGGCTTAAAATGAGATAACTTTAAAAATTATATCAGAGTTGCTCATAAAATGGGCTTTCATTTTCAAACCTTCATATTGCTGGTAGGTTAATTTCCAAATGGTTTCATGTTGTTAACATTTGTCACTCTACTTTTATTTTCTTTAAAATGTTTTTTTAATTCACAATTGATAAAGTATAAACTTATCAATATGATGTAACTTGTTGGTAATTTATTTTACAATTGACTTTGAATGCATGCATCTGTGGGTCCAGGTCTGTGTAGAAGATTTATAATTTAAATACAGAAATGAACTAAATAATATTTTCTGCTTTGAATTGAAATGAATACATATTACAGTTTCTGCAGAATGGAACTTCATTGACATCCTTTGAAAGTGTAGGACAAATGATTTTGTTAAAATTCTTTTAAATAATATCATTAACCCACTTGAATCATACCAATAAAATATTTCTGCTTAATGTTTCCTCTTTTTACCTGAACGAGAAACTTCAGAGAACAGTTTTCAAGAAGCAGGAAGTAGAGCTTAACTTTCTATTACCTGTTGTTGAAGTGTTTCAACTAAAGCATGCTATTACAAGAGTCATTGTATGACATTTTTTCTTTTTCACCTAAATGAGAAACAAGGGAGAAAAAACTAATTGCAGTGTTTTTAGCCAAGTAATAAAAACTGGAGAACCTTTGATTTTTGTCTCTGTTGTGCAGTTTTATTTTATATCCACCATATATATCTGCCACAGAACCATCACTGTTATTTATTTTGTATCCCTTACATGTTGGACTTTGTCCTGTAATGATCAGCTTGCTTTTATGTTAGCATAGATTGACCGTGTGTGTAGGGCCTTTTGGATGTAGAGCTGCTATTGTTTGCATACTGTGTTTTGTAGTTTTTGCTATGCAGAAGTCCTTACTGCAATTGTGAGGCTTAGAATTTTGTGTTAGTTAAGAATTTGGGATCTTCTGCAGAAGTTTTTGATAATTGAAACTTTTGGTTTACCTAACTTTTTTTTTTTTTTTTTTTTTTT
>SJYV01049862.1:452074-523218 GCA_006410875.1 Neotragus pygmaeus | reverse complement strand
TTTTTTTTTTTTTTTTTTTTTTTTTTTTTTTTCACTTAAAATGCATCAGTGAATGCTGGGCAGTTAGTTGGGCATACAGTTTAAGTGGGTAGCCTGATGTGATATCCTATGGGCATGAATTGAGTTTTGATTTGCTTTTCTTTTCATATTTACACACACACTATTCAGGCAGTATTTTAGGTGTTAGAGATGCTGCCGTAAGAGGCAAGGTTCTTCTCCCTATGCTGATCACAATCCGTAGAAGCAGGGAGGCTGCCTCCATTCTGTAACTCTAGGATTGACAGAGTGGAGTTTTCTGTGCTATAATATGAGCAAGCACATTAAACATCGCTGGCATCTGAATATCCTTGAGCCCTTCTAGAACATTTCAGATTTTCAGTTTTATTTATTGTAAGTTTGGCTCCTGTACAAAGAAAAAAATAAAATAGCCAACGTTTTGATGTCACTGTCAGCTTTTTTTCCAGTAATGATTATAGATGTTGACTTGTCTATGAATAATGCCAAATGATTTTGACATACAATTTTAAGGCTCAAGTCTAATGTAGGTAAAGGAGATTTTTGTATATTGACTCAGTCTACCACTTATTTTCTAGTATTCTTTAAAAATCTCAAAATATTTTCAGTTTGATCAGTTAGTAAAATTCACCCTTCAAATCCTGACATCCATTTAAAAATATGAGTATCTGTTAACCCACTCCAACCAAATAGATGACTAAATGTAAGCATAAGAGTCTAAACACATGATTTTTTTTTTTAAGTTCACTTTAAAAACCATCTCATTAAGCTTCTTGTTGACTGTATATGTTCAGCAGAATATGTCACTAGGAAAAAGGACTGGTTTCGACTATGAAGTAATTACTTGTGTTCATTCTGATCAGAAAACTTTGCAATAGCTTATCTTCATTAAGTTGCTGGCTACAATGCACAAAAGCAAACAGGTTTTACAGGACTTGGGGCCAAATCTAGTGACCATGTTGTAATTAATTTTGCCCTAGACAGCTTCTTTTGTAGAGATGCAATGAAAAGGGAGGAAGGCGGTTACTATCAGAGAATTTTGAAAGTGTTTTACAGATAACATACAGAATAGGTCCAGAAGTTTTTGTTCATTTGCCTTCATGCAGTAATTATGGAGCAGGCACTACAAGCCAGGAATTGTTTTGTGTTCTGGGCAGGATCATGAGACACAATCTTATAGACTGTATATACCAGGAGTTAGTACAGCAAAAAACAGCCTAGATAAGTAATTGCATAAGGTAGATTTCAAATAGTGTTGTATCTACAAAAAAGAACGTATGTCACTGTTCTATGTTAATAATTTGAAAATCTCAAACTTTGTTAAGCAAGCACTTCCCAAAAAAGCTAAATAACTTCAGTCTGTTTCATTACACTGTTAATTGTTGAATGAAGTAAAAACCTTACTCACCTGGGTATCTGGGAGTTAATGACCACCTGGACCACTTGACTTATTCATAGACGGCTCTTTTATTTTTTTACAATGTTAAAAACAAATTTTTAAGTACAAGAAGCAATAAAGAGCTTCTTTAAGAACTGATACTGTGATAATAGCCCATTTGCAATATTTATACCTGATTCTGTTAGATTCTCTTTTTTTTTTGTTCCAGAAGTTGGTTTGGAGGCTCAAGCACAATGTTTTAAAATTTTGTCATATTTTTGAAAAAACATAACCAGAGGTATATACAGTTGATCTTTAACAATACAGGGATAAGGGTCCCTGATCCTCCCATGCTGTTGAAAATCCACATACAGCTTTACAGTAGACCTTCTGTGCCCTTGGTTCCGCATCCATGGATTCAACCAACTGGCAGATTGTATAATACGATATGCAGTATGTATTTATTGGGCGGGGGGACATACAGATGTTGACCCACAGAGTTCAAACTTGTGTTGTTCAAGGGTCAACTGTTCACCCATTTTCCCCACCCTCCACCCCCACTTCTTGGAACCACCAATCTGTCCTCTGTATCTATGAGCTTGTGTTTAGGTTCCAAATATGAGAAAGATCATAGTATTTGTCTTTCTTTGTGTGCCTTACTTCATGGAGTATAAACACCTTGAAGTCCATCTGTGTTGTCTTAAATAGCAGGGATTTCTTCTTTCTTATGTTTCTGTAATATTCCTGTGTGTATACATGTGTGTGTCAACAATTTTATATCCACTCATCCATTGACAGACACTGTGTTTCTGTGTTGGCTACTGTAAATAATGCTGCAGTGAATGTGGTGGTGCATGTATGTTTTCAAGTCAGCACATTTTCTTCAATAAACACCCAGAATGGAATTGCTGGATCATACGGTAGTTCTGTTTTTAATTTTTTGAATGACATTCATGCTGGTCCATGTGGCTGTGCCAGTTTACATTACCACCAACAATGCCCAAGGATTCCTTTTTCTCTGTATCCTCACTATCAGGTGTGTATTTCATTGTGGTTTTGATTTGCATTTCCCTGATCATAATGCAGAACATATTCTCATGTACCTCTTGGTCATCTGACTGTCTTTGGGAAAATGTCTTTTTAGATCTCATTTTTTAGTTGGACTTTTTAAATGTACTATTGAGTTGTATGAATTCTTTACATAATTTGGATATTAGCCCCTTATCACACATGGTTTACAAATATTTTCTCCTATTAAGTAGTTTGTTTTTCATTTTGTTGATGGTCTCCTTTGCAGTGCAGAGGTTTTTAGTTTGAGGTAGTCTGGCTTGTTTATTTTTGCTTTTAGTGTCAGATTCAAAAAGATCATTGCCGAGACTCATGTCATGAAGCTTACTGCTTGTTTTATTCTGGGAGTTTTATGATTTGGGGTTTTAGGTTTTTAATCCATGTTGAGTTCAGTTTGGGGTATGGTATGTGATAGTGGTCTTCTTTTATTCCTTTGCATGTAGCTGTCCAGTTTCCCTAACACCATTATTGAAGAGACTCTCCTTTCTCTATTGTGTATTTTTTTGCTCCTTTGTTGTAAATTAATTGACTATATCTGTGGGTTTATATCTGGGTTCTATTCTAGTCCATTGATATCTGTATATGTGTTTACGCCAATACAACCTGTTTTAATTACTATCGTTTCTAGTATGGTTTGACATCAGGGACTTTCTCAAGATTGCCCTGAATATTTGGGATCTTTGTGGTTCTGTGAAAATTTTAGAGGTTGTTTTTTTCTGTTTCTGTGAAAAATACCATTGGAACTTTGATAGGAGTTGCATTAAATCTGTATATTACTTGGAGAAGTGTTGACATTTTAACTATTTTAGTCCTTGAGCATGAAATATTTTTCTGTTTTTGTTGTCTTCAGTTTCTTTCATTAATCTTGTAGTTTTCAATGTATAGGTCTTTCATCTCCTTGGTTAAATTTATTCTTAGGTGTTTTATTCCTTTTGATGTAATTGCAAATGAGATTGTTTTCTTAATTTCTCTTTTGATAGTTCGTTATTAGTGTATAAAAATACAACAGACTTTTGTGCATTGATTTTGTATCCTACAACTTCACTGAATTTATTAGTTCTAGCAGTTTTCTGATGGAGTTTTTAGGGTTTTCTATGTATAATATGTCTTCTGCAGATAGTAACCGTTTTACTCTTTTCTTTCCAGTTTGGATTTCTTATCTTTTTCTTGTCTGTTTGCTTTGTCTAGAACTTCAAGTACAGTGTTGAATAAAAATAGTGAAAGTGCACATCTTTATTTTCTTTATGATCTTGGAAGAAAAGCTTCCAACTTTTCACTATTCAGTATGGTGTTGTGGACTTGTCATATATGCCCTTTATTATGTTGAGGTACATTCCCCATTTTGTTGAGAAGTTTTTTTTAAAATCATAAATGGATGTTGAATTTTGTTAAATGCTTTTTCTGCATCTATAGAGATGACCATATGATTTTTATCTTTCATTTTGTTAATCTGGTGTAACACATTGACTGATTTGTGTATGTTGACCCATCCTTGCACCCCTGCAGTAAATCCCACATGATCACAGTATATGACCCTTTTAGTGAATTGCTAAATTTGCTTTGCTAATATTTTGTTGAGGATTTTTGCATCTATAATCATCATAGATACTGATGTGTCATTTTCTTTTTTTGTGATATCTTTTGTCTGGTTTTGCTATTGCGGTTATGATAGCCTTGTTAAATGAGTTTGGAGGAGTTCCCTCCTCTTCCAGATACAAAAGATGCATTTTCAGTCCTTTTGTTTGCCTTGTCTAAATGTCTGTTAGCTAAACTCAATTTATTAAAACTTTTATAAATCCTGATTTTTCACAGAGATCAAAGTTCAGGGCTTTCATTAATCCTTTTTATGTATAATTGTTCAATGATCTGGAACTTCATTATGCAAAAATGAATGTATCTTTGTTCATATTTGTACTTGTTTTTAGTATAAAGATTTTTTTTGGAAACCAATAGAATGAGAATGATTTCAGTGATTTAAAAAATGAAATATTCTATCATCATTTAGAGCCATTTACAGTTGTCCTTCTATACGTTTGATTTTTTAATGACAATGTTAAATGTAAGCAAAAAAATCACAAAAACATGCCATTTATACTAGATCATGAAGAAACAATTTTGTTATTAAAGTGTATTTTTAAAAATAGCTTCTTCCTTTCCCAGTGCACTTATTCTGGCAGATGAGTGGTAAATGAATGCATTTTCCATGTTTTCTCCCAGAATTGCTTTTACAATAAAGTACTATGTATAATGTATTTGTACCAGTAGTGTGGTGCAAAAGTGGTCAGACAGTCGATTTTTTCTGTGAAGTTGCTTTCCCACTTATGTAGCTGTAAGAAAGTGGCTAAGATTCTTCTGGTCTCTAGGTTTTCTCTTCAATATTGTTCATCCCTATTTTGCTTAGTTACCAAATAGTTTTACATCTCTTCTCCACCAGCAATTTTGTTTTCCTCTTATGTGTGTTTTCTCCTCTTTCCTGCTGCTGTATGTAGGTCCTCCACCAGTGTCCAATATTAGATCCCTTTATATAAATTAATATATAACCTTTAAAATTATTTTTTTGTTCTTCCTATTAAGAACTGATTATCTCAGTATTTATTAGTTTTAGTTTAAATCGTGTAACAGAATTAGTTTAAGGTATTTAGCCAACTTAACTTGGTGGAGTAGCTCAAATTTTATATAAACCAACATCAGCATTATCTTATTATTCACTCATGAATTAGTTCTTCATTCAACCAGTGTTTATTTATTGCCCATTATGTCCCAGAAACTGCACAGTGGTTAAGATAGGCAGCAGTTAATGAGACAAGTATGATCCAGCTCTTGGTGTTTGCAGTCTAGAAGGGGATGCAGATGTTGAATAAAGAATTACTAAAATAATTTAATATAATTAATTTCTTCATACTGATACATGTAGTTCTAGTTTATTTTAACTGTTGTAAAGAAGGTGAAATGGTATATTCTTTGACACTGTTTTTATATACCCATAACAGACTTTATGAGACAAATACACAATGTAGTTAAAGTATAAGAACATATACTCCAGTCTTCAGTGAAGCTCACCTCTGGGCAGAAAGGGAATGGATGCAGGAGAAACATCAATAGTTAGCGGTATCTTTATCTTTTAAAAATACTAATCAAATATGATAGAATAAATGAAAAGTACAGAGTAGAGTGCTAGGAGAGGGTATAACATGAAAACCTCATTTTACCTGGATGATTCAGTATGGTTGTTTTCCATGGAAGGTGATAGTTAAATTTAGAATGAGTTAGAGGAAGGGTTGTTGTTTGGTCGCTAAGTCTGACTCTTATGCCACCCCATGGACTGTATCCCGTCAGACTCTTCAGTCCATGGGATTTCCCAGGCAAGAAACCTGGAATGGGTTGTCGTTTCTGTCTGCAGGGGATCTTCCTGACCTAGGGACCAGACCCTCATCTCCTGCATTGGCAAGTGGATTCTTTACTGCTGAGCTACCAGGGAAACCCAAGAGAAAGGGTAGAGTAGGGTTGATAGGATAGTCTGGTTTTAGAAAGGCCCCAGGACAGAAAGCAGTTTAGCACATTTCAGAAAGTGAAAGTAAGCAAATGTGGTGAGGTGAGGTGAGTGGAGATAGGCCGTAGATGTGCCTTAGAAGATCACATTATGTGGGGTCACCCTTCTCATATTTTAATATGCATTTGAATTGTTAAGTGTCCTAATTATGAAGTGGAGATTCCTAAAGTCCAACACCAAAGATTGCTTTTAAAATCTGCATTTTTATTAAGCACCCCAGGTGTTTCTTCTGCAGTTAGTCCTCTGAACACAGTTGGGCAAAAATCTATGTAGGGTTTTATATCCATATTGGACTATTGATAGTGCAGTTGGAAACTTGAAGACTTTAGAAGAGACATGACATGACACTGCTCCGTGGAGAACAAATTAGCGGAAGGCAAGAGTTGAAGTTCTGAGCCCAAAATGAGATGTGGTAGTGGTTTAGAAAAGGGCCTTAGAAGTGAAAAAGGTAGATAACAGGTTTTAGAGATTAAATTGGCGAGCATGTGTTAATAGTATTTGATGGATGAAAAAGATGAGATATCAAATTGACCACCAGGTTTTTAGTAGGAGCAATAGGGAGGCTGCTCCTGCTTTTACTGTGATGGAGAAGTGAACTTTGTGAGTACAGAAAGAAATTAATTTTGGTTTTGACAGTTAAGGATGTTTGACTCTAGAAATCAGGAGGTTAATGATTAACAGTGGTTTAGACAAATGGAACTATTTTTCTCATATAACAAGTCTGGGGGTAGACAATCCAGTACTAATACCATCAGAAAGGTATGCTCTGCTGCGACCATCCCTAGTGTCTGGATGTTAGACCTCATGCCTGCGACCTTATAGATGCCAGATAGGTGTTTCATTCTTGGTCTCTCTTGTATGGTCAAAGTAGAAGAATAAAGGAAAGAGTGACACCTAAATCATGTGAAAGAAATTTCCCAGAAACCCATATACTCACTGGCCAGACTAGATATAAGGGAATTTAGGGGGCTAGTTTTTAGTTAAGACTCATTACTATCCCTAAGTAATAAGAGATTCTGTTGGTGCATACTGACAGGGTAGGAAATGGATAATGGGTAGGCAGTTGGCAGTGTGTGAAAGGTAACATCTTTTTGGCTGTCTGTGTTTGTGAGATGTCCAAGTAATGATATTGAGTAAGTATCAGATACAGGTCTGGAATTTAGAAGAGTGGTCTAAGCTGGAGATAGAATTTCATGAGGGATCAGCCTGGAAGAGTGGATTCAAAGCTGTGGGCAGGTATGTGAGATTGCTCCAGGGGACAGTGAAATGAGAAGAAACCCTAAGAAACTCCCATTTTAAAAGTAGGTTAGAATAGTTCAGTTCAATTCATTTCACTCACTCAGTTGTGTCCGACTCTTTGTGACCCCATGGACTGCAGCATGCCAGGCTTCTCTGTCCATCACCAACTCCCGAAGCCTACTCAAACTCATATCGATCATATTGGTGATGCCATCCAACCATCTCATCTGTCGTCCCCTTCTCCTCTGCCTTCAATTTTTTTCCAGCATCAGGGTCTTTTTCCAGTGAGTCAGTTCTTTGCATCAAGTGGCCAAAGTATTGGAGTTTCAGCATCACTCCTTCCATTGAACATTCAGGACTGATTTCCTTTAGGATTGATTCGTTGGATTTCCTTGCTGTCCAGGGGAGTTTCAAGAGTCTTCTCCAACACCACAGTTCAAAAGCATCAATTCTTCAGTGCTCAGCTTTCTTTACAGTCCAACTTTCACATCCATATATGACTACTGGAAAAACCATAGCCTTGACTATAGATGGACCTTTGTTGACAAAGTAATGTCTCTGCTTTTGAATATGCTGTCGAGGTTGGTCATAACTTTTCCTTCCAAGGAGTAAGGGCTGCAGTCATCATCTGCAGTGATTTTGGAACCCCCCAAAATAGTCAGCCATTGTTTCCATTGTTTCCCCATCTATTTGCCATGAAGTGATGGGACCAGATGCCATGATCTTAGTTTTCTGAACGTTGACCTTTAAGCCAACTTTTTCACTGTCCTCTTTCACTTTTATCAAGAGGCTCTTTAGTTCTTCTTCACTTTCTACCATAAGGGTGGTGTCATCTGCATATCTGAAGTTATTGATATTTCTCCCAGCAATCTTGATTCCAGCTTGGGCTTCCTCCAGCCCAGCATTTCTCATGATGCACTCTACATATACATTAAATAAGCAGGGTGACAGCCTTGATGTACTCTTTTCATAACTTGGAACCAGTCTGTTTTTCCATGTCCAGTTTTAACTTGCTTCCTGACCTGCATACAGATTTCTCAGGAGACAGGTCAGGTGATCTGGTATTCCCATCTCTGTAAGAATTTTCCACATTTTGTTGTGATCCACACAGTCAAAGGCTTTGGCATAGTCAATAAAGCAAAAAAGTAGATGTTTTTCTTGAACTCTTTTGTTTTTTTGATGATCAAGCAGATGTTGACAATTAGATCTGTGGTTCCTCTGGCTTTTCTAAATCTAGCTTGAACGTCTGGAATTTCATAGTTCCATGTACTGTTGAAGCCTGGCCGGGAGAATTTTGAGCATTACTTTGCTAGCTTGTGAGGTGAGTGCAATTGTGTGGTAGTTTGAACATTCTTTGTCATTGCCTTTTCTTTGGGATTGGAATGAAAACTGACCTTTCCCAATCCTGTGGCCACTGCTGAGTTTTCCAAATTTGCTGGCATATTGAGTGCAGCACTTTCATAGCATCATCTTTTAGGATTTGAAATAGCTGAAAAGTGGCCAGAGAAGAGAAAATCCAGCATAGTATAGTATCAGAAGTCAAAGGAGGGGAGTATTTCAATAAGTTTTGAACCATTATCTCTATCAAAGCCAAATGAGTGTTTAGATAAGGGGTGTCCCTTTACATCAGTTCCTTCCTAATTTTTATTCTTTTGGTGTTAGAATGTCTTTTTATTTAGTAAATGATAATAGTAGATGGTTGTTTTATTGTTTGCACTCAGACAATAAACTGTTGGTAGCCCATACTGGTGACTTCCTTTTCACCTTTTAAGAATATTTTTTTGGCTGTGAGATTTAAAGGTCAGAGAACTATTTGGAGTAGAGCACGTTTGGCAGCTGATAGATCCAGTAAAGAAGGAAAGTTTGAAGTAGATACAGGAGAGTGGAAAAGGCCAATAAAGTGAGATCCCTGGAAAGAGATGGAGCTCTCAGCACAAGTGGTAAATTAGGCTTGTGGAAGGAGGAAAGCAGGTCATTGAGCAGCAAGTGGGTAGGTTTGTAGTCATGGTAGGAGGAGGTTGAGAGATTTTCTGTCCATTCGTTTCCATCTTCCTGAGGCATATGAAAGAAGGCTTTCTGCTAAGAGTGAGTTGTGGGCTTGGCATGAGGCCATGAGATTTCAGAGCATGGAGAAGATAGGAAATGTTTGTTTTTGGAGAGTGGGAGTGAGAGCTCAGGGAACCACGGTGATGTCAGAATACTATTGAGGTTGGTAGCTGTGGATTTATAGTGATGACAATCTGTTCTGTTGGGCACCCTGCATCCTATGGCTGCATCCCAAATTTGGGTTGCAGAAGATCAGGCAGGAATTTTAGAGCAATTACCAGAAACATTTTAACAACAGAGTTTGAAATCTACTTTAAACCCTGCCTACATAGAAGGCAAGCTTTTAGGGTATTTTAGACCTAAAAGGTCTTTTTTTTTTTTTTAGAATTTGGTTCTATTTAAAGAATTTTCAACTAATATAGATTACATTAACAAGTGAATTCTGGGTATAAGTTTGTCATGTCCATCCTCTTTGCTTCACAGAATAAAGTATTACTAATAAGAATTATAAATGTTTTAATAATAGGTAAGGGTAAGCAGTCTTATGATATGGTCTAATTATGTGTATATCTAATGTTACTTACTTTTGAGGATTTTGAAAAAAAAATCCTATTCTCCAGGAACTACTTATATTGTATGCTGGAGGAACATTGTCTCATAACTTGAATAGTAGTCAAAACATCTGTGAAAGCGTTTTGAAAAGTTCAAAGCACTAGAGAAACAGGTATTGTTAACGTACCTGTTCTCTGTTGTCTATAAACACACGTTGGACTTTTCACAGTAAAAGTGTGAAATGAACATTAGAGAATATAGAGAATTAAATATGACTCTCTGGAGACCGATGAAAATGACAGAATTTTTTTCTCTAATAGCAATCAGTAAGAATATGTTGTGGTTGGAATAACTGTAGAATAGTCATGTATGTGTACATTGGTTGTGATAGTAGTCGTCAAGGCATGCAAAGGAGTGACAGGTCCTTTAATTCTAAATTGAAATAATTCTGTCTATTGCTGCCAAAACTTGTTTCAATTCTTATCAGAAAGAGAACACTATCTGGGAACTTGTTTGTATTTCCTTATTTTTAATTTATACCAGTGTAGCATCTTATAATTCCAGTGGCCCTGATCCTGATTTTTTTTTAAGTAATATATACAAACATTTGGTGAACAGTTTATTTCCCTTTTATTCTTATTCTCTGTTTCTAGTTTCTTTGATTCTTTGGGATTTTACATACTTGTCTTTTTAGTTAATAATAATTGTAAATAAGCATGACACTTGATCATGCCACAAGTGTGGCACCTTGTTCTCTATCTGAACACTAATGAATGCTAACTAATCTTTGTGGGGTTTTGTAAATATTCATTTGTATAAGGGAAGAAGAGACACAGGAAGATCGTGAATATAAATGAAACTTGATAGTTTTCAATGCAGTGCAAATACTCTTAGGTCTGCCACATGGAAAATGCACTTTGTTCTTCAAAGGCATGGCTGTCTTTGCCCTGCTTATGTTTGTTTTTCTCCTATTTGCTGCTTGCTTCTTACTTAGAGTGCTCTTTGTCAGCCCACACAAAGATATGCTGTGAGTTACTTTTATACTTGGATATAAAAGGAGGGTTGCTTGTGAGCCCAATGATATCATTTTAGACCATTCATTGGCATTTACCAGAATAATATGAGCCACTAAGATAAGAACTTATTTGCTGCCAGTGCTGTCTGTAGCAGTCATACTTGCTCTATTCACATTAACCCAAAACTCATATTTCATTTTTAGAGACTTGAAGAATGAGGATACCTTGGGTTTTTTTTCCTTTTTTGGCATTGATATACTGAATTGAATGATTTGTCTTGTTCCCTTATTTTGTCTTCTGTTTAAAAAAAAAAAGTACCTCAACAGAAAAATAGTATCTCTGATTTCTCTATAAATTGCTCCTTAGTTGCTATTTTCTGATTTTCTGTCACAACATATTTTAGTCTTGGTTCCATATTGGTGAGGAAATCCAATATTGGTGGTGGTGTCAGGAAATCTCTTGGCCCAGTAGAGGTTGAGTAGAGGTTGAGAGAACACTGACCCTGGCGTCAGGCGGTCTGGGCCTGAGCCCTCATTCTGCCACTTGCCAGCACTATTCCCTTGCTCAGGTTCCTTTGAATAATAATAGGACAATAACACTTTAAAGCACTTATTTCAGTCGAAGGAGAGTAGGTGCTACATATTAGCTGTTTTGCTATAAATAATCCTAATTATTTTTTCTTCATGGGTCATTAGATTTTTTTGATATAACTGTGACTTCTTAATTTAAGTGTAAGTAAAATTACTTCAAATTATTCTCCTCATTGAGAAATTTTGAAAATGGTGTGTTAAGAGAGTTTATCACTTGACTGATCAAAAGCAAAAATGCAGTGTTTGGAGCTGCCATTTTGAGGTTATATTTTGTAAGTGAAATTTCTATACTTTTTTTTTTAGGGTAAAATGTGTAGTTTATTCTTCTCTACTAAAATTTTGGTATGAGAATCTCCTGCGTTTGTGTAGAAATTTGGAAATATGGACAGGAAATTACACAGCTGTTACTTGCATGAAGGATTTTCTCTGATCCTGTCAGTTGGATTAGTTCTGTCTCTATATATAGTAACAGTTGTCCCTTGGTGTCCTTGGAGATTGGTTCCAGGATTCCTCCTTGTCCCACTGTAGATACTAAAATCCAAGGATGCCCAGTCCCTTATAGTCAGCCCTCTGTATCCACATACGTGGAACCCATGGATATGGAAGGCCAACTATATATTAATAAATGTGTCTGAATAAATCATTGGAAAGCTTAGGAACATGTGGCCTCATACTCAGCCCATAATTTTATTTTACACGTGTGTATGAATGTTAAATAAACTCAGCAGTAAGAGAAAGAGAATATCTTTGATCACATACACGTTGTAATGGTTTATATTTCTACCGTCGTCAGCAAGTGATTAATTTACATTTGCTGGAAACTTAAGTTTTTCCTCAGCTACACTATATAGCAGGCTTGTATTTTTTAACCTGATCTTTAAAATATTTATGAAAGAAGGCTGAAAATTTATTTTCATTTAGAGGCTATAAAAGGCCAAGTTGGAAGTAAACTTTTAAAACAAAATTGGAGGTGGAGTGATGATGGTTTATTTAACAGATGGAGAAGAGTATCTGTTCCACAGCAACAGATACTGTAGTGAGCTAGAAACAAGAGAGCAGCTTACATCAAACCAAACGTGGTAGCAACAGAAGGTTGGATTTCCAGTTACCTGCTCTTTTCATTAAAGCCTTTCCAAAAGGGTGAATTTGTTCTCTGTATGAAGACAGACTAATGATAAAAAAGTAAATAAATAAAAGGCTAAACCACAGTTTTTGTGGACGGTAATAGAACAGGAAATAAAATACTTGGAGTAAACTGTCATGCCAGTGTTATCAGTCTTCCCTCCCTCCCTCATCATCTCCTTTCCCGTCTCTGCTCCTACCCTTCCATGTTTCCTCCCTTCTTTCCAGTATTTAGCAAAGAATGTTTATGGGTTAAAACTGGGCTGGTGGTTAGTCTCTTAGTTGATTTGTATCCTTTGGATAACAGTCTGTGTGTAAGGATTCACATTATCATGGTCTACTTGTACACAGTTGGGAATGTATCCCAGCTACATTACTAATTCATGTGCTGTATGGCCTTGAGCCAAGGCCTTTAACCTCAGTGGTAGTAATAAATACCAGTTTATCTATATTTTACAAACCCATCAGAGATGTTTGAAACAATTATAATTTTTTTAATAGTTACTTTTTCAAAGTCCTGCACTATATAAATACAAAGTAATATGTAATTCTCATAATTGCTCCTTGTACAGAATCAGGGTATTTGGGAGACACAAAAGTCAGACAATTGAGCTTTTAAATAGGCTCAAAATAAATAGGAGAATGATGACTGAAGAGAGGAATGTCATGTTTTAGGCTTGTAAAATTGATAGAATCTATAACTGCTTCTAGCTTTTTTGGGAAAATGTATGATTTTAATATGCCAAGCATGCCTGTGTTAAATGAACTCATGTGAACTGTAACATTTTTGTTCCACTCTTGTCCTAACTTTCTACAAATAAACTAAGAAGGTTGTCTGGTTCTGGCAGGTTCTGAGAAAAGATATTTGATAAGGAAAATGTAGTAGTACTGGAAAGTCTGCAATATGAAAGAACTTAACATTTAATTTCTAAATTTTTAGTGGCTGCCTGCCCAAGTGAAGTTTCTTTTTAGTAGGGGGAGGCATACATGAAACAGTCCTTGATTTATATGGACCACTGTTCTGCTGTATAAGCTGTTTTCTTTGTACTGAAGAATGATTCGTCAAAGAACAGATTCCATGCCTCTGGCAGTTACTGTTAGTTAATTCACTGTTTTCTGAACCCTGGCCTTCTTGACAAGTATTTTAAAATTTACATAACTCAGGTATCCTTTGGGAAATTAGAATGAGGCTTGATCAATGATTAGCACACCTGCATCCTTTACAGCAGTTGGCTTAGAGTTGGATGAGTCATCTTTTTTTTTTCATTTTATTTATTTTTTATTTTACTTTATTTTACTTTACTATACTGGTTTTGCCATACATCAACATGAATCCGCCACGGGTGCACAAGTGTTCCCAATCCTGAACCCCCCTCCCACGTCCCTCCCCATATCATCTCTCGGGGTCATCCCAGTGCACCAACCCCAAGCATCCTGTATCCTGCATCAAACCTAGACTGGCAATCCGTTTCTTATATGATATTATACATGTTTCAATGCCATTCTCCCAAATCATCCCACCCTCTCCCTCTTCCACAGAGTCCAAAAGAGTGTTCTATACATCTGTGTCTCTTTTCCTTCTGGCTTATTTCACTCTGTATAATCAGCTCCAGTTTCATCCACCTCACTAGAACTGATTCAAATGTATTGTTTTTAATGGCTGAGTAATACTCTATTGTGTATATGTACCACAGCTTTCATCTTATAGGATGTCCTCCTCCTCTAGTTTGGTTTGTCATAGTAGCCTTTCTAGAGTATGTCCGTTTGAGGAGAATTCATGGAATGCTTTTAACAGACCACAAAGTGGACTATCCCTAAGGGAAATAACACTCCATCTGCTGTCTCAATACTGTTAAGCTGTTCCATTTTCTTTCTTGGCATTCTACTCATACCTCATTTATGCAAATCTTAAAAATATAGGTGGTTATTTGCTAGAGTAAAGAAGTGTTCGTACTTCCAATTTTAATTGGTGTCCACTGTACCTCCTAGTGTTTTTCTCTCTTACAGTGAATGACACTTGTTTTATATTTCCCTCTGAGCTGAAACATGCTTGTGAATAAAGTGTTAGTAGCATACCTTCAAGAAATTGATTATACTCTAAAATCAGCCTTTCTTGGGCCATATTAATAAGTAATTTTCAGGAATTCCCTGGTGATCCAGTGGTTAGGACTCTGCATTTCCACTGCAGAGGACAAGGGTTCAATCCCTGGTCAGAAAACTAAGATCCCGCAAGCCATGCAGCACAGCCAAATTTAAAAATAAAATAAATTTTCTTTTAGCACTTTGGAAATATTAAATAAGTGATAAGTGGTACCTATTACATAAATAAAATATCTTCAAACTTGCTTGGTCTAAATTCATAATTTTAAAAGGATATGGTTCATGCAAACAGCCACTGAAATACATCAAGGGTTTATTGCTTAGGATAATAAATGTTAAAGCATAAGAACAGTGGGTAATTAGCATATCACTGGTATGCTCATTGGAATTCTGGATTACTGGAGTAGTGGGGGAGATGAGAAACAAATACACTATGTGATAGTGCCATGGTGAGGCAGATATATGGAAAGAGATGACTTCTGATTTAAGAGATTGGCATGGGTCTTACAGAGAAGGGGTTAAGAATAACACTGCAGTGAAAAATGGGTGGAGAGAAGATGCTTTCAGGAAATTAGTACATATAGCAATACTGTAAGTTTAGTAGGAGCAGAGGTATCTAACTGATTATGATTACTCCTTGCCACGTGCTGTCACAAAGCCCTGTGTGGGTAACCGGCAACAAGCTACATGGGTAGTAGATGCTAGATGGGATGCTTGGGAAAGGGGCTTTCACGGTAGCCCTTGAAGAAAGGGAAGGATTTGATTAGAAATCTCGATGTTCCAATGAAGGGGGCATAGGCATAAGATAGAAACAAAGGTATTAAAACAGACCAGTTTTACTCTATTGAGTTTGAAGGAGACAAAGCCAGCTACACTGAAGAATCTTGAATGCAAGGCTAATGAATTTAAATTCAGGAATGATTTGGGAACTTCTTTTAATACTCCCTTGCTGAGAAACATTTAGTGATCACAGCAATGTTTTGAGAAGATGATTAGACATGTGTGTGAAAGTTTTGGAGGGTAAAAGAAGGACTAGAAGCAGAGGCACTGGTTGAAGTGAAGTCGCTCAGTCGTGTCCAACTCTTTGCAACCCCGTGGACTGTAGCCTACCAGGCTTCTCCATCCATGGGATTCTCCAGGCAANTGTGTGAAAGTTTTGGAGGGTAAAAGAAGGACTAGAAGCAGAGGCACTGGTTGAAGTGAAGTCGCTCAGTCGTGTCCAACTCTTTGCAACCCCGTGGACTGTAGCCTACCAGGCTTCTCCATCCATGGGATTCTCCAGGCAATAGTACTGGAGGGGGTTGCCATTTCCTTCCCAGGGTATCTTCCCAACCCAGGGATCGAACCCGGGTTTCCCTCATTGTAGACAGAGGCTTTACTGTCTGAGCCACTAGGGAAGTCCAAATAAATGTACTGATATTTAAATAGAAGTCAAGGAGGTAGAAGAATCAATAATGATTACAATTTAATCAAAATGGTGGTAGCAATTTGAGTATTTGCCTTGGGAGAGAATATTAATTTAGTTGGTCAACACTTTCTAAATCGAAATACAATTGACCTATAGCATTGGGTAAGTTTAACTCGCACCGTGTGTTGATTTGAGTCAAATGAGTTCTTACGTGTAATAGGCACTGGGCTATAATGAGGAAGGGAAAATAACAGGGTCTCTACCCAGATGGACCTTTTGTTTAGTGAGGAAGACAAGAAACCTCTGTGTGTGTGAGAGACTTAAGTCCTCTGAAGAGAGAAGTAAGGTAAGGGATAGGAGTGATGAAAAAGAGGGCAGTGTTTTAGGGTGGGTGAGATAACATTTGAGTAGAGACCTGAGTGAAGCGAGGAGTGGAGCCTTCTCACCACCTGGGGAAAGAGTGTCCCCGGCGGCAGCACTGCACGTGTAGGCCTGAGCACCCCTAGGACCGGCAAGACCACCGCCTGGCTGGAGACAGCTGCAAGGGCCAGCACTGTAGGGAACGAGATGCACAGTGTCACCAGGGAGTAGGGCATTTAGTGTCCTGAAAGCCGTGCTAGAGAATTTGGACTTTATTCTCGGTTTGATGGAAAGTCACTGGAAGTGCCATGTGTGCTTTCAAAAGATCCCTGTGGCAGCCAAGTTGAACACGTGGGAACAGTTAGGAGGCAGTCCTCCAGGTGAGAGGTGGTGGTGACTCAGAGCCTAGGGTGATAGTAATGGAGGTGGTGGGAGTCCAGATATAGTTTGGAGGTGGAGCAAAATTATTTGAGCTAGGTATGGGTTATGTGAAGTGGAATCCAGGAGTACCCACAGAGTTTATGTGGTTGGTTTGTGGAAGTTAGAGAAAGCTACTTCTGCCTCTTGTGCAGACCCCTCAGCACATTTGTTTGAGGAGGGTTCCCTTCCTCCCATAGACATACCTGGGCGCAGGGCCTCACAGCCGGGGGAGAAAAGCACGGGCTGAGTACCCCAGCTTGGCCAGGCGTACTTGTGGGGGGCTCAGTGCATGCTATCCAGTGCAGCAGCCCTGAATCATGACTGTTTTTGGCCTGAGCGACTGGGTGAATCATAGTGTCATCTAAGGGACTCGGGAAGAGAAGCTGACTTGAGGTGAGGGAAGGTGGTGGAAATCAAGTTCTATCTTGAGCTGAAGTCTGAGATGCATATTAAACATCCTAGAGGCAAGGTCAAGTAGACAGATGGATATGGACCTGTGGAGGCCAGGTAAGGAGTCATCAGGGATGCAGGCAGGTTTGCTGTTTTTGCATTTAAAATGACAGCATGACAAGCAAGTGGAGCTCTGGAATTCAGGTTTGAGAACAAAGATTAAAGATGCAGACTGGGAAGTCATTCTTCCCAGAGGGATATATGAAACATATTTGAGGGAAATTACAGTGAAAATCAAGAAGGTGGAGACCACTTTTGGAGTGTTACCAGGCGGTGAAAAGTGGGAAATGACTGCAGAGCAGCCAGCCTGGGGGAGAACCTGGTAATCAACCTGATGGAAGACAAGGAGGGCGGGGTGTGTTGCAGAGATAAGAAAGAATCCAGGCTGAGGGAGGCTGCTAAAGCTTGAGAGTACTACTGAGAGGGAATAGTGGGTATGAAGGTAATTTGCAGGAAATTAAAAATATACTTCAGAAAATATGCACTGAGAGGAGGTAACAGTGGGGTTGTGTATTGGTTTTTCAAAATAGGATAGTTGTGTCTTATTAAGGCAAAGATAAGTGAAGGGGGGACAGAAGAGAGCATAGATACTCTAAGCCAATATTTTGCACAACAGAGGAAGGAAAGGTGAAAACAATTTATCGTCTTTAATGAAGCTTTGGTTAGGGTCATCTGTTATGGGGTCACCATTGATATTAAAGATCTGAAGAAAGTACGAAAGGGAACAAATAAGGGGGAAGAAATGGTCAAGCAGAGATGAAAGACTGGTTGAAAAAATGATGGAGAATCATTTGTAATAGTCCATCATGTTTTTCTGTGGGCCCAAGAGCACGAGGGAATTGAGAATTACAAATTGATCCAATTAAGAAAGAAGGGCACCTGGAACAGTGGTTCATAACCGTAGGAGTGCATATCAGAGGCCCCTGGAAACTTTTTTCAAAGTATATCAAATTGAGGTGTGGGAATAGGACGATTGCAATAGAAAGAGAGATGCTTACATATACTTTCAAAACCTTCTGAGTGATTCNACGATCCCCTGGAAAAGGCAACCCACTCTAGTATTCTTGCCTGGAGAATCCCATGGACAGAGGAGCCTGGAGGGCTCCAATCAATGGAGTTGCGAAAGAGTCGGATACAACTGAGTTAGCACACAAACTCAAGTTCACTCAAGACAGACCAGGCTCATTGCTCACCCCATGTTTACCTGCTCCACATTTACAGAGACCAAGTCATTTTTTGTCTTGGTTTTGCAGAACTATACATGTAATGTGATTTTCCCCACCTTTCCTAGGAGACTCCTGGTGGCACCCTCCCTGCTTAAAGACTGTAGAGGCGGCGGGTGTTCTCACGCAGGGTGGCCAAGGTGTTGGCGAGCGGCAGGTCTTTGACCCTGGCGATCTCTCGAACTGTGTGCAAGGCCAGGCCCGGGTGGGCGTACTGGCAAAGGCTCTTGGGAACCTGGAAGACACCAAGCATTCAGGACATCGCTGTGCTTCCTGTGCACAGCCGTCAGGCACGTATCCCTCCCCGGCCCTTCCCGAGCAGGGCCTCTTTGGAGCTGTGTAGAGACCCCTTTACCTGCAGGTGCAGGGAGAGTCCCAGTCATGGGGGCTCTGGGTGAGCAGGGTCCCACGCTTCCTTGGACAACCCTCTACAGGGTAGAGCTTTGCACTGCCTGGAAGAGAGTGGTTACCCTTCAGCTTCTCAGCCCCCTAGACTTTGGTTCTGCAAAGCAACAGAGAGGAGACATCTACACAGCCAAGGGCGGGACCTGGAAAGGTACTGGGTGCTCTGGTCCTGCCAGCCTTGCATGGGTGACCGCCCGCCTCCCACCCTCTCCCCTCAGCACCTCAACTTAGCTTGAAGATGGCCCTACCTGTCGAGGCAGGAAATAGGGAGCGTCCGTCTCTACGATGATCCTCTCCAGCGGGATCTGTTTCAGAGCTTCCCGGGCCTCCCAGGCGGAGGAGTAGGTCAAGACGGCTGTGAAGCCCACGGACATGTTGGGAAAGTGCTCCAGCAAGGGCTCGATGACTGGGTAGCTGCCGGTGAAGCAGTGCCTGCAAGGAGGAGAATCCCACTTCAGGATTCTCTCATTACCCACTCTGCCAAAGCCCTAACTCCCTCTAGACATTTCACCTCTTCTGAGTTAATTTTGGGGGGACAAATTCTCAAAAATGCAAAGACTGCGTTTGAGGGAAGGATTCACAGGCGACACAGTCAGAAGTAGAACTGACAAATGCAGCCCCTCTGGATCACGACGACTGTGGGCAAAAATTACGTCCATGTAATCGAATAAACCGGAAGGGGCCTACGGGTGAATTTTTCTCTTAACCTGACACCTGTCCATGTTCTTAGTACCATACACATCAGCCCAAAAGGGCCGAGTGACTGTGCCCGTCTCATCTCTGGCGGCCGCTCCACTCAGAGGCGTCACTCTTTGCCTGGGTGCCTGAAAGCAGTGGTCTAGAGGCCTGACAGCCCCACCCTCTTCAGTCACCTGTCAGAACCGGGTTTGGGATCTAGACTGTTTCTTCAGTTAACCCATCTCACCGATCTTGAAAGAGCCAGCTGGGCATCACCTCCTGGCCCCCCTTGTAGCCAGAGGCAGCTAAGGGCCCGTGCCCTGGCTCCCTGTGCCCAGCTCAGCCCCACACCCTCTGGGCAGTCACCAGTGGACTGTCTCTCACAGCTCCTCCAGGGCCCCCTCAACCCAAGCCCACGCCCAGAATGGGCACATGGCAGGAGGCTGGTGAGTGTACCCAACTAAAGAACCCCTAGATACCATTTAGAGACGACACCTCCTGGGCTTTAAGGTGGGGTGGAGAGGGGTGGGCAGGGATGAGCTTTCAAACCCCAGGCAGGAGAGAAAATGTCTTTTCCGGTGCCCTGGAATGCTGTGTGTTCAGGCACTGGACCCACAGCAGCCCCCCCCTCCCCACACACACACACATTTGAAAACCATTCTGGACTTGTAAGTAGGTTGACATAGTGCAAGCTGGGTAGTAGTAAAGAGTAGCTGGAAGGGAAACAAATAGACTGAAAGAGTTGAGTAAGGTTTTCTGGAGTGATCTTAACAACAGTAACTACTAGTAAAAATTGGTGGTGCAGAGGGTAAAGTGTCTGCCTGCAATGTGGGATACCTGGGTTTGATCCCTGGGTCGGGAATATCCCCTGGAGAAGGAAATGGCAACCCACTCCAGTATTCTTGCCTGGAGAATCCCATGGACAGAGGAGCTTTGTGGGCTACAGTTCACGGGTCGCAAAGAGTCGGACACGACTAAGCGACTTCATTTTCAGTTCACTTTCACTAGTAAAATTTACAGGTGGGGTGTGCTCAGCTGGTTATGTTCCTGTTCTGCAAAACTTTACAGAGCTCTTCATACACATGAATCTCTAGGAAGGATTTTAGTATTTTAAGAAAATAGCTAACCATGGCGGAGAAGGCAATGGCACCCCACTCCAGTACTCTTGGCCTGGAAAATCCCATGGGCGGAGGAGCCTCATGGGCTGCAGTCCATGGGGTTGCAAAGAGTCGGACACGACTGAGCAAATTCACTTTCATGCATTGGAGAAGGAAATGGCAACCCACTCCAGTGTTCTTGCCTGGAGAATCCCAGGGATGGCAAGCCTGGTGGGCTGCCGTCTATGGGGTCGCACAGAGTTGGACACGACTGAAATGACTTAGCAGCAGCAGCTAACCATGGAACCCTTTTTTTCATGGTACCTTTGGACTAGTTCCTACTAGAAAACATTTTGAAAATGCTGAATTAGAGAAGTCCTGCGATCGTTCGTTCCAGTTTAAGAGTTCACAGGTTGTGAGAAAGGGAAGCTGTAGTGGAAAGGTGGCCTGTCCAGGTTAAAATCTAGAAAACACAGCTCCCAGGGTATGGGATTGCTGAGTTACTTCCCATTCCAACATGTCATCTGTTTTCTACCATTGAGTCCAGTGTCAGTTGGATCATCTTTGTGAATGTTGAAGTTGAAAGTTTAACGACAAAAGTGGGGATTTATGAACTATTTACAAACAGTGTATATTCAGTAGTTAGGTTTCTTAAAAACAGTGTTGGATAAAGTCTTTATGAAAGAGACCAAAATCCAATGGCCTTTTAGGGTAACTAGCCTTTCCCTTAATCAATGACAAGAAAGTGGATATTAAAAGAAGATACACTTTGATGTCTAGGAGCACTCCATGTCAGTGACTTAGTATTCTGGGAATTTATCCACCTTTTGGGCTGAGGCAGAGTCACAGGCTTTGGGAATGCCACCCTGCCCCCATTTGTACTGCCTGGGCATTGAACTGAATACTGCCTTTCCAGGGAAGTGCTGTTCTTAAAATTTGAGATGATTAATACCAAATGTTGCCTCTGAAGATTTCCAAAGAAACCAGTGATTGGTGAGGACCCGGATTGTTGGCAGGAATTAGACATTTATATACATGACTTAGTTTTTAACAGTGATGTGATAGGAATTTTATGAATATACAAGTCAGCTCCCAGCACTGAGACATACTAAATGAAAAAGGTTCCAGTTTTCAGTTATCCCAACTGTGGGTTTTCCAGGTCACAAGTTTCCATCCTTTTGTGCCAATGATAGCATTCCATTCTTTCCCTCATGTATCTTTAATGTTGGATTTCCCCCCATAATCCTCTGTGAAAAAAGAAAAACAACACACATGTGCCTCCTTTTTGCTTACAGCAGTATCCTTGTGATAAATTTGTGTGTGACCCCACTGAAGTGTTAAAGCACGTGGAAATCACTTACTGGTGACAGGTGTGCATTCTACTATTGATTTTCCTCTGGATGCCTGAACTCTCTTTTCTTCACAGGTAAAGTCAGTGATAAACCTTTTGTTTGCTGCATATACTGGAGACGTGTCTGCACTTCGAAGGTATGTCGACAGGGTAGCATATGGTTTACAGATGTTTATGAAATTGCTTCTGGGGAGAGGGCCATTTTGAAGCTAAGTGAAGTTTCACTTACATTTCCCTCTAATAAAAATAATCCAAAGTTATATTAAGTTTCCTCTTCCAGTGCCTTAGTCTTGCTGTAGTCTGTCTTTTTCTACTTCCTACAAAAACCCAGTCCTCTGTTTTCCCAAGTGGTAACTGTTCAACCAGTCTGGCCGATTGGTATTAGTGTTTTACTGGAATTAGACAATGCCTTCTCAATCTCCATCTACCCACACTCTCCATCTTTGGAGGTGAGGGAGGTGGGCAAATAGGAACACTTGATGATCTGCAGATCCCCAGGCTGGAAAGGTCACAGAGGACTGTAAACCTGAGATGGCCAATGTTTCCTCTTACCCCAAAAGAGCAAAGGCTAAAGAGGAGTGGTGAAGTGGCATTTGCCTAAGGCATCATGTACTATTTGAACAGGGTCTCCATTAGTGAGCCTAGTGAAGGATGACACCTTTCTCACAGGACCTTCGGTTGAACTGATGGAGGAAATGCTCCAGAGGCGAATTAATGTAACGAACAGCTATGCTTACTAATTTTCAGGTTTGCTTTGTCAGCCATGGACATGGAACAGAGAGACTATGATTCTAGAACGGCACTCCACGTAGCTGCTGCAGAAGGTAATATATGAACCACTTTTTTTTTTTCAAACGTAATTTCTACTTAACACTAAAACCTGCTTGTTTTACTTTGGCTGTAGGTCATGTTGAAGTTGTTAAATTTCTGCTGGAAGCCTGCAAAGTAAATCCTTTCCCCAAGGACAGGTGAGCCCTCGTGTTACTTTCTAACACTGGCAGGCCAGGCTTTTTATCATACAGGGCTATAATAGTTAAATGATGGGTGTATTAAATCCACATTGTGTATGTTGGAGATGAACTTGCTTTGAAGCCTTATAAAGGCAACAAACAAAACCTTGTTTTTATTCAGTAGATCATTCTTTCTCCTAGATCCTCTTGTTTACCTAAGGGAGTTCTCTTAGAATTATCTTGGTTTGTCTGTCAGTGAGTATATTGTGTGAGAAAACAAGTCTTGGTGTTTGTTAAGATAAAATAGGAATTTTGTCCTCATGAGGCTTTTGACTACCCCAGGCAGACAAGATAAACATTGCAGGGGTATATTAAAATGTGTAAGGAAATTACTGTTCCAGAACTCTATTGGAGTTTGTTGAAATTCCTGGATTTAGTTGGAGTCAGTTTTAGAAAGCTTCATGGAAGTTGAATTATAACCAGTGCTTTGGGGAAGAGATGAGATTTGAGGGCACAGAAGGGAGAGAGGGGCAGTCTGTCTAGAGTGGAGAGATCAGCCTGGGTATGTTCTGCTCCTCTCTCCTTCTTCCTGGCCCACATAGCAACCTGACATTCATCCTGCAGGAAATCCTGTTCACAAGGTGGGTGGTCAGGAGAGGGTTAAGAATGCAGCTTAGGTATATACACACGCTTGAAGTAAATCCTGCACTAATACACTGGCATGTTATATAACGAGTTACATAACTGGGTGAGTCAGTGAGTAAGGAGAATAAAGGCTTAGAAGAATGGCAAAAAAAATTTGGTGGCAGAGGTTTGATACGTGTGATTAGGAGTTTGGATTAGATCTTTGAGGAGTATATGAAGTAACTTTGTGGAGCAAGTTGATTATTTTCTAGCTATTAGATCTTTCTGTTTCGGTAAGGTTTTACTATTTTTCAAATCAGTAGTTTGGGTTTTATTAGCTCAGCATGCAGGCAAGTTATGACATCAGTGTCTGAGAACTGTTAGCAATTTGGTAAGTGTGGTAATGCTCTGATTACCTAAAATCATAATCTTTATTGGTAATATTCTAAAACCTCATGTTCAGGAGACAGTTCTTCCATTTATCCCCAAATGTAATGTCCACACCAGATCTTTCTTTAGAGCAAGGGAATGAAGAGGGTGTTTTCTCCTTGCCCCCAGTATTTATAATCCCAAGTAAAACACTGTTTAACAGGCTCAGGCTGGAAATATTTACTATGCTTTGCATGTTTAAGAATCAAAATGTTTTGTTTTGGTTTTTGCCCTAAATCGACCTCTAGGAATGTGAAAGTAGACGCACCCATCCGAGAGGCAAAAGTTAGCTCAGTAACGAACGTGGTAACTGGTTATTCAACGTTTTGAGAATGTAAGCTAGATGAACACATCTTTGTTTCTCTATTTCATAGAATCAGTATCACCTCAAATTGGTAAAACAGGCTTGAGCAAATTTAGAGTATAGAGTTGATATTTTGCATTACTTCATTGAAAACAAGAGTCATTAAAAAAAAAAAAAAGAGAGAGGTAGTAGTTTTCCCAGAAAGACAGGTAATTATATGCTGTAAATGATTGAAAAGTTACCCCATCACCCTGTTTCAGGTCACTGACTCCCTAATTTAATGAGGGCTAACGCAGAAGTAAAAGGCAACTTAATTCAGCAGGTTTTTGAGAAGCATGTTTGTGTGAAATATTACTTACATATAAAACGTTACTTACCTGATTTTAAAAATTAAGAACAGGCTCTCAAACTATTCAAAAATATTTTTAAATGAGATTATTTAAAAAACTTTTAGTTCCACATTGGGACCCCAATGAGAAGGTAAAAGGTTAAGAAAAAAAAAAAGAAGGAAAAGCAGAAGCTTGTGAGAGTGGCATGTGAAAACATGGAATCAGAGAGCCTACCAGCCACGGAGAACTGAAGTGACGTGATAGTAGGGAGAGGATGGAAGAGAAACTTAATAGTTTGTGAGGAACCAGGAGGTAATTCTCATGCTCTGTCATTTACTTGGGTTGTCACAGTTAGGCAGTGTTGACTCCGCTTCCAAAAGGCTAGTTAGCTGATGAACCACTGCTGGCAGCTCTTCGTTTCTCATCTTCAGTAGTCTTCATCTGTAGGACGCTGAAGAGCACAGCCCAGAAGCACACTTCCTGTGGAAAGAGTAGCTCTTCCGGTTGTGGAGTGAGTCCAGTTGAGTCCCTGAAGTCCCATCCTTACCAGAGATGATGACAATGTCAGTTCCTCTGAGGCCAGTCTTGTTCCTCCAATGTATATTTGAGCTCTAATAAGACCATGGTTATTTCCAGACTTTGTGGAGATTCACTGTGATTTTACATTGACAGGAACACAAATTTTCTATCAAAGGCTAGGGTGATGGATGTTACACAGCTGAGTTTTCTTTGAACACTGTATTTAAAGAGTGATCCCTTAGGCTTTTCATGAAGGTTAAATTCAGGAATAGTAGAGGAATCTCTCTTACCTGTCAACACTAGAATTTCCCCTCCATAACACTTAGTATGAACAAAACCCTTTCGCAGAAGATGGTTTATCTCTTCCTCCCCATATCCCAACTTGCTCTGAGATCACTTTTTGGATTATAAATCTCTTTTTGCATTTTTTTCAGTATTACTTGTAATGCTGTGTAAATAGCTAAATTTGAATGGCCCTCATCTTTGTACAGAAATTCCCTAATGACCCTGTCTGTGCTGTGCTACTTGTTTAGGTGGAATAACACTCCCATGGACGAAGCGCTGCACTTCGGGCACCATGACGTATTTAAAATCCTGCAGGAATACCAAGTCCAGTACACGCCTCAAGGAGATTCCGACAATGGAAAGGAGAATCAAACGGTCCATAAGAATCTCGATGGACTGTTATAATAGTCTTAAGCCCAAGATTTAAATCACTTACCTATGTAATTGTGGAAAATGATTATGAAGAACGTGTGTATTCCTATCTGGTAGTGATGTATATTTTACAACATTGGTCATTTCAGTGTTACTGGAGTTTCTTCATTGTGCACACAGGACAAATCTGATCTCTTTGGGAAAAAAATAGAAATAAAACAATCTCCCTCCATAATGTGAGCAATATTTACCTCGTGCATTGTATAATTTGTTGTAAAAGATACATTTACCAATGCTCGCTTTACTGTGTGGTCTTCATGATTTTTGTGTATTTTGTGAATTTTACAGTTTATGGTGATGATCTGCTGATATGCATTTATAAATTAATCTCTATTGTACAGTCTGTCCAAATGGGTCAAGGCTACCTTTAGGCAAGACAGTGTAATTTTCATGACTTCAAATACAGATTTAGTTTGAGTGAACAACTATATGCACTTATGGTTATATGTTTAAAATGTCTCCCATCACCCTAGCTTCATGATGTGACTCTAAAAATTATAATAGTTAACAACTGTTAGTAGGATAGACCAATTCTAATTAGACTTTATCAGGGAATCTGTTTAAGGTATGTTTGGTGACCAAAATGTTATGTGTGAATGTAGTTAAAATATTTTGGAAAGAATCTCCTTTTTCTATATCCCCTTAGACCAGCTTCTTTTCCCAGACATTTAGCTCTTTGCCTCTTTCCTTTAGCTGGGAAAGTGGGTGCTGGCATACTATGCAGTTTTCATTTTTCCACAATAAAACAAAATGCCTCCTGTATCTGGCATCCAAGCTGTAACTATGCCATTTGTCTACAGGAGATGAACCAGAGACAGATTACTAAGCTAAATACAAATTATTCCAATTCGTCAGCCAATAAAAGGAAGGAATGTGCTCCGACAGCTCTTTAAGAAGATATTTTTCAGCTTTCAGGATAAATTCAGACATGCTCTAAGCTACCAAAGTTATTATGAAGGTATGGGAACTGCTACAAATAACATTTGTTTTAAAACCTGTCATTAAAAGTTTGCATCGAGGTATCCATTCTATTTCGGGGATCAGTAGATCGTTCCCATTTTCTCCTGATTTCTACTGTATATTTTTGGTGGACTTTACAGTTTAATAGTAGGAAAAGGCTATTTCATTTTAAATCAAAATCCATCATTTGTCCTGGGGAGGAACTGCACATATACATTATCCTGTCATACCTCAGAGGTATAAAAGGGTATGTTAATGAGGATTTTGAAATTACACATATACACACAAATGGACTTCTCTGAAGCTGTATTTAGTGACATGAGCAGAGTCCTCAGCTACATGAATGCTGGCTGTTACGTTAATATAACAAATTCCTTTTCCTTCCCCTTTCTGTCAGCACACACTGCTGCTTCCAGGCTTTATCATGCCCAGGGGCTCCTATCCCACTCCAGCGGCCTCCAAGTGTTTCAATTACTGCTCCCAGTCTAAATCAGTAACTTCTGCTATTGTCCCTCATTGCCTAGGCAGCACCTCGGTAGGTGGAACATGGCGGGTGTTCCTTAACGGAGCTGCATCGGGCATGAAGCCATTCTCAAGTTTGTGCTTCTGTGTGGAGTATGGTGTGTGGGCGTTCCTGCCCCATGAGTCTATCAGACATGTAGACAGGTAGTATTTGTAAAATGCTGCAGAGGAACAGCATTATTCCCAAAGATATCATGGGGTAGACACTCTGTAATTGAAATAATTGCTCCAACAGCAGCCTGCTTCTGTTACTTGGGAACAAAGCATTTTCATCTTTTCTCAGATCAAAACTATTCTGTGCAATCTTTGTTGTTTAGTTAAATGTGCCCTTATTTACACATGATGTTATTTATGACTGTAGGCTGGGTCTTGCTCTGGCTATTTGCTATTGGCTGGTAATAATAATGAACACATTTGACTTAAATGCTTTTAACTGTACTGTTAACTGCTGCCATCACTATGCTCCAAAGATCTTTTTCTTCTGGCTTTAGGATCATATGTGCATTTTGGGTACCACAGAGCTCTATATGGTGGTGTTTCTTTAAAGCTTTGTATACAGTGTTGTTTTTGCTGGTCTCTGTTCTAATGATCTCATATCTGAGTGTAATATCCTGTACCCCACTGCTGCCCATCCTGCCCTTCAGCTGAAGAATTGGATCAGCTATTGACCATTTGATGCTGTTATCTGCCTGGCAGGAACTGAATGACCTGATGCTGGATTTAGATTCTTTCTGGGGATTGTACAGCTATGAATGTATTTGCTTCCAGAACCTCCCAAAGTGAATCTAATCTTAAAACTGTAAGTTATAAGTATTCTGAAATTGAAAAATATTTATTTTAATTGAAATCAGGTAGTGTTGCCTTTTACAGCTTAATAAATACATGTATCAAAAAATCAAAAATGATTCTTTTAAAAAAAGTTTTCTCTTACATCACTGGGTTGGGAACTCCACTGAACATAGGAAGTACGTCTAGGCATTTTTCGTGCCTCCTATGGACCCAGGTACTATGCCAGTAGTAGTTACTGCAGAAACTACTGCAGTAGGGTTACTGCAACGATTAGGATGAAAATTCTATAAGCAGTTCATCCCTGAAGGTGAGAAGATGCACAGGCATGTTTCCAGTCCTCTTAGAAGCTAACACTATCCTTTCACAGGAGGTGCTCAGTAAATATTTGCTACACTGAAATCCTTCACTAGGAAGGTTTGAACCTCTTTTAATGAAAAGAGAGGGTATTTTCACAAATGTCTTAATGTCTATTGGAGGAACTGAATTCAGTGCTGCCACACTGAGGTCTAAGCAGGACCAGCTGGCAGTGGCAGCCCCCACCTGGTCCATGTATGTATGGAATGGCATTCACTCCCAGAGCCAGAAAACCCTGGTTCAGCGTCACATGGTCTTCTAACCAAAGGTACATAAACACCACAAATGCCATGGCTGTCCATTTTCAACAATCAAAGTTGTTTGTCACAAAGTAATCTGCTTTGCTATAGCAGTCAAACAGTTTGTCTATATTACTGACATTTTACAACTGGAAGAGACATCCAAAATCTCTACTCACCCTTTCTTGGATGAATGCCATAACTTTGAAATTATGTATATTTTTGTATAACCTTTAAATTATTCATAGATTTTGGCTATGTTTGCTTCACAAAAGCTTTCTTAAGTTTTAATAGGTAAGATGTTTGTACTAGACATACGATCCAGTATCTCAGACCATCTTAAGTTCCACAAAACCAGAGATCTTTGTCTGTTTTACTTTGCCAACTTAGTTTCCCAAACATCTAGTATAGTGCCTAGCCCATGGCAGGTGCTCAACATATATCTGGTGAACTAATAAGTGAATCTTACTAAGCAGAAGCCACTCAAGTAAACACCCCTTACTCTGGGCACAGCATCCGAAAGTACCAGAGCTTTCAAAACCATTTCTGGTTTTTTCTTGGGATAGTCAGATGTGAAAGGAGTGCTTTGTTCAATTAAGACTTAATATTCCATTTCAGCTTACAGACAACAAATAGACTTCCACCATTTAATGCTATTTACTGCCATTTCAGAAAACACTTTCCTGAAAAGGGAGAGATTTGTCCTGAGTGGTACATAAAGGTTCTGTGCTTATAAAACACCATAAATACTCGTAAAACACACAAACATCCCTTTACCAGGATCTACTCAGTGACTTCTTACAATGATCAAATACATAGAAATACAAATACAACCAGCAAGGCAGGGCATTTATCTGTTGTACTTCATTCCCTGGAGAAATACACTCTTTGTGTTTGTTAGCAAAAACTTGCTATTTCCTAGATATAAGTACTTCAGACAGGGAGATGAGAATGGTCATATTTGCTATGAGGCCAGAATTTAAGCTTATACTACCATTCCCTGATAGCTCAAACAGTTGAATCTAACCTGCCAATTTACATCTAACCCTAGTGATTCTTCTATTATACTATTTTTTCCCCCAGCACTCAATGCCTTTCAAGAGGGTCACAGCTTTCTGGCTTAGAGCATCTTTGGAGAAAAAAAAAAATGGCAGCTTTTCCTGTGGGTGCAGTAACTTCTCAGGAAGTAATATCTCACCTCATCAAGGAGGTGTAGGTTTTAGATGCTGCTCTGGAGACAATAGTCACATTTTACATGTATTTTAAAATTAAAATTGAAATTCATTTTAAAATACCAAATTATTTCTGCACTTGGAGGCAGCTGTGGTGGTCACCAAGACCAAAGGATTTTCATTTGTTTATGGTACTCTTTATGACTTCTCTCAGTAATGTTTCTTCTCTCATCTCCTCCACTCACCTACCTTAATCAGGGTAAGAGAAGGCAACACTTACGAAAACTATATTGATCTTATTTAAAAATAAGGAGTGACATTTTTATGTTTAAACATAAGATGAGAAAAANTATGACTTCTCTCAGTAATGTTTCTTCTCTCATCTCCTCCACTCACCTACCTTAATCAGGGTAAGAGAAGGCAACACTTACGAAAACTATATTGATCTTATTTAAAAATAAGGAGTGACATTTTTATGTTTAAACATAAGATGAGAAAAACATCAAACCTACACACAACGCCAGGAACGTTTAAAATCTTTATACCAAATATTATTTATAACAGACTATAAGTTTAATACTTTAAAAAAGTAAAATCTCTGGACGTGCAGGAAAATGAAACTATGCCAAAGCATTTTTAGAGGGCAAAAATATACCAAATAGCTAAATAGCATGAATTAGAAACACCTTTTTAAACTGCTGTCTTCTTTGTTCCTTTATCATTTTAATTTAAAAAGTCAATGCAAACTCAATCAGGTTCATGTCAATCATCTTATGTAAAAACTGAGAGGAGGTTTTAATTTGTGCTTAATAAAAGAAAGTACCATGTGCATGTTATATTTAATGTAATACACATACTTTAAAATCCACCTCAAGAAAACTTTATCCCTACCAGAAAAATACAGTATTTACATAAAAATATGATTGTGGTGGTGATAGCAGAAAAATATGATTCAGCTGCAGACAGCTGTTTGTGAAAGTTATCTAGAAGACCTCTATCAAACCCACTCCCTAAACCACTTCTGTGTATGTCAGTGCTAGGGAAGGGGCAAGGGAAGTAACACAACACTTCACAAAACATCATGCAGTCCAAAACAGGTCTAGAAAAAGCACAGGAGAGAGAATGGAACCATCTGTAATGTATTTGTGAGAGAAACACACTTGCCAGTGAAAATTACGCAGTTCTCAATGCAGTTACACAGGATGAGTTTTCAAATTACTGGATTCTCATAATCTCCACTTCTTAATGATTTGCCAGTTACTATTTTTTCTTCTTGATTTGAAAATTTTGACTAAACAATAAAGACAAGTGAACCCACTTATGAAACATGCATTAAATTTCTGAGTTTGTTGACATCTACAATTAATTTCAACTTTTTGAAAAAATAATAGGATTTGCCTTAAAAGAGCTGTTAATAGTTTGGCTACCTTGATAGAACTGTGAAGACAGTTTGATTTACTAACTTCAATTTCATGATGAAGGCAGAATATATTTCAACTTTGGTATTAAAGCTGAAATGGAAGATACTACTTATGAATTTGTAAAGTTTACTTCCTTCTGTTGATGTTAGCCAGCATCATAAAGCCATAACAAAAGCTAATTCTTCCAAGAGAGAGAATCTCTCTCTAGTTTTCAATGGCCACTGTGGAAAATATAACACACGTAACTTTTATCCTCTGCCCAGATACAGGACAGCTTTGCACTATTTCACAGGCAAGCCACTGGCAAACTCGAGGCTATATGTAAAGCAGAACAAATCAGAATAACCATATGATCTATCCAACCACCTGTAATAATCGGGCCCTGACTATGCATAGCTTCTGCTACATACTGCTAAATGTCTCACCTTTCCTAAAGCACTCTCATTCTAGTCCTGATGATTTTGGTGTACCAGGATGTTTTTCATCTGTAAAACCCTCTATGTGGAGAAGGCCTTTCAATTTTACCTTCAATAAGATGCATGAAGCCCTTCAGAGTAACAGATGTTTCTGAATTAGGGAAAAATCCACTTGCTATCAACAGGTTGCAGCAAATTTCTTGGCCTTTCTTTAGTTTCCCTAGAAACACAGGATGTGAAGGAACACAGTAGCAGAAGGGAATCACAGGTGGGAAGGAAAAGTGTCTCCAGAGAAGATGAGAAAATTCATGCTCTAGACCGCATTCATCTGTAAGAGAGAAAATGTAGTGACATTACTACACTGGTCCTGTAAAATGCAGACTCATAGCCAACATTCCTTATGTGTCCTACAGAAGAAAGACATCCCCCAGCAAAAAACCACCATGGCCTGCAGCATGTGCTATCCGTTTTCCTAGCCTAATCGAGACCTTTTATACCACCTAAGCTGGTGGATTATTACTCTACAGCCTACCGGCTTAATTCTGTCAATTCATCCAGGCTGTATAAAGCTTTCTGCTGTTGGGCAAGTCTGGGGACTGAGCAATGTGGCAAATCTGCTCATGCAAAACAAGGGTGAGGCAGTGCTGAGCTGCACGCCAGAGGGAGAGATGGACCTGGGGAAAATGATGAATTTTCCTTAAAGGCCACTCAGTAGGAATAACAGATGCACGAGTTTCAGGTACTGGCTAGACAAGCAGAAGGCTTAGGAACTCCCCAGCCGTGCATCTGGCCCAGCTGCCTCCAATAGGGCCGTTCATAGACCCAGAACTGCTCATTCACAGTACACAACCTGAAACAAACATCCCCCCTCACGTCTAAGCTGGGCTCACCCCTTATTCCAGGTGCTCTCAACCAGGGGTGATTCTGTCCTCTGGCAACACCTGGAGACATTATGCATTGGCATGACTGGGTGTGGGGGTGTGGGCTACTGGCATCTGATGAGGAGAGGCCACGGATGCTGCTATCCATTCTGCAATGCACAGGACAGCCCCACCCAGGGAATCATTCACCACCCCTAAAACAGCCACAGCAACACAACTCTAGACTACATGCCTCTTGAAAACTGAGTCCTTTTTTTTTTTTTAATCCCAAGCAGTCAATAGTGGGTGGTACATAATGGGTTCCTAGGAAAATACTTTGGATTGAAAAGCACAATGAAGGTTTTGCTCCTATATTTCAGTCTGGCTGAGAGTGAAAATATGTAAAGATGGTGGTTTTTGGAGAGACGGAGAGAGAAAGCAAGTGAGCACAGATTCAAATCCTGCTACTGTGTCTTACTAGCTGTGTGATCAAACCATGTTCCTTAACCTCTAAATCCGAAGCTCCTCATCTATTTGAAGAAGACAAACAGTCCCTAACAGACTTGTTGTTGAAAGGGTTAAATTATACAGCATATGTAGAATACTTAGTATGTACTGTGTGCTTAGTCACTTAGTCATGTCTGACTCTGTAATCCCATGAGCTGTAGCCCACCAGGCTCCTCCGTCCATGGGGATTCTCCAGGCAAGAATACTGGAACGGGTTGCCATGTCCCCCTCCAGGGGATCTTCCCAACCCAGGGATCGAACCCAGGTCTCCCACTTTATAGATGGATTCTTTACCAGCTGAGCCACCAGGAAAACCCAAGAATACTGGAATGGGTGGTCTATCCCTTCTTCAGGCAATCTTCCCAACCCAGGTATCAAACCAGGATCTGTTGCATTGCAGGTAGATTCTTTACCATCTGAGCCACCAGGGAAGCCCAGAAGAATGCTTAATATAGTTGATGGAAAATACCAGACAATTAATAAATGTTCCTACCAATATCAGCATTGCCCAAAGGCCTCCGGGAGAGGAGCCTGGTTCTCATGTAGTCCTGAAGGAAAAAGTTTACTGTACAGAAAAGCCAGACTAAACAAATACTGCAGTCAGGCTACAGAGAACACTGGCGCTCTGTCTCAGGAGGCTGCAGTCCTCCGGCTCTGGAGCAGCACCAGGCGTCGGCTCCAGTGCCTGCTGCTGCAGAGAGACAACCCCCAGACGCACCCAAACACCAGCCAGCTCCATGAAAGGTCCATTTCAGAGCATACGCCCTAACTCCAAGACTGGACGCTAGAAGGAAATTGGGCCATGGTGGAGGACAATTTGGGACAGACAAGGTGGAGTCCAGCCAATTCGGAGACAGAATCCAACTTTTATTTTGTCTCACCAGTGCTGTGCCCATATTAGAGCCTGTTTTAGCTCTTAAATCTTCCATGGGTTTAATCCGGAGATTTGTATGTGTGCGTATGTGCAAAAATAGATTTTATTCTACAAATGAATAAAATCACCTGGAATAGAATGGATGGCTCCTGGGCAGGGGAAGAGGGGATCCGGAGCCATAAAACCATTTCCTAGTATTTATTTAAAGTAAATAGCTTCCACTGTTATTCCCAGGGCACAAAGAAGCACAGAGAAAGCAGTCATGCTGCATGCACAGATGGAGGGGACTAATCCATCTTATTTTCTCAAGGTCACAGGGGATAATGGTGTGACAGAGGTGGAGTTCAGATTTCCAAATAACAAACACAAGCCTCTCCCCCAAAGGTTACGCTGCCTTCATCTTAATAAACCAGAATAGCACACACTCAGTGTCAAGTGCAAACAGCTTCCCTGGGGTGCAGGTTTTAAATGAATCAGAGATGAGCTTTCTAGGTGAGGGGGAGTCTCAGGAGAGTAGACAAGAACATGCAGTCCAGAGGCAGCCCAGGGGGATTCAAATATTCATTCCCTCATTTACTGACTACCTGATCTTAAGGCAAATTTGTTAATTTTGGAGAAATTTTTTGTCTACATCTGTAAAATGGGAAAAATAATAGTATCTAAGTCAGAAGATCGGTATGAGGACTAAGTTACTATCAGTAGCATGCCCGGTACACAGTAAGAGCTTAACAAGTGTCACCTATTAATAGTGATGAGGACCATGATGATGCAATCTGCTCGGGAACAACAAACAAACACACGGTCGTTGGGTTCTGTCCATTGGTCTTACAATTTCTGGAACAAGGCTTTACAGTTATTCCAGTTTTGTGCTGGGCTCACAGAGCACCTCAGAGCAGAGTGGGGAGCTACATTCCAACAGAGAATGCAACCTTATACATGAAAAGTTTCGTTTTTCACTTGCCATAGAACTATTTTGCTATTACGCTACCTAAGCATTTTTTCAAGTAATTTTTTTTCAGCCTCAACCATCAGGAGGGTGTAAGAAAGCAGTCTCTAAAGATTTTAGCCTGTACTTCTGCAGGTGAGGGAAAAGGATAAGGTTACATGCCAGAAACTTGAGTCTAAACAGATACTAGTGATGACACACAAATGCATTCCCTGAACTCAAGGATGCGTGACCCTGAATGTCGAAAGATGGCGCCCTCTCAACCAGCATCTGCTCTCTCCTCTGCTTCATGCGGTCTGTGCCAGGACCACCCTCCCCTCACCACCCCTCAACCNAAGATTGCAACTACCAAGCGTTAGTCTCCTCCCTTCCTAAAAATAACACCTCTTCACTCAGACACAGGGCTGAAACAACAGGCCAAAGGAAAACATTATCTTATCAGGAAAATCTTAGTTCCTTTATATATGAGATTTCTACATGGATAACTTTAAAAGGCAGAGGGTGAACTTTTAAATGTTTGAAATATTATTTGGGGGAAGGTGTGGAATTCCAGAAATAAAGATCTTGGTGACAATGTAGCTGGTTTAAACACAGCAGGCTCCAAGCTGTCACAGCTTATCTAGAAAACATCCTTCTGGGCCCCTTCCGAGAGCTCACAGACAGGCCCGGGGCTGGCCAAGTGCCTTCCTGGCCTCGGAGAGCCAACACCAAGAATGTCCCTGCGTGGTGGTACTCACCATATCGAATTCTACAGAGCCCACCATCCGAGACACCTCGTCAAACTCCTCAGGAGACATGGGAAGAAGGTTGTCTGTGGTCTGAAGTCGAGAAGGGTGACTAAAATGGGGGAGAAAGAAACAGGAAATGTTGACATCTAAGTTGTGAAAGCAGCACCACCAGCTTGGCCATTCCATCTCTGGCCTGTGACTGAATCAGCGCTTTAGTTTTTTATTTCAAGAGAAATGTGTGCACTTGTAAGATACATTTGAAAAAGCAAGGATCTCAAGAGGTTCATGTCCCCAGCCCGGCCCCTCATGAAGCACGCTGGACTCTGGATATGTGAGCGAGAAATAGCCAGTCTGGGTCCTGCACCGCTTCTGCCTGGGTAAACCTGAGTGCGAGCGTGTGCAGTGTGTCGCCTACCCTGGCCCAAGAAGCGCCAGAAGAAATGTCTGGGGAGTCCCTCATCCCTACCTTGAGGTTTGTATGCAGATAAAGCTGCTCCAGAGGGTTTTTACATGAAGGCTACATCCATTCACCCCAAGACAGTGCTGCAGGCCAAATAACTGACAATGACTTTTCCAAAATTTTTTCTACCTTTTACAAAATGAAACAACAAAATAAAAGCAAGCGGACAAAAAAAAAAAAGGTATCTCATTACTTTGGCCTTTTCTACATTAAAAAGAATTGCTTTCCCACTCTCATCAATTTTTGTCCATTTTATTTACACTCTTTCAAAATATCAGTTTGGGGAGAACTTATATACCTTAAATACAACCTTGTTTTGTTTTTTTTTAATAAAGGCAGTGAAACGCTGATGGGGGTGACACAAGGCTCTCTAATTAGGATCTCTCCAACAAGTCCAACTGTGATGATGCCAGCAGCAATTACAGTGGAAAAGCAAAGATCAAGCATCTTCAACAGGCCCCAGCCAGGACAGAGGGCTTGTTTGAGGATTTTAAACATGTCACTCTTCTGTGTTCACTTACACTTCAGACACAGAAATCAATTCAGTCTTGATGTATCCTGTTCCTTTAGGGCCATCAAGTTCCATAGGCTCTGGGGCTAGAAGCAAACACATCGTGGACACTTCCCATTAGCAGATATCACACAAGAACAGTCAACGGGGACGTCCCTACTGGCTCAGTGGTAAAGACCCCTGAACCGGGAGGATCCCACATGGTGAGGAGCAACTAAGCCCAAGCGCCACAACTAATAAGCCTGTGCTCTAGAGCCTGGGAGCCGCAACTACTGAGCCCATGCACCCTAGAGCCCATGCTATGCAAAAAAAGAAGCCACCACAATGAGAAGACCATGCACTGCAACTGGAGAAAAATCTGGGCAGCAGCAAAGACCCAGCACAGCCAAAAACAAATTAAAAAAAAAGAACAATCAACTTTTTCTTTGATCAAGACTGGATTTGTTTTCCTTGGCAGTGAGGTAAGACTCCCTGCCTGGGTCTCCTGAAATTGTGGTATGGATGCAGAAACAACGAGAAGAAAAGGGGAGGTACGTTCTTCTGTGCTGAACATAGACAAGATGGGAGAGGCTTTTCTTTCCAAGCTCCGAAGTCCTACAGAAGTTGTATCTGATTTACGGTCCTGGCCTGGCTGGTGTCATAGACACATCAGTCAAGGTGAGCTGGGGGCATCTTCTCCCCAAGTAATTGTGTTAATACTGAAGTAACTGATCCTGAAGAACCATGAACTCTGTTGGCATGTTCTAGAGCAGGTGAATCTAACTTCGCCTTCCTCAAGTACGGCTGAGGGAAGAGTGAGCAGTGGAAGACCTGTGTGCTGAGTCCTCCTGCTCTCAGTGAGGAGGAGACCTAGAAACTTACTGGGTCACCGTGCAGGGACCACTGCTCTCCACCTAGGCCTCCGCTTCCTCAATTTCAGGCATGGGCTGACATACATCAGGTGACCATCAAAGGTCCTTTTATCCCTTCCACTCAGAGAAAAGTAAAAAATGTAACAAACACAGGAGACCAGAAATGGACTTTTCCAGCACCCCTAAAATCAAACATCATTTGCTCCTTTCTAACTCCCTGTATCAGGCCAAACAATGTATCATGTGCCAACTATACTATGTTTTGAAGGCCCGCTTTTACCAATTCAGAAGGAAGGGGTGGGCTGGTAGAGTTTATGCCTGTGCTCTATACTTACAAGAAGGCAAGGGCAGTGTGGAGGAGTGGGATTAAAGCCTGTCTGCAAACCTCTGGACAAGATGAAGGGAGAACATAACCATGGCAAAACTAGGCTGTGCTAGGACTCAGCAGGCAACTCCTGTGCACTCTCCCCACTTACCTTCCTTTGGCCTGGAGTAGTATTTTCCAAAGGCATGGTCTTTATCAATATTTGGATACAGAAACTTCAGGGGATTCTCTGGAATATTTTCAGCAGCCATGACCTTATAGTTGCGAATAATGTCAGGAAAAGTAACCGCAGAAAGTTCTTTCTTTGTGTAGGGTTCAACCGCATGGAAGTAAGGTTCTAAAAGGAAGAAAAGCAAAGTGAGTCCCATGGAACAGCCCAGAACAACAGAGGAAAGAGACAACACTGCAGAGTTTATGGATTTAACAGAACCTGGTAAGAACTAAACATAATCTAGGAGTTTCATCACAGCATGTGTAACTGATTCATTTCTAAATAAATTATTATCCTTTCATTAAAGACAGAAAAAACAAAGGCCATCATCACTCTCAATAACATTGCATTTGTCATGATTTACTTAGATTTGCAAGTCAAAATAATTTTAGTAGACACCTATAAAGTAACTAATTACTACTTGGGTCTTCTTGGCTCAAGCCACAGATTAGGTTAACAGAAAATCTCACTTCTTTTCATATTGAAGAATGAAAATAAACGATGACAATACAAGAAAAACTTTTTACACAAACCAAAAACGGACGTTATGCTATCTTTTTCTGTAATTCTGAATGCAAAATCACCCAAACTTGAATTTGCTCCTGGTCTTAGTTCCAGACTTCACTGAATTCCTGCTTCCTAACTGATTCAGGATCTCACTTTGGGGCTTATATTCCAGAGGTCAGGTGCTCTAGGGACTCTGCTCCTGAACTTCAGACCAAAGCTGGTGCTGCCCTGCTAAGACGCCCCAGTTGTCAGTGGTGTGCGTCTCTGTCTGCTTTGCTAGCTCCATCTCTCCGCAAGTTCCAGGAAGAACCACCAGGGGAGAAGCAGAAAAGGCAGGCTCTTCCACTACTCTCCTCCCTCCATGGGCTCTAATCCCGGCTCTCTTGTTTTTCACTAGAAGAAAAAATAAAAACAACTAGAAAAGCATCCCATCTTATCGCATCTTCTAACTGAAAGCAGAAGTTACTGGAATAGTTCAATTTTCCCTCCAATCCTTCAAACAGAGCAAACCAGAAGTAATGGGGAAAAGTCACAAGTTTGTCTTTAACCTTTTTTCGTCTCCACCGAAACGTGTTCTTATTCCCCAGAAACCTGTTTTGTATACTTAGGTTTTCGAAACTGTTTTGCCATGGATGTACTGCATCAGATAGAAACCCAAGATAGAGTCCAGATAAACGTGCACCTGCTGACTGAAGGCAGGGTAGAGAACCAGTCCGGGAACCCCCTCAAACAAAGCCCTCATCCTAGCATATCCACATGTGATTCTCCTCAGTGGGTCTGGAAACTTATGCCTGCACACGATGGGCTTCCTCCCAACAACTAGCTGCCAGTCATAGTGACTCACATTCTTCACCTACAGGTATCAAACCTGAACAAGAGGAGAGAATGTGACCTTGTCTTTTAAACAACCATTATGTGCACAACAGGTTCCAGGCAAAGAGTCCCACAAACTCTCGGGCATGCAATAAGGGAAGCTCAACTCGGGTAGGGTACAGGAGCTGCAATTTTATGTCACAAGCTCATCTGTACGAGCTGATCTGCAGTACAGGAAGGGCTTGCACCTGTGGGTCGAATAGGGGTGTGTGCAGGAACGCTGGCTTACCGCCTCCATTCTGGGACCGTTCCACCCACGTGAACGTGATCGCCCCTTCCCGGCAGCTCTCGCTGAAGCGCAGCAGGAACGTCCCGGGCTGTTGGTCCTTCAGCAGGGCTCGCTCTCGCTCCTTGCTAATAAAGCCCACGATACACCTGGATGTGGAAAGGGATCAACGGAGGCATTCTGAGGTTCGGTCATGACTCTATAATTTTCCTGCTCATTTACCAACCAAGATGACCACAACATGACACAAGAACACAGGATAAAAATGTATTGACTGTTTTAGATGCTTTAAAATCTATTTCATTGATACTTCAGGAATCATTTCAGTCATACGTATATATGCTTACCTCCCCCCAAAGCTCATTAACCTGGTGCCAATAGATGATCAATAAATACTTTCTGGATTAATGAGCCTTCCATTTTCACTTGGTGATTGAAAATGTCTGAATTTATTTATCTTTTACAGTGAAGAGGAAGGCTCAGACAATCCATTTTCATATTCTTAACTTCTGACCAAGTTAAAGTATTTGCTGAAATCTCAACTGACCCTGGGAATAAATTAGAAACAATTTACTGAGTTGGTCTTCCCTGGTGGCTCAGTTGGTAAAGAACTGCCTGCAATGGAGAAGATGCATGTTCGATCCCTGGGTCAAAAAGACCCCCTGAAGGAGGGAATAACAACCCACTCCAGTATTCTTGCCTGGGAAACACCACAGACAGAGGAGTCTGGTGGGCTACAGTCTATGGGATCATAAAGAGTCGGACACAACTGAGCGACTAACATTTTAAACTTACTGTGTTAAAAATAGCTTTTTCTTCCTTACTGGGAGGCAATAAAGAAGATGCTCAAGAAATTTTTGTACAATGAATGCATGCATGGCACTCAGGGTTTTTAAACTCAGCCTTGAAAATGGGGATGTCTGTGTACCGTGGCTGATTCATGTTGAGGTTTGACAGAAAACAGAATTCTGTAAAGCAATTATCCTTCAATAAAAAATTAATTCAAATATGCATATACATTTATTATGGAAGTATAAGTTTAATCTTATGAGGACCCACTAATGAACCCCTAAAGGGACAGCCTGTAAGCATCTGTTTCAGTGGGATGCTCACAAGTCTCGCCAAATAATGAAGTCTGTCTCGGTCAGGACTTTCTCAGTCTTGCTATAACAGAGGCTGTGCTCAACATACGCTTCAAAAATACATCTATCTGTCGCCCTTACCCATCATTCCAGAGAGCAAGCAGGTGTTTTTTAATGAGTTCAAGGATGCTCTCGATCCAAAGCCAGAACGGAAAATTTTTATCATTTATATTTTCCTGCCAAGTAAATAAATGCACACATTAGAAACCAAGAAATCCCGAACTCTTGACTTCTCCTGTCTCCTACCCTCGGGTTTTAGTTTGCAAAGACTGCCCAGCTGCCAAAGCTAGCATTGTCTCCTACAGAGCTGTCCCTCCCCTTCTTATCGGCTTTCAGACACCCAGTTCTCCACTTCCTGAGCCAGACTCTGCTTCCCTCTCCAAACATTAGTGACCCAGCTAGGGCATGACCTCCTGGGTGATCACAGTGGCTTCCCACTGCTGAACTCCAGTAGCTCGAGCTTGTCAGCACTGTCTGGTGACCCTCGTAGGATCTGATTATCACCCCCCTGAACCAGGCCCCTGCTTGAGTAGGCTTGGGGACGGTCATCTGGCCCACAGGCTGTCCAAGCCGGCACAGAGCACACGTTACTCGCGGACGGGGCTAACACGCTGCCAAGCCAGGGCCCAGTGTGAGCAAACAGAGGACTCATTTCGGATGTGAGAGAATGTTATCATACAGACAGGTGCTTCCTGTCAGACTCACACTTGGAGCCCAACCTTCACGCTGAAGGAAAGTAAACAACTTGTCCTAGGGGTTCCGTGGGCTAGGGGAACCTGCCAAAGCAAGCATGGCGCAGCCAGCACCGTGCTGAGAAATCCAAGAACCCTACAGAGAGCAGAAAGCACTCAGAGTGTAAATCCGAGACAGCACCCACCTTACAGAACCTTGTCCACGGAATCAGACCATCGGGGCCGGCGCTGGGGCCTAAACAAATAAAAACAAAGTTTTTCAGGCACTGGGAATCAATTCTGAAGCTCTGGCTGGGCTGATGGCTCTTGTATTTGCTCTCAAACAGCCAACACTCAGCCAAGGCCGGGTGTATGTACACGGGCAGTAGTCTCAGATCACTAACTGCCTGGGCTTTCTGGGGAAGCCTGGGGTGGTCCCGCCTTGTGCAATGCCACTTGCCATTCCTCCCTCTCCTTCCTGACCAGGCTCCTCTCCCAGTGACCTTGCAGTTTTTTTCAAGTGCAAACTAAGACCAAGAATCACTTGCAGGTGATCGATTTAAGGGATACAACTTTATAAGCTGATTTTAGATATTAATTAGGTATTTCCCTCAGCCCTCCTCCAAACAGGACACAGGCTCAGGGAGGCAAATCAAAAGGCAAGTGAGAGAAATGAAAGGGAAGGAAGCCTAGGGGTCATCATCTACACAAACCAAAGTGGCTAAGCCATGAGAAGTGGGGAGACTGACCCCGCTCTTCACAGAGAATCACAGATAGGCCATTACAGGCAGGAAGGGTATCTGTCTTAACTCTCAGCAAACAAGGGAATGGAATAAGGCGACTCCTTACTTTTTACTAAATTGCACAAGAGCCCCACTGTGACAGCTACAGGCCCAAGAGAGGACACTGTTGAGAGCTCTCCAGTTTAGGAAAAGTCTACTGATGCTTGCAGGACATGCAGTTCTGCTGTACAGAAAGCAAATCTGGGGAAAAAGCCATCTGTGGATTTAAAAATAAATAGTTCAGATATTCCCATTCATTGAAGATCTGACCTTGAGACTGGTGGGTCTTAGATTGCTTAGTGTAGAGGACTAATAAATCCATGACATTAGCTACTGAAAGGAAATTCTCTATCTTGGTCTGGACCCTGCACATCAGGCGGTGCTGATCATGGGTGTCCCCTGATATGGACAGTGTCTTCTCCCATTTGGGCCACTTGACATAAGAGACCTGGGTGTGTGCTGTGGGGTAGGTGGCCCCAGGGCCTGATTCTTACAATACTGGGGGCTTACTTTTTTCTCCCCAAGGTTAATCAGACTTCATCTTTCTCAGACTTCACCTTTCTCCAAGAATTTATTTTAGCCACAACTAATATATTTTACATAACTCAGAAATCTTTCCCTTAGGAGCCTTGCTCAGAAATGTTAATATGAGATAATGGGAAAATGATTCATTTCCATCTTCTATCAAGTCGGCATCTCCTTCTAAAGTGAGGCATCACTCTCACTTAGCTATAATAAATGGCAGTTGGAAAAGCCAATAGATTCCTAACACTCTCCTACCTTGAGGATGAAGAGCAAAGGGGGGAAAGGAAAAGTCAAGATATTTTTTATGAATTCCGATTGTTGGTTACATAAAAAGTGAATATGCTCATACCAAGAAGTTTCTCCCCCAGCATGTTCAGCTGGTCCACATTGAGACCTCTTTTGGTGACAGAAGAAAACTGCCAGCTCAGCACCTCTGAAAGCTGAGACCATCGTGCACAAGGTGGGTTCAGGAAGAAGGACAGATTCTAGAGAGAAAACACGGAGAAGCTAAAAGCCACTGATGAGTCACCAGTCACAAGCTCAGCATGGAAACATGGATCTGTGCCAAAGTTTAGTTCTAGTCTATGACACACATATTTTCACAGAAGAAGAAGAGAAATAGTTCTCACTATTTGCAGACTCATATCTGTGCATTTATCTACTCACTAAAATTTAACTACTGAATCAATATTCGTGGCACTTTGGCACTCATTTGTGGACATACCCAGGCATAGGGCCGTGAAAACCTGGAGTCGCCAAACATGTATGCTTCCGGTTGAAGTCAAACAAAGCTATGCTCTGCCTTCCTGTTTCGGCTCTCACACTATAATCAAGTGTCTTCTTTGAGGTCTGTTTAATGCTGTGGTCTTTGCATTTCTGTAGGTTTTTTTGCTGGTGATTTCATTTTTAAATATGCTCCTCAAAGATGAGTTGAAGTGCTGTCTAGTGTTCCTAAATGCCTTAAGGAGCAAATGCACATGATACGTAAGTTTTGTTCAGACTGAGTTATAAAGCTGTTTGCCATGAGTTCGATGTTAATGAATTGACAAGTATGTTAGATAAGGGATCTTTAAACAAAACAAGGTGATGTATTGATCTGCAGATGCAAGGGTTTTGCCAGAGGCTGACAGGAACCCATACTTCCCTTAGGCACAGTGATTCAGTATCCGCTAAATCAGTGTTCACAGTGACTTCAAAGAACCTAAGTACAGTGAACAACTGGAATCAATTGTAACTAATCGATCATGAGTATCCGCATTCTTAAGAACAGAGCCTGCTTGTTTAGCAAGTGTATACATTTTTAAAAAAGCATAACACAAAATCATCTGTTGCCCAAGCTTATTCACATGGAAGGAAAATCATAATTTTTAATTTCTAGTACATACACATGCTTCTGGAATGCTTCGCTATTCCAGAATTACTCAGCTCCTTAGCAATGAGTTGAGTTGTGCCACTTTTCCCCCAACATCTGGCCCATACAGGCTCTTTCAAATATGCAGAACCAGAGCAGGGGGGAGGTCTTTACACCCTGGTGTGAAAATAGATGTGTTTTCCTTACCCGGGGTTCTGCCACCAGCATGTTGTACCACAGGATAGAGGCCCAGCCACTCGGGAGCTGGCTGACATTGGAGATCACCACGACGGGTAGAGAGGTCGTCTACAAGATGACAAAGACCTTGAAATCCTCGGACTCCCACAAAGAGTACTTGCAGACCACTATGCAGCCTCACAGACTAACAAGGAACCCTATGTACATTTGCATATATTTTATTCTTGAAAATTAAGAATGTAAAGGTACAGTCTTTGGTTTTTAGTTGAATTTATCTTTGACATATATTTTCAATTAAGAAATGTCAAAGCTTCATATAAAAAATTAACACAGAACATCTCAACTGGAACATTTGACTTATTGGAGAGTCCCTTGTGGCTCAGCTGGTAAAGAATCCACCTGCAGTGTGGGAGACCTAGGTTCGATCCCTAGGTTGGGAAGATCCCCTGGAGAAGGGAAAGGCTATCCACTCCAGTTTCCTGGCCTGGAGAATTTCACGGACTGTATAGTCCATGGGTCACAAAGATTTGGACACAACTGAGCAACTTTCACTTCAGACAAAGGTTAGCTTTGTTCTCTGGTAGACTGAACCATGAAATTAGCATTGAGATAGTAATGGCTGAAAAGAGCAGTCTTTTTTAGCAATCAGATAAATATGTCTAAATTTAAAATACATGCATCAGTTTAAAGTAAAAATAAAGTTCCCCATTCCTGGAACATGTAAGTCCTACCTCAAGGTCAATGACCAAACCAGGCTGGCACAACTGGGTTTCAAAGCTAAGAGAGTGAAGCTCTTCAGTGACGATGAGAGGACCCTTGAAAAAGAAAACGGGAAAAAAACAAATACAGTGATTAGTCCACTGATCCTGCAATTAGCAAGAAACTACAAATACAGTGATTCGTCCACTGATCCTGCAATTAGCAAGAAAATACTAAGCATTTTAACAAGCTCCAGAAAGCATGAACCCAATCAGGCACAATTTAGAAGAGTCTAGCTTTTAAAAATCTATCCCAGATTTAATTATCCCAAGTATCTCAGTGTTCTCTCAAAGACCAGATTTCTAATATTCTGGCAAGGGTTATGGATCAAGGGGAGAAAGTGTTGACAGGGAAATAGCAACTTCTAATGAGTTTATTCACAACCTAAGGCTTCCCGGCCCTCAGACCCCTCTGCCCACCACAGGCCCGCCTGGCCTGGGCTGCACACCTCAGGCTGACAGGGGTGGAAAGTGATATACACATGTTCCTGGTGATTATCCACCAGGTTATGCAGATAACCTGCATAAGCCGGGCAGGTTACGAAGTGCCTTGGTTGGTTTGGGTAGAAAGGTTATTGTGTTCCCAGTGCCTTCATACGCATTATCTAATGTGAGCCTCCCAACAACCTTAGAACCAGAGAGGTGTGACTCCATTCCTGCTCCTGGGAGAGGAAATTAAGTCCCTAGTTGGTTGGTCACTGAGAGTCAAGATCCAAAACTGAGGGCTGGTCAGGCCCAGGCGGGACCTGTCCCACAGCTCCACACGCCCTCTGCTGGTTGTGGTAGGGAAGGACAGAGTGCTTGGCAGGCACAAAGAACAAAATCCGACCAAACCAAAGCAACTCCAACCATTCTGTCCTCTGCCCATGGTTCATATCTGAATGCACCCCAAACATAGCTCTTCAAGGACAAGCTGTGACGAGGGGGCTGACAGAAGGATAATGGCACTGGACCGGGCACACACAGTTTTTGGCAGGGCAGTCATGAAGCTGGCCTCTGATTCCAGCTCTGACTATTACTCCCTGTGCATGCTTAGCCAACTCTTGCAAACTTCCTGTGGTCCCATTTCCTCACCTGTGAAATGTGAGTAACACAGTAGCCCACTGCACCTATTCTGCTGGGCTGCTGGTGAGGGTCCAGAAAATTCACGGGCAAACTCCCTTGACAACCAGAAAGCACAAGCGCAGCGCGGTTCTGCTGTGGCCACGCGTGCACCGCGCCCCGGAGCTTGTCTGCCGCTCTCGCCTGCCGGTCTTCCCACTGCAGCCCTCTGTGAGCTGTCCCTGGCCACCCGGGACCCCCAGGGCCATGGAGCCAAGCTCACTGGACAGAGCTGCTGGTTAAGAGACCAGTCATGACAGAGAAAGACCTACCTCATTAGTTCTGGCACCGGCATTTTTTTGTTCTTTCAGTTGCTACCAAAAAAAAAAAAAAAAAACAACACATCTTAGTAAATAGCTGTATAATATCCTCAGAGTTGCTACTTCCATCTACAAATCAAAACAAGTGGGGACTTAGAATGAAGGAGGTGAAAATATTTTGAGGATGCAGAACAGGAGGTGAAATGACCCTTGTGGGTGGAGGGGGAGTGCCTTTCCCCAGCGTCCTGACACCCTGCAAACACCGCAGGGTTCGGAAGGAGCCAGGCAAGTGGCATCCCCCGGGCAAGCTTGTCCTGAACCATCCCCATCACCTTCCCCGGCTGTGCCATGCTCCCCAGGCTTTAGGCACAGCTTCTCCCACCTCTGCTTCCCTCAGCAGAATCTCCCAGACTGGCCTAGTGTCTCAAGCCTCTCAGACCGTCCTTTGAAAAGGTCTTCAGTCATGTAAGTTTTAAGGTAGCAACTCGGAGCCCCTGGAACAGCTCTGGACACCCTCAGACTCCTGGTTTGGACCGAGGCTCTCACTTAAGGTCCAGCTTCCTAACCATGAGTTTGCGGGCTCATGAGATGGCTGCCAGTGAGAAAAAGGGTGCCTTGAATCTCCCTGCAGGTTCCAGGCCAGGAAGTGCACAGGGCTCAGCACCAAGACATCTGCAGAACACCTGCCAGCCCCGAGTCTCCAGGGAGAGGGGAGAAGGCATCGCCCGTATAAACCCCTCTGCTGGTTTCCACTGCCCGGTGCCCAGGCCTACTCCTCTGGAGACAAAGCGGTCGAGACAGTGGTTGCAGGCAAGACCCAAGGAAGAAGGAGAAGGTGATGAAGGGACCCAGGAGAGACCCCTGGGGTCTGCCACACTTGGAGTGGGTGAAGTACCAGTCAGGATGTGGGGGAATAACGACCTTCAGGAAAATTCCAAGAGTCCAGAGTGAGTGATCACTGAGGTCGTCGAGGGACCACATGCAGAGAGCTTGTGTGCACACCGGTTTATGGAATATTTTACTGAGCTCACTTTCCCCCAAAGAAGGTATGTCTGAGAGAGAGACAGGCAGAAAGAGAGAGTGAAGAGCCCTGGGATAAGGAGAAGGAGCCAAGATTTCCAGAGTGCTGCTGAAGTCACCAGCCACAAACTCTAGAAGTCTCCTCCCAGGGAGACTTCCCTCTACATCACATATGGCACAGAGTGCCAGTCTATTGCAAATAAGTCCTGATAAGCCAAACACAGCAGAAAAGGGGGAGAGGGGTCTCCCTACCAGGTGTCGGAATTCTGCTGCCAGACTCCCGTTGGTGGACTCTTCCATGTTCATCACCTTCGTGTGAGTGCCCAGAATGTTGAACTTCCTAAACCTAGACAACACAGGCAAGGGATACTTAAAAGGCTGGGAACTGTTAAAGCAATGCATAAACAAAGCAGAGAGCAAAAGAGAGTGCAAAACGTACCCTTTTACTGTATTTCTCTCATTCACATCTCTGCAAGAAAACAAACCAAAAAAATGTAATCGTACATGTGTATTTAAAATGTGAAATTTGCATTCACAACATATAAAAGTAGATCAATAACCAATAAATCTACACCTGTGGGTTTTCTTCCCTATCATTCACTCAGTCCCTCAATCAACCCACACCAGCACTGCCAAGTTTTGCTGGGTGACCTTGGGCAAGTAAACTGGGCCTCACCTTTTCTCTTCGGTACATACTGCTCGTGGCACCGACCACACAGCACACCGGGAGGAGGAAACTAGTTAACGGGTAAGGAAGCACAGACACCCTCAGGAATGTAAGCCTGAGTTATCACAACTTATGAGCAGTTACTCCCTCTGCAAGAGGCAGTGAGCTAAGCCCTGGGGACTGAGCAGAGAGCACTGCTCTGGGCTACAGAACTCAGAGGACCTTCCAAAGAGACAGCTCGAGTTTTATTTTTGCTCTTTATTAGTTTTAATGCTTTCATGAAAGTACCTGAATAGTCAATTATTTGGGGAAACTGCCAAGTTTTAAATCTGAGGTTAAAATTTTGAGAGACCAGAAATATAAGTTCAGTGATAATGTTGTCATATTCTGGACAAATAATGTATGTTAGGGGCAGGCGAAGGTCAGAGACCATTAGTGCACACCCAGTTAAATGAGTTAGCTTCCTTTCCTGTCCCAAATAGACATGCAATGCTTTTGTGGCTGATAATCACCATCAGCTATGACAGTGACCGATTTTCCTGTCAAAACTAAGAAGAAAACTCAGAACTGGAACAGACAGAAAAGACAAAAAGGCAAGAACAAACCGAAAGAGATACTGAGTTAAGCAGACTGTGGCAAACCTGCGGTGGCCACAAAATTCTCTGCAACTCTTCCTTTAAAGACACAGAACAGATTTCCTTGTCCCTTGAATTTCAGGGGACTTTGACTTGCTTTTCCAGACATGATGGATGGGAGCAGTGCTGTGCAAGTTCCAAGTCTAGCCTAATAGGCCCAGCATGCTGCTGCTTAGACCCACTTGGAACACCACTGCCATGTGAGAAAGCCCAGGCTGGCCACTCTGACAGTCCCACAGAGAAGGGCCCAGTTATCCCAGCCAAGATTCGGACATATAATGAGGCTACCCAATTATCCCAGCCAAGACCTCGGACATATAACGAGGTCACGCTAGACCACCCAGCAGCAACCAGGCCAGCTCAGACTAGAAGGACCACCCACAGTCCACAGAATAATAGAAATAATAAGTTTCTGAGTTTAAGCCACTAAGTTTTGAGGTTATCTGTTATGCAGCAAAAGCTAACTAATATACAGAAAAACCAAAGAAAATGGGAGGAAAACAAAGGTACAAACAAAGAGGGATATGGTTACAGGAATAAAAAGAGACAAAAGCCAGAGGAAGTGACTTGGAGTATCATAAACGGTTTTGAAACTTAGTAAACACACCAACAAAAGGATTAACTATATCAAGGGGGGGATGGTAGGGGCTAAGCCGTCTTGTTGCTTAATGTAAGTGCCTAGGTCACTGCTAGTTTGGGTTCAGGGTCTAAGGACAAAACAGGATAGACCTGCTCCATTTAGACCTCTTGAGAGCCTGCCCATTCCTGGGTCCCTACGGTTCAGAAGAGACAAGTGTAAAGCCAGCAGGCTCCATATATGCCCCCCAAAATGCCATCAGTTTCATTCTAGAAACAAGCCCACACTGGCTGAAAAATCAGGTGGCCTGGAGCCTGATCAAGTGCCCCTTCTCTGGGGCTGGCCTAGTTGAGGTGGTAGCGGCTTGAACGAGCAATATCCATAAAATGCTCTCATACTTTTGTTCATTTGTAGTCTAAAAAGGCACACTGATACCAGCTCTTAGAAAAAGTTCCCAAGACCCAGGAATTACTGATTTAAATCTGCTGGAATCACCAACAGCCCCTCTACATCAGTCCATGTTTGGTTAACGAAACCAACGATTCAATAGTATATGTATCTTTGATAACATTAGAGATATCTTACTTGTCAAATAAGACTTTGACTTTCAAGTTATAATTCAGCTCTTGCAACTTCACAAGCAGCCTGAAAAGAAAAATAAAAGTCATAATTACTTTAAAAAATTATCTAAGCTAAGCTAAGCTGTCACTTCAGTCATGTCCGACTCTGTGCGACCCCATAGACGGCAGCCCACCAGGGTCCCCCGTCCCTAGGATTCTCCAGGCAAGAACACTGGAGCGGGTTGCCATTTCCTTCTCCATGAAAATATTCCATAAATGATTTTCAGTAACTCTTAAACATTCCACAAAATTTCCTAAGAACCTGTGAGGGTATAATACTGGCAATCATCTCTAAAACAGAAATTCACCTATCTGCTACATTACTGCTGATGATCTGAAATGTACATGATCTCTAAAAAATAACAGTACTGAATAAAACTGAAAGGATCATCCAACTTCCTACATAATACCAAAGTATTTATCCAGGATTACTGAATAAATCATAGCAATACCATTTATTTATTATGCCAATTCCATATTGATAAACATTTCAACAACCCCCACCCCATCCAGTTTTTGGTTATTACAAACAATGAAATTGACATCCTTGTATGTCTACTTGGATTTTTTTTTTTAAGTGTATTTGTAGGATAAATTCCTAGCTGTGAAGGTGCTGGGACAAAACTGTAATATTAAATTCTGACAGCAAGCAACAGATTTTATACTCCCACCAAATGTAGTGAGGGCATCTGCTTCCCCATTTTGCCTCCCCAAATGCTGGGATTTATCAAAATTTCTATTTGGGGCTAATTCTGTAGGTAAAAAATGGGCTTCCCAGGTGGCTCGGCACTAAAGAAACTGCCTGCCAATGCAGGAGATATAGGTTCAATCCCTGGGTCAGGAAGAGCACCCGGGGAGGAAATGGCAACCTACTGCAGTATTCCTGCCTGGGAAGTCCCGTGCACAGAGGAGTCCAGTGGGCTACAGTCCGTGGGATCATAAAGTCAGACATGACTGAGCAACTAAACAACAGAGGTAAAAAATAGCAAACTTTACCCTTTACCAAAACTTGTATCTAATGCTTAACCTGTTGGGAGAAAATAAAAACTCTGACCCATAATCAGGAAAATGAGGGTCATCTCTCTAACCACTCTAGGCAATGTGGAAAGACGGAAGGGCAGAGCCCTGGGCTGAGACTCCAGTGTGTTTCTGTTCTGATGAGCTAGCGGCCCGGGGAAGAGCCCCTCACTGGCTGGCTCCCTTTAGTCAAGCACGTGATGGGATGAGATTGCTCCCCTTGCCAGCCTGAGTTCTGGGACCTCGTGGGTGTCAGAGTCTGGAGCTGTAGCACTGGTAGCCGAGACGCAGCACCTGTGGACCTAACTCAGCAGCACCATGGGAAAATGACTAGGGCCAACTCTGAAGGTAAGTCCAGCTCTTCTGNAGAGATATCTTACTTGTCAAATAAGACTTTGACTTTCAAGTTATAATTCAGCTCTTGCAACTTCACAAGCAGCCTGAAAAGAAAAATAAAAGTCATAATTACTTTAAAAAATTATCTAAGCTAAGCTAAGCTGTCACTTCAGTCATGTCCGACTCTGTGCGACCCCATAGACGGCAGCCCACCAGGGTCCCCCGTCCCTAGGATTCTCCAGGCAAGAACACTGGAGCGGGTTGCCATTTCCTTCTCCATGAAAATATTCCATAAATGATTTTCAGTAACTCTTAAACATTCCACAAAATTTCCTAAGAACCTGTGAGGGTATAATACTGGCAATCATCTCTAAAACAGAAATTCACCTATCTGCTACATTACTGCTGATGATCTGAAATGTACATGATCTCTAAAAAATAACAGTACTGAATAAAACTGAAAGGATCATCCAACTTCCTACATAATACCAAAGTATTTATCCAGGATTACTGAATAAATCATAGCAATACCATTTATTTATTATGCCAATTCCATATTGATAAACATTTCAACAACCCCCACCCCATCCAGTTTTTGGTTATTACAAACAATGAAATTGACATCCTTGTATGTCTACTTGGATTTTTTTTTTTAAGTGTATTTGTAGGATAAATTCCTAGCTGTGAAGGTGCTGGGACAAAACTGTAATATTAAATTCTGACAGCAAGCAACAGATTTTATACTCCCACCAAATGTAGTGAGGGCATCTGCTTCCCCATTTTGCCTCCCCAAATGCTGGGATTTATCAAAATTTCTATTTGGGGCTAATTCTGTAGGTAAAAAATGGGCTTCCCAGGTGGCTCGGCACTAAAGAAACTGCCTGCCAATGCAGGAGATATAGGTTCAATCCCTGGGTCAGGAAGAGCACCCGGGGAGGAAATGGCAACCTACTGCAGTATTCCTGCCTGGGAAGTCCCGTGCACAGAGGAGTCCAGTGGGCTACAGTCCGTGGGATCATAAAGTCAGACATGACTGAGCAACTAAACAACAGAGGTAAAAAATAGCAAACTTTACCCTTTACCAAAACTTGTATCTAATGCTTAACCTGTTGGGAGAAAATAAAAACTCTGACCCATAATCAGGAAAATGAGGGTCATCTCTCTAACCACTCTAGGCAATGTGGAAAGACGGAAGGGCAGAGCCCTGGGCTGAGACTCCAGTGTGTTTCTGTTCTGATGAGCTAGCGGCCCGGGGAAGAGCCCCTCACTGGCTGGCTCCCTTTAGTCAAGCACGTGATGGGATGAGATTGCTCCCCTTGCCAGCCTGAGTTCTGGGACCTCGTGGGTGTCAGAGTCTGGAGCTGTAGCACTGGTAGCCGAGACGCAGCACCTGTGGACCTAACTCAGCAGCACCATGGGAAAATGACTAGGGCCAACTCTGAAGGTAAGTCCAGCTCTTCTGAGTCCAGCTGCTCATCAGTAGAGGAAAAGCTATTAATAAATGAATGCAGCCATGCAACTGAAGAAAGTAAAGCTGGACATTCTCGTATGGAAACATTTCTACAATTTATTACGAAGGAGAAAAATAGTCTGCCAAACAACAGAGAGCAGAACTCTGGTTTCTAAAAATGAAATGTATCAAGTCATATACTTTCACAAGTCTATGCATGAAAAAACACATGTATATAAAAGTACAATGTATTTATTTATATATTCATGTAGACATGGACAAAATTTTGGGAGAACTGACACCAGGCTGCTTACTGTGGTAGTCTACAAATATTGAGATCACATACAACTTTGAAAATCTGACAAAAGTTATACACACACTCACCAGAAAAATGTACCAGTCAATTACACACACTGCATCTATTTCAGGGGGAACATAAAGCTTAGGTTATAGGCTCATGCTCAAGAGGGGATGAGGATGCTGGGAAGTTTTACTCTCTACCGTGTACAGTTCTGCAATTTTGAATTGTTCTTTACAGTGAACATTCATTACACCTATAACTGGAAAAAATTGTGGGGTGTGTGTGTATACACACATATCTTTGTTATATTTCTAGTTGAATAGAAAAGACTGTTAGATATTCTGAGTAAGAATTCATATTAAAATACCTACTGCAAAATTACTTCCTCTAAAGCACCCCCCTATGTAACCATGTTGGGGAAGGAAGCTGGGGTGCAAACTTTGATAGGACGTGTGGAAAGAAAGTGAAAGTGAAAGTGTCAGTCGCTCAGTCAGGCCCGACTCTTCGTGACCCCATGAACTGTAGCCCTTCAGGCTCCTCTGTCCTTGGAATTCTGGCAAGAATACGGGAGTGCGTTGCCATTTCCTCCTCCAGAGGATCTGCTCGACCCGGATGAACCCAGGTCTCCTGCACTGCAGGGAGATTCTTTACCATCCGAGCCACCAGGAAAGCCCTAAGGGCGTGTAGGGGTCCCATCTTTTCTTTCTTTATTACCTCAGCTTCACAGTGAATTGGACTCCAGTCTTCAAGACCAATGGCCTCTGAGGGTGAGTTGGCATGCAGGGCTGTCTTTCCACCACGAATGAGCTGTAAATACCCAGCAAAGGATATATCAGCATTTCCATTAAAGTTGAGGCAGTAAAGGTTATTTTCCCTAAGGAGGAGAGGGGGCTAGAGGGCACGATCTAAAAAATAGTTCAAAAACTTCTAACCAGTTGGATGAATAAACTGAAGTTTTACAGTCGATAAAGACATCCCCAAGTCTAACAGATGCACTCAACAAAATCAGTAATTGCAAAGACCTGTGGCACTCTTCAACAATGAAAATTCTCAACTGGATTCTCTTCATTTACAAATTTAAGAATCAAATTTGCTCACTGACCAGTGTGGTGATCATTTTGCAACATACACAAATATCAAATCACTATTGTTATATAACTAAAACTAAGATAATGTATCTATCAATAATGTCTCAATCTGAAAATAAAAAACAGTAACAAAAACAAATTTTACTATAGTTGAAAATGAACCAAATAGCATACTGCTTACCACCATGCTTTGACACTTACATTTTAACATCGTTTGGAAAACTACTATTCTAGTAAAAGTGTTTAGCAACATTTATTACCTAATAAACATTTCCACATATTAATTTTCATTAAAACAAAGAATGAAATCTGCACTCCAAAACCCAAGTAAATGTCCTTGATTATTTCAAAGTCAAGGTAGAGAGTAAAAGTTGAGTGCATCAATTTCAAAACCCAACATTTGGACATTAGCCACAGGGAACAGAAGACATGTTTATTATGTCGAGTCAGCGTTTAAAAACTGCAGTATGAACTCTACTCTTCTACTCAGGGCCGCTTACTGACCTACTAAGCGTACCGGGAACGCCTAGCCCTAGGTAAGGCACTACGTAAGGCCCTGGCGGTAGAAGGAGATGACAGAGGCGCATCTCTGTCTACGAAGACCTTCCGATTTGCAATAAAGGTAACAGAAATGCACAGATAATGATACAACCAAAATCCAAAACAGGAGAAAGAATGAACTGTGCAGCTCTGGAAGGGGGACAGCGTCTGCCCCGGAGCTCTGGCAAAAGTTTCATGATGGGATATACGCGGAAACACTGAGGATGCAGGTTCTCAATGAGCTACCAGAGGAGAAAGCTCTGAGGCAGAGGAAACATTGCTGGGAGAGGCATGGAGAAGCAAATGTCCAGGTGGGCACGAGGTCACGTCGGCCTGGAAATGGGGCATGTGTAGAAGCTGACGTCCAATGGCTGGGGAGGGCCAGGCTGTGGAGGGGGTGCCTGGGTGACTGGATGCGGGGCTCCCCTCAGAGCAGCAGGTGAGGAAAAACCAAACAGAGCTCTGCTATGGCAGAGCACAGGGACTAGGGAAGAAGGGGCTGCGGCGGTACCATTCGAAAAGCTACAATGTAAGAGTTCAGCAGAGAGCCTGAAATATGATGAGACCACGGAGTAGGAAAGAGAGGGCAAATACAGGTTAGACTCAACAGGTCTCGTCACAGACTGGCCAGGGAGAAGGAGACAGGTTACCAGAGTAGGAGGTCACAAGAAAAACGGGCCCTTGGCATAAACAAGGAATTTAGGAAGACCTGGTTCAGGGAAACCATAACACTTTTACATATCCTATTAAACCCTTCTAAATTATCTGAATTACCATAAAATTTTCCTCTGGGTAAAATAACTGCAAACGTGCAAAAACCTCTTGCTCAAGTTACCTCTGAATGAGCTGCTGGAAGAGGTTGAAGGTGCGGTCCCATAAGGCTTGCTTGTTTTTGGTGATGGGGTCATGTTCATAGGTGTATTTCTGTTCCAACTCTTCAAGCTTTTTAAGCTGCTGACGAACCTGCTGCAGACTCTCTGCCACTATGGTGAACCTGGGAAGGTACAAGCCACAGAGTCTTCATCAGAAATAGCCCCAAAGCAGTCTGGATTCAGAAAATCATGGAGACCAACAAGCACTGTTTACAGACAACACGTGATGTTATCTGCCCAGCTCTGCAGTGCAGGGAGAAACAGAGAACAAATCTTGTCTTGGTGTAAAGTGAAAAAGTGAGTGTTAGTTGCTCAGTCAGGTGAACTTTGTGACCCCATGGACTGTAGCCCTGCCAGGCTCCTCTGTCCATTGAATTTCCCAGGCAAGAATACTGGAGTGGGTAGCCATTCCCTTCTCCAGGGGATCTTCCTGACCCAAAGATGAAACCTGGGTCTCCTGCCTTGCAGGCAGATTCTTTACCATCTGAGCTACTAGGAGTCGTTATTTGTGAGAAAAAACTAACACGCACTGAATAATTACAACCTAAATAAAAACACCTCTGCATCCCACCGAGATGGACCTAAGGAGAGATGGGGGCAGGGGGTGGGGAGTGGAAGTTTCTAGGGCAGTGGTCCCCAACCTCTGGGGCCTAATGTCTGATAATCTGAGGTGGAGCTGATGTCATAAAGTACCTAGTAAATGTAATATGTTATTGAATCATCCTGAAACTATCCCCCGACCTTGTCTGTGGAAGAACTGTCTTCCAAAAAACCAGCCCCTGGTGCCAAAAAGTTTGGGGACTGCTGTCTAGTGAATCTTGGACTTCAACTGAGTTATGAGATAATTGGGACTTAAAGGCACAGGGTAAAGGGGGCGAGGTGCAGAGGGAGGGGACACGAAAAGGCAGACACTCTAGGAGGTGATGTGGTGGCAGTGAGGGGCCCCTACAGATGTGGCTCAGATGGTAAAGCATCTGCCTACAATGCGGGAGACCCAGGTTGAGTCAGGAAGATCTCCTGGAGAAGGAAATGGCAACCCACTCCAGTATTCTTGCCTGGAAAATTCCATGGACAGAGAAGCCTGGTAGTCTACAGTCCATGGGGTCGCAAAGAGTTGGACATGACTTCACTTTCCTTTCAGTGACACTGTGCAGGGAGGAGCAAGAGAGCAACCTGGAATCAAGGCAGCAAGGCAGAGTGGGGATGCAAGGTGGGTTCGGAGGAAACGAGGGAACAGGGGTTACTATGTCACTGAACTGAAAGGAGAGGCAAGATGCATAATCTAATCATTATCAGACACTCAAAATTATCTAATCATTATCAGACAAGGAGCCAAGCTACCGACTCCTCTCAGGTTCCTCCATCCTGACAGAAAACCAAAGGTGATAGAGCCTCTGAGCTATGTCGGACTGTGGAAGTCCTGGCCTGGAGTGATGATAAGAGCATCAACTCCCCAGTGAAAAACATCTCCTTTGATTGGTGTTTTCATTCCTTGAATTCAGGTCACGGCCCTGAGAACAAAGCCCCTGGATATGAAATGAGAGGCAGGATAACAATGGCAGGTGGGTGTGTTCCACAAGGATTCTAACCCAGTGATTCCCAATGCTGTTTGGGTCGAGGGACACAAGAAAATGCTGACAATTCTTGCACAGCACAGGGGGGGACAATGGAAGGCATTCATATGTCCACAGGAGGCTCCATGAGGCCTAAGATGACCATAGGGGCTCTAGACAGCGGGGACTTTACCGGGCTCCTGGAGGGAGGTGGGGAGAACAGCAACCCAGAAAGTAATCTCATGAGATCTTTCGTCCTTGGGCCCTTCAGAACTGTTTCAGGCCACCACCCACTCCTGCCCACTGATTCTACTGCTTCCATCTGGTCTGCTCAGATCTGTCGGACTTTGCTAATACCTTCAGTTCAGTTCAGTTGCTCAGCCATGTCCAACTCTTTGTGACCCCATGGACTGCAGCACACCAGGCTTTTCTGTCCATCACCAACTCCCAGAGCTTGCTCAAATTCATGTCCATCAAGTCGGTGATGCCATCCAGCCATCTCATTCTATGTCATTCCCTTCTTCTCCTGCCTTCTATCTTTCCCAGCATCAGGGTCTTTTCCAGTGAGTCAGTTCTTTCGCATCAGGTGGCCAAAGTATTGGAGTTTCAGCATCACTCCTTCCAATGAATATTCAGGACTGATTTCCTTCAGGATTGACTGTCCTGATCTCCTTGTAGTCCAAGGGACTCTTAGGAGTCTTCTCCAACACCATGGTTCAAAAGCATCAATTCTTCGGTAATCAGCTTTCTTTATAGTCCAGCTCTCACATCCATACATGATAGTTGTGAAAAACCATAGCTTTCACTAGACGGACCTTTGTTGGCAAAGTAATGTCTCTGCTTTTTAATATGCTGTCTAGATTGGTCATAGCCTTTCTTCCAAGGAGAAAGCATCTTTTAATTTCATGGTTGCAATGACCATCTGTAGTGATTTTTGAACCCAAGAAAATAAAGTCTCTCACTATTTCCATTGTTTCCCCATCTATTTGTCATGAAGTGATGGGACCAGATGCCATAATCTCAGTTTTTTGAATGCTGAGTTTTAAGCTAACTTTTTCACTCTCCTCTTTCACTTTCATCAAGAGGCTCTTTAGTTCATTGCTTTCTGCGATAAGGGTGCTGTCATCTGCATATCTGAGGTTACTGATATTTCTCCCATCCATCTTGATTCCCACTTGTGCTTCATCCAGCCCAGGAGTTAGCATGATGCATTCTGTATGTAAGTTAAATAAGTAGGGTAACGATATACAGCCTTGACGTACTCCTTTCCCAACTTGGAGCCAGTCTGTTGTTCCATGTCCGGTTCTAACTATTGCTTCTGGACCTGCATACAGATTTCTCAGGAAGCAGGTCAAGTGGTCTAGTATCCCCATCTCTTTCAGAATTTTCCACAGCTTGCTTTGATCCTGACAGTCAAAGGCTTTGGTGTAGTCAATAAAGCAGATGTTTTTCTGGAACTCTCTTGCTTTTTCGATGATCCAGCAGATGTTGGCAATTTGATATCTGGTTCCTCTGCCTTTTCTAAATCCAGCTTGAACATCTGGAAGTTCATGGTTCGCGTACTGCTGAAGGCTGGCTTGGAGAATTTTGAGCATTACTTTGCCAGCGTATGAGATTTTGCTAGTGTGTGAAATGAGTGCAATTGTGCAGTAGGTTGAACATTCTTTGGCATTGCCTTTCTTTGGGACTGGGATGAAAACCTACCTTTTCCAGTCCTGTGGCCACTGCCTAGTTTTCCAAATTTGCTGTCATATTGAACACAGCAGTTTCACAGTCTCATCTTTTAGGATTTGAAATAGCTCAACTGGAATTCCATCACCTCCACCAGCTTCGGAGTGATGCTTCCTAAGGCCCACTTGACTTCACATTCCAGGATGACTGGCTTTAGGTGAGTGATCACACCATCATGGTTATCTGGGTCATGATGTTTTTTGCATAGTTCTTCTGTGTATTCTTGCCACCTCTTCTTAATATCTTCTGCTTCTGTTGGGTCCATACCATTTCTGTTCTTTATTGTGCTCATCTTTGCATGAAATGTTCCCTTGGTATCTCTGATTGCCTTGAAGAGATCTCTAGTTATTCTCATTCTATCGTTTTCCTCTATTTCTTTGCACTGATGATTGAGGAAGGTTTTCTTATCTCTCCTTGCTATTCTTTGGAATTCGGCATTCAAACATCCTCAGAGCAGACCAGAAATACAGGCCTTTCTGTCTCTATTCTTTCCTCACACTTAAATAGAAAAATCAGAGAAATGAATCTCCATTTAAATAAAGGGCCTGCCTGGCTCACCAGTGTTGACTGGGAAAGTCCTCGAGTTCCCAGAATAGTATGGGAACCTCCACAACCAGGCTCCAGCCTCTTGTCTGCTCTGTTTTCTTCCTTCCCTATCTGGCATCCGACTCTCTAGCCACACACTGTAAGAACTTCGGGCCCAGATCCTTCTCTCCCTGCTGCTTCTGTCCACACCTTTCTCCTCTCTGGTCTGTGGTTTATTCCTGTTCACTCCCGAGTCAGTGCCAGACCATTTTGTCTCCTTTATCTTTCCTGGTGACTCCTTCCTCATCCTCCATGGACTCTGAACAGTCTCTCTTAGAACTTTGGCAATCTTTCACCAAGTAGTTATTACCACGTCCATCACCCGTCTCCCCAGTGAAAGTTCTCTGCTGGCAACAACCAAGAATCATTCACCTTGTGTCCTAGGTCCTAGCCCAGTGCCTGGCATACTGCATATAATAAATATTTACCAGATGGATGACTGAATGAATGGCCCACAAACTTTCATGTAAGCCTGGAAATGCCTCGAGTCCTTTCATTTTGAATAAAATACTGGGACTTAAGTTGTTCAATGTGTTGTGTGATGACCATGTCACTGGTGTGTTGGCAGTCAAGTGACACGCCCCATGGTACCTGTATAGCAGGGAGAGGAGAGTGCTCCACACCAAGCTGAGCATGGCCACAGGCGTGACAAACACTGTGCTTTTCAAGTGAGTGTTTCCAGAGCAAGAAGCAGCTGGATTACATCCAACTCCAAACAAAAGTATTCACAGGGTCTGTGCAACTAACACAGCTTGAATGTTCACTCTACAAGCTTATGCAGCTCTCCAGTCAGCTGCCAGTCTTACCAATTTTGCAGCTGATCCAGGCAAGCGTTGGGGGGCCCCCCAATACAGGCACTCTGCTGTCTCCGCTTCCACTCCACCAGTTCATCATTAATCAGGGCTTTCTGGGTAAGTTCGGTGGCATTCAGCAACTCTATTATTTTGAGAACAACTTCCTAAAGGGAGAAAAAGACACACAATGAAATAAACACCTCTTTAATCATGGAATTTTATTCTTTCCTCTCAACTGGAGCACTAAGCCAAGTGGTTATAAAAAATAATTTTTGCCTCATTTCTAAACTTCAAGTTCATTATTTACAGTCTCTGACAAAAGCATTGTTATTCTGGAATGTGAAATGCTACCTTTCTCTTATTGTCCAGCATTAAGTACATCTTCTGGAGTAACAGCTGTTCTTGTTTCTGATCATTCTTTGCCACGCCATTGGTTTCATGTTCTGTGAATTGGGAGAGACAGCAGATAAACAAAAATGTGAGAGAAGACAAAGCCAACTGAAGGTAAGATTCACATACATTTAGGGAAAATATGACCCAAATGCTATCTGAAGACAGGTCCAAGCTTGGTCTTCTTCAATCACTATTGAACAAAACAAAAAAATACCAGAACAGGACACTCTGAAACAAAGTTCTTACTTTCAATGATTCATGTAAATGAGAAATAGTACTGTCTGGTTCTTAAGTCACTGTCAGAATATTACCTCAATGAATATAAAGGACAAGATTCAAAACCTCAGTTAAAAAAAATTGATATAAAGCATCTCCGTGGCTTTGAAAAAGAAGCAAACAATTTGGAAAAGTGTCATTGAGGTTTCTTTCTCTCATATTTTTATTCAAATTATTACAAATAATGTTTCCATTTTATCATGATATCCTCAAAGGACTGCTCGGGTAACAGCAGTACTCTGCACACTTTGAGGTTATTTTCAGTGGACATCCTGCCATCATTAAAAACAAGCAACAACAACAAAATAGAGTAAAATTGCTTTAAAACACGGGGAAAATGCTGAACTTCACCTATGGTATGCACACACGGAGCTGGCACATTTGAAGAAACTTTGGGGATTAGGGTAGGGAACCCCAAACACCTATCCATTTATGTCCATCAGTACGTGAAGCGCAGTAAGTAAAGTGAATAGCACATAACCAGTGGGTGTCAACGGGGGGTGATTCACCTGACAACATCTGGAGACAGTTTTGAAATGGCAACCCACTCCAGTATTCTTGCCTGGAAAATTCCATGAACAGAGGAGCTTGGCAGGCTGCCGTCCACAGGGTCACAGAGTCAGACAGGACTGAGCATGCAATCACACACAATGGCAGCTCTACTGCCATCTCGTGGGCAGAAGTCAGGGATGCAGCTAAAACTCCTACAATGCCCAGGTTGCTGTCATTCAGACAGTCGTGTCTGACCTTTGCAAACGCATAGACTACAGCCTACCAGGCTCCACTGTCCGTGGTATTTCCTAAGCAAGAATACTGGAGTGAGTTGCCATTTCCCTCTCCAGGAGATATTCCCAACCCAGGGATCAAACCCACATCTCCTGCATTGGCAGGCAGATTCTTTACCACTGAGCCATCAGGGTATCTCACAATGCACAGGACAGTCTCCAAAACAAGGTTGTGTGTGTGCTCAGCTATGTATGTCTCTTTGCAACCCCATGGACTGTGGCCTGTCAGGATCCTCCGTCCATGGGACTTTCCCAGCAAGAACACTAGAGTTGATTGCCATTTCCTCCTCCAGCAGAACAACTTATCTTGCCCAAAATGTCAATAGTACCGAGGTTAAAAAACCCTGGTCTGGTCATCAAGAAGTCAACACTGGTAATTAAGTCATAAAATATTTGGTAAATATGAAGGAGTACTTGCCTTTGTTAGCTAGTGTACGCAGACAAAATTACAGGCAATGGACACTGCTTTAAACGTTAATTCTTACCTCTGTTCTGCAAGGTTTTGCATTTGAAGTCATATTCATCTTGCAAATCTTCTAGGGTCTTGATTTCATGTTCAATACTCTAAAAGTAAAGATATAAACAACTTTTCCACCGTACTCAGAACAAAGACTTTAGGAAACAGATTATTGTTTCTATAGGACCCAGAAAATCAGGGATACAATCCTGCTCTCCCGAAGATGAATAAGATTCATAAAATCCTGCTCTCTCAAAGATGAATAAGATTCATAAAATTCTCATAATGAATAATTTCTACTTCATTAATAAATATATAATAACCTTTTTAGAAAATAAAACATATGCCTATTTCTGGACTGGGTCACTTGATCTCTACTCATTTAATGAAATGTCTCCCTCAGAGGCAATAAGGTAAAGTTGCTCCAAAGAACCTGTTTGATAAAATGCCATCTGAAGCACAAAGTCAAGGTCATGCTGGTGTGACCCAGAGACCCACAGGAGAGTGGGCCTCTCAGCAGAAAGGCCGCTTTCACAGACCCAGGTCCAGGGCAAAGCTGGACTCCTCACCCTCTCCACACAGCCCCACAGTGGAGGGAAATGAACACATACCACCAAGGGCACCACTCCCATAGATGGCCTGGGAAGTTCTATCTTAAAATTATTGTGGATGTTTTACTCTAATCAGAAATTTCCTTCCCTGAGATGTTTTTGTTCCCCTTCCAAGCCTTGGAATAAAACAGGTGTTTGAGGAAGATTACATTTATCCTGGGGTTCTATGTAACCCCAGGAACATGCCAATTTAAGAAGTGAAGCCATAAAGGGCAATTTAGAGCAGCAACAACTAGTTCACTGGGTGATGGGGCAAAGTCCACAGTTACTGCATGATCTTGCAAGGAAGGAAAAGATAGCGCCATGTTTGGAAGTTATAACACGGGCCATAAATATCTATCTGCTCATTGGTTCCATGAACTTGTTTACTTAGAATTGGAATTTGGGGGAAATTTTTCTTCTCAACTATTTAAAAAACTGAAATCAGTTAAAATGTTTATAGTAGGGCAACTGAAACTTTTATCCCCCCTATAAAAAGTTACAGAGAATATGTATACACTTATTCAGTACTCACCATAACTTTGTCTTTCACATTTCTGACTTTGCTGTCAAGCTCCTTCTGTTTGTCTAACATTACAGTGCTCTGAATATTCCCGGATTGTGCCTGTAATGGAAGGTATGTGGTTAGCAGCCATGACCTCCTCTGTTGTATTTACCTGCTGGTTAAGCTCCAAAGTCAGGTCTATACCCTGTGCCCCACCTAACTCTCAGACCTTCCAGAAGCTCCNGTGCTCTGAATATTCCCGGATTGTGCCTGTAATGGAAGGTATGTGGTTAGCAGCCATGACCTCCTCTGTTGTATTTACCTGCTGGTTAAGCTCCAAAGTCAGGTCTATACCCTGTGCCCCACCTAACTCTCAGACCTTCCAGAAGCTCCTGCAGGCCTCCCACATGAGTCTGCGCAAGAAAAGCTCAGTTCTCAAGGCCCTGGAAAGTGCTGGAAAACTGTGAACAAGCCTAAAGAAAGACTAGGCTCAATTCACATCTAAACTAAACAAACAGTGTATCTAGGATTTTCCATTAGTTCATACAGTTGCCTGAACTAATTTTCCATTAGTTCATACAAGAATTTATTTGAGGGTTTTTCAAATGTTGTAGAGAAAATTATTCTTATTTACCCTGTTCTATTTGTCTCAAAGTCATACAATTCAGTGTGGTCCCCAGATCAGCATCACCTTACCATCTGGGAGCTTGTTGGAAATACAGAATCTCAGGTCCTAATCTGATCACTGAATCAGAAACCCCATTTGGACAAGATTCCAGATAATTCAGAGGCAAATCAAAATTTTATAGAGAAAAACAAATATCACAAGACATTGTTTGTGGATATGTGGAATCTAAAATAATGATCTGATACCCCCAGACATCCAGGACCTTCCCCCAAAGCCCAAGAAGGCCTTGCTTCTCTTGGGCAGCTGTGCAGTCCACTAATCTCCTCCAAAGGGGTCACTGATAACTCAATGTCCTCTGAGGGGCTTAAAATAAATCAAAAGCCGACAAGCCTTCCAAACACAAAGCACACCCAAGAAATGGGGCTGACCTGGCAGAGCAGGAATCACCTCCTTCCCTTTCTAGTGCTGCCTCGGGGCCAAATGTGAGGCAGAAAAGGTTTAGGTACCCCAAGGTGAACAGTTTACTCTCCTGCCCATCTCTGCTCTTGGCTGTCCACTCAAGCCCATCTGAGATAGAGTGGCCCACTGCATAATGCTGTTAGAATGAAAAATCCACATGACAATCAAAATTTCCTGCTGAGGGTCTCCCAGGTGCAGGCCATACTGAAGAAGACACACCTCTCTCAGAGGCAGCAATGTGGCCAGCTTTTCCTCTTGACACTTCTGTTTACTAGGATGAACGAGCCAGCGTAAGCTTGCAACCAATAATACGAATCTTTAAATGCTTACTGCAGCAAGGAGCTTTCGGCATGACAGGAACTAAACATCCAGGGAGGCAGCAGAGTCACAGGCACTGGGCAAATGCTCAGAAAGTGCATGGAAAATGGCATTCACTGTCTCTACTTAAACTCTGTCTCTCCACCCCTACCTCCCAATCTCACAGCTCACTTTATTAGTTATTCCTTAGAGAAATGGACATAGGAAGCATTCCACTGTGTATTCTGACCTTCTCCCCTGATGATGGAATAATCTCAGCCAGAACAACTCAAACCACAGTGGTTTCACTGTTTGCTGGGTTGTTCCCACCACCCCATCAGTGAAAAGCACGAATAAATGCCACAGTAAGTTCAAAAAACTGAACCCTGATCACCAGGAAGGTCTGTATTAGGATTAGTAAAATCATGATTTAAAAAAAATCTTGGTTATGGTATAACTCTGACTCATTCACTGTTTGGATGTCTTAGATACCGAACGGATATCTCAGTATCATTCAAAACAAAGCTGCTGATTTCCCCATCAACCCATTCTTTTCTAAAACCTATTGTGTCCTGCCAAAACCCTACTCCTGTCTCTTTCCTATCTTCCCCAGCTTAGTAAACAGTATCTCCAAGTGACACAAGTCACAAATCACAGTCATCCTAGACTCTTTGCTGCTTCTCACTTCCGCATCAGATCCTTCAGTGTAAGCCATTTTGGTATCACGTGCAGAACATAATGGAATCTGCCCACGTCTTCCCACCTCCACTGACTGCACCTCAACCTCACATACTTCCCCTCTGCTCCCTCAGTCTGTTGCAAGAGCCCACGAGCCATCTGCTGCTTCCTTTCCTACCCTAGCACCTCAGAGATGACACCTGACCCTGATCTAAAGAAACAACCCAACACTCCACTACTGTCCACATGGTATCATGCTTTATTATCTTCACAGCAACTATCACAACCTGACAAGGTTTTTCAAACCTAGAATGACTTCTACTATAATAGGGTCCTTTCTCAAAGTCTGAGTCTGTAACATCTTGATACTTATTTTTCCCCACTTCTTGGGGGCAATAAAATCAGAGAGCTAGAAACCACTGCCTTGAAACAGGGCCTCAATAAAACTTGTTGGATGACTGAATGAATGTTTATTGCTTTATTATCTTTTATGTTCATTAGGAAAAAAGTACCTGGCTGATTCTCTGGGCATGATCCAAGATCTTTCTTTCTTCCTTCAGACAGTTACAGATGATCATAGACATCAGTATTGGGTCTTCCTGAAAATTATCCTAGACATGGGTTGTTAGAATAAAAGTAAATTCATCTTCAGAATGTTTAAACCACTGTGTAATATACACAGAAATGAGTTTGTTCATCCTGCACTTACTAAATCCTATATAAGCTATTTTTGGTAACATCAAAATATTCTTTTCACATATTATGATTAAAACTGCTTTAACTGTCCAACTACATGCAGGTTCCTAAATTACTTCTTGTAAAAAACAAGTATTTTTATATACAGTTCCTGTAACATTTTTCATTTTTGTTGCTCTTGGGCCCAATTCTCTTGTTATGATCCTGAGACAATGCAAATGATACAAAAGTTATCCAGATTATTCCTCAATTAATCTGATGGTCTCTGCTTTAAATTAGACCAAAGACATTCTTTTCAGTTTTTCTGCTTTCTTGTCAAAGGTAGTTTGCAAAGTACTGGCAATTGTGCCTCTCTTTATAACAGGTATAATCACGTCAACTCTGTAGGAGAGGAAATTTCTGTAAAGTTAATCTGGTTTTCCCATTCACTGGTATTATAAAATCATATATACATTCACAGAAGTGGGGGGAAGCTTCTAATTAAGTTGAACAGCTGGCTTTGAGGAGTAAATCAAGACAGTGACAGTACTCACCTCCATTAAAACAGAAAAATTCCATTAATACTGAAATAAAAACAGTAACCAGGCTTATGGGGTGCTGAAAGTACTTATGAAGAACTCCTAAAACTCTGACGTATGCTGTCTCCTGCCTGCAACTCCTTTACACTTTTTCTTCCAAGGGAAGGCAACTCCAGCAGAAGCAAGGCAAGGCGGGGTCCAAAGCCAGTTCACCACCTCGCTCCTGGGCCTCAGAGGTGTCAAACCTTTCTGGACTTACTCTTCATCTGTCTACCAAGCACTCAGACTGGACTCATCACTAAAGTTCCTTTGAGCTTTAACATGTTACTACAGCTCACTGTTCTTAACATATAACCCTTTTTCTTAATGACTTAAATATCAACAACTTTAAATAAGACAAGACTATAGCACCGAATTTCAGAACTACTTATGCCTAAGTGATAGCCTGAAGCTTGAAAATTCGTTGTTTACAAAATGAATTGATATTTTATTTTACTTCTGCTATAAACTATTAGCCACATAAAGGCAGTTTATTGATAGTCTCTGTAATTTTCTAAATACCAATGAGAATGTACTCAATAATACTTGCTGAATGAAAAACCTCTCTTATGTAAACATGGAAGCATTTCAATTGAAACACAAAACAAAGGTCATACCTGAAGGTTACGCTTGCTTTTCCTTATGTTATGTTGCAATAAAAAATTATTCTCCAAAGAAAAGCGACTGTATTGATCATCCAGCTGCGATAGGAGGTCATGAAAACGGATGGTGGCAAATGAAACATCGTTGGCAGCATGCTCCCTAGGAGGGTCAAAATGTACACGTTTCATTTAGATACTACTTCCCTTGTGGCACAGTTGGTAAAGAATCTGCCTGCAATGTGGGAGACCTGGCTTCAATCCCTGGGTTGGGAAGATGCCCTGGAGAAGGGAAAGGCTACCCACTCCAGCATTCTGGCCTGGANAAATGTACACGTTTCATTTAGATACTACTTCCCTTGTGGCACAGTTGGTAAAGAATCTGCCTGCAATGTGGGAGACCTGGCTTCAATCCCTGGGTTGGGAAGATGCCCTGGAGAAGGGAAAGGCTACCCACTCCAGCATTCTGGCCTGGAGAATTCCATGGACTGTGTAGTCCATGGGGTTGCAAAGAATCAGACACAACTAAGTGACTTTCACCTTTAAACCAACAAAATAAACACCATTTTCCATAATGAAATGATTAAAAATAACTTAAAAGTGTTTGTTTTCCTGGGTTTTATTCCCTTCTTTTGAAACTGACAGTGCTTTTAGCAGCAGGGAGTATAGTATTTCTATTATATAACATTAGCATCAACAATTCTAGCACACCAAGTTTGTGCATAAAACTATCAATGGTGATTATCTCTGGAGGCAAAAATCAACAGAAGCCTTCACTTTCTATGTCAAATACCTTCAGAACATTTAAAATATTTGCAATGAGCTAAACCATAAATTTTAAAACAGAACATATATCAGTTTTAAGAGCTTTTTCCTTAATTGCATTACCTTATACTTCTCATAAGTGTTCTACAACCTGAATCTTAACTTGGAAAATAATTTGTATCGGCATCATGTAACTTGTCCAAAGCATTCAGGAGGATGTATAATTAAACTGAAAAGTACATAAAATTAATGACTAATGCATTTAGCTTTCTAGAGATACATGACATTTTTCAAGTCAACACTCTTTTTTTGTAACAGATAATCCCAACGGCTACTGATGAGATTCATCTGCTAGTCGGTGTAGTTCCAAGTCATTCAATCAACAAGTTATTTTAAAAGTGTAGGAAAACTCCTCCTCCTGTCAAGTGAGTTTTCCTTACCAGTCTTGCTTTTCTAGCCACTGTGCCAGATACTGTCTGATTTCCATGGGAAAACTGTCATCATAGAGCTGGTGAACCTGCTCCAGGTATTTGGACTCAAGCTGCTGAAGCTCGTACCACTGGGACATCCTACAAGGAAAGAGAGCACAGATCATAAATGGAAGCCACAGCTCCAAAGAAAGCATGTCTAGCATTGTGTTTCTTCTATATATCTTGCTTAATCAAAACCATAATTTGTCTCAAATATATTTCAAATGGATGTGTATATTCCAAAACCTTTTTTTTTCATTTGCATTTTGGGTGAATATTTTTCCTTCCCCATAAAATACACGTTCAAGTCTTTGCTCAAATGCTAATGTATCAGGCAAGCCTTCTTTGGCCACCTTATTTAAACTGATGCTACCTCTCACCTCAGAAAATGCTATCCCTCGTCCTTGATGTACTTTTTTCCATTGCCCTTACCACCATCTGACCTAGGACATATTTTCTTTTTTATTTTGATTAGTGTCTGTTTTTCCCACTGAAGGGAATGATTTGTCCCGGATAGTGGTAGTGTAAAGTGGGGGAGGGTTGCTCACTGAAGTTATCTCCAGAACAGTGCTGGGCATATGGTAGGTGTTCACATGCCTTTAAAATGAATCTGCACTTTTATTAATAAGTGGAAGACACTATTTGCTTTAAGATAAATTGTAAAAACTTTCCCCAAAACTGCTCTTAGAAATTACAGAACATTTGTAATTTAACTCAAAGGACTATAAACTGATATCATGATTCACATGATTAAAATGAATTACTTTTGTTATATATCTTTTAAAAGAGCTATTTTCTTCTTTGTCTACTGCACACAACAAAGTTGCACAAAATTCTTAAATCTCAGTAATAATTTTTAAAGACTGAAACTACATTGTTAAATGCAATTTGAAAAGATAAAGTAATACTATCTCTTTAGATAACTGTAAATCAACTTTTACACAGTAGCCTTGAAGATTAAAAATTAAAACAAAAACCTGATTTAAGGAAGTCTGAACATCCATCAGGAAAATGAAAAGCCTCCCTTCATCATAGTGTAAATTAGGACTTATCAGGTTGACCAAAAAGGTTCATTCAGGTTTTTGCAACCCCATGTATCAGGACACAGCTGACAATATTCTGAGCAGATGTAAGTGAATCTTGTTCTACTAGGCCTGAGGAAGGGCTCTGGATTTTCAAGCAGGGCATGGAAGAATGTATGCATGCTTGCTGGCAAGCACATGTGTGCAGGCATGAAGTCATGTCTGCTTCACAAATTTCCTTCCAAAGGAAGGTAAGCATATGGTGGGGTCACAAAACTAGCTAAGCATCACAAAACATCAGTACAAACGAACCCAAGTCCACACCTTTGGTATACTTGCTGTAGCAATTTGATTCTTCACTTCAAATTTATCTTACCTGACTGAAAGATTGCAAATTTGCAGTCCTCTCCCTCCCTGCTGCTGCTGCTAAGTCGCTTCAGTCGTGTCCGACTCTGTGCGACCCCATAGACAGCAGCCCACCAGGCTCCTCTGTCCATGGGATTTTCCAGGCAAGTGTACTGGAGTGGGGCCATTGCCTTCTCCGCTCTCCCTCCCTACTAAGTATCTACAANNCTAAGTCGCTTCAGTCGTGTCCGACTCTGTGCGACCCCATAGACAGCAGCCCACCAGGCTCCTCTGTCCATGGGATTTTCCAGGCAAGTGTACTGGAGTGGGGCCATTGCCTTCTCCGCTCTCCCTCCCTACTAAGTATCTACAAAGGATGTGCCTAAAGCAAATACACTGGCCAGACCGTCAACCAGCAGGGGCTGCAACACTCTTCCTAGGGTGAGTGACCACAGGTGACTCACTTTTTTATCAACAGGGTGATTGTTAAGACTGCATGAGCTAATACAGACACAGCACTTGGCACAAAGCAGGCGATCAATAAGTTCATACTAAAAAATCCAGAATCCACTCCATCTTCTCGCAAAATCTGGTACCAACATGGAGTGGCAAGACCATCCCTCAATCACCTGACTTCTTCCTTTCCAGTCTCAAGACAGCTGCCTCCAAGCCTCCAACACTATTTCCCAATCCAGCCTTCTGCTGCACACGGGTTTTGACCACATAATTCTCTTGCACAAAATTGCTAGTTTGCCCACTATCCCACTGATTTCCACTCTAACACTATTTTCATCCATTCACAAAGCAACTCTGTCACCAAATTATCTACTTTTTTTCCCCTGGCTTCGCCCAACATTTCTGCTTTGCTCTAGCTGTCACTCACCCTTGAAAACAGCTTCCTCATAAATGTTTGCCTCTTTAAATTTTACTAGCATTAAAAGACTGGTACAAATGCCATTTATTCTATAAGCTAAGACATACCCAGAGACAATTAAGCTTTCATTGATTTGTGCCTCACTGCATTTTGTATCTCTATTTGGGTGTCAGTCCCTGTTTTCCTTGGTAGCTCAGTGGTAAAGAATCTGCCTGCCAATGCAGGAGATCCAACACACGGGTTTGATCCCTGGGTCAGGAAGATGCCCTGAAGCAGGAAATGGCAACCCACTCCAGTATTCTTGCCTAGAAAACCCCATGAGAGGAGCCTGGTGGTTACAGTCTACGGGATCGCAGAGTCAGACACAACTTTGCAACTGAGCATGCACACTGACACCCTGTCTTCCTTAAAAAAAAACTATGATGTCTCCCCTAAATGATGTAAGCTTCAGATTTGCTGAGACGGTCTTTTTTTTTTTTAAA
>SJYV01049862.1:438403-448803 GCA_006410875.1 Neotragus pygmaeus | reverse complement strand
CTAAGTCGCTTCAGTCGTGTCCGACTCTGTGCGACCCCATAGACAGCAGCCCACCAGGCTCCTCTGTCCATGGGATTTTCCAGGCAAGTGTACTGGAGTGGGGCCATTGCCTTCTCCGCTCTCCCTCCCTACTAAGTATCTACAAAGGATGTGCCTAAAGCAAATACACTGGCCAGACCGTCAACCAGCAGGGGCTGCAACACTCTTCCTAGGGTGAGTGACCACAGGTGACTCACTTTTTTATCAACAGGGTGATTGTTAAGACTGCATGAGCTAATACAGACACAGCACTTGGCACAAAGCAGGCGATCAATAAGTTCATACTAAAAAATCCAGAATCCACTCCATCTTCTCGCAAAATCTGGTACCAACATGGAGTGGCAAGACCATCCCTCAATCACCTGACTTCTTCCTTTCCAGTCTCAAGACAGCTGCCTCCAAGCCTCCAACACTATTTCCCAATCCAGCCTTCTGCTGCACACGGGTTTTGACCACATAATTCTCTTGCACAAAATTGCTAGTTTGCCCACTATCCCACTGATTTCCACTCTAACACTATTTTCATCCATTCACAAAGCAACTCTGTCACCAAATTATCTACTTTTTTTCCCCTGGCTTCGCCCAACATTTCTGCTTTGCTCTAGCTGTCACTCACCCTTGAAAACAGCTTCCTCATAAATGTTTGCCTCTTTAAATTTTACTAGCATTAAAAGACTGGTACAAATGCCATTTATTCTATAAGCTAAGACATACCCAGAGACAATTAAGCTTTCATTGATTTGTGCCTCACTGCATTTTGTATCTCTATTTGGGTGTCAGTCCCTGTTTTCCTTGGTAGCTCAGTGGTAAAGAATCTGCCTGCCAATGCAGGAGATCCAACACACGGGTTTGATCCCTGGGTCAGGAAGATGCCCTGAAGCAGGAAATGGCAACCCACTCCAGTATTCTTGCCTAGAAAACCCCATGAGAGGAGCCTGGTGGTTACAGTCTACGGGATCGCAGAGTCAGACACAACTTTGCAACTGAGCATGCACACTGACACCCTGTCTTCCTTAAAAAAAAACTATGATGTCTCCCCTAAATGATGTAAGCTTCAGATTTGCTGAGACGGTCTTTTTTTTTTTTAAACATCTTCTGCACTTTGGACAGTGTCCTGCACACAATATATACTCAACAAAAGTGTGCTGAACTGAAATCTAGTAGATGGAATTAGAAAGTAAAGGGCAAACTATATTATGGTCCAACAAATTTTGAGTCCTGCATCAAACTGCAAACTGGATTGTGCTTGGGGCTCAAGTCTTATTTCCGTCCCATAAAAACAATCTATCCGACTTATACAAACAATATTTAAAGCACAATCACACCTATTTTTCTTCCCCCAAACTTTTGGTACTAGTCAGAATTTTTTAAAGGCTAACTATATTATTTGGGGATCTGCAGGAACTAATAGGCACTTTTACACTTCACGAGCACATTAAGTTCTTTTACCCTTAAAGAGATATATAATTAAGTTCCAAAGTCACATATTCATTCATTTCCGTTAACATTTACTAACCTGTCACCTTGTGCCCCAGAGAAGGGCTAGGGATTCAACACAAGCAGCAGCTACACACAGCACGTCAGATGCCAAGACTGTTGGGTCTGCATGCACAGGGTGTGTCTAACTTAGACAGCTCTCTAGGGGTGGCACACGGCAAATGCAAACTTTCTGCGGAGAAAGAAGAAAATACGACTCTGCTGGAAGGGGAGGGAAAGAGGGTAAACGGGAAGATGCATTGTTGTGGGGGGAGGGGCGGGATTCTATTCCACATTTTTTTTTACTACCAGGGCACTACTGACTGGGGCAACCGTGCCATCACCGGAAACAACACCTGGGATAAGCGTTCTTTTCCGAATGAGGGATTCACCTGCCAGCACTTAAAGACGCGTGCTCGTTGGGCATCCGTCTGCTGGGCCCCGACGAAGCCGGTCCAGGCGCGTCCCACCCAGGCACCCGGAACCTCACGCTCACTCACTCTGCGCGCCGGATCCCGCAGGGATGGGCGAGAGCACAGCCGTGCCTCCTCTCCCAGGTCGCCTCCGCTCTTTCTGGGGTCTGACTCGCGTCCTCCCAAGTGCGGCAGGATCTGTCCGCAAACTCAGCGCAGCAAAGCGAAAGTACCAGCGGAAAGAAAAAGCAGACCCTGACGCCCCGCCTCCTTCTGCTCCCGCCAATCATCGGGCTGCTGCCGCGCTCGGCCAATCGGACACGGCTGTTCCCCGAGCGCATCGCCTCCCCCGGGCAGCTGCTCTGCCAACCCGCTGAGTCTTTCCTTAGCTTTCGGGTAGGACTCATATCCGGAGGCCTCGAAGCTCAGTTCTGTGTTGCCAGTTAAGGGTTATGTTTACACATACTGTAGAGAACAGCTAGAAGGAAGTTATGTGTTTGCAGAGGCCCAAACTGGGAGATCCTTACATTAGCCCCAAATCTGAAAATTCGAGGCAGAGGACACAGGTGGGGACATTGTCGTTCTCGAATCTCAGCTTAGCAGCTGACCTACCTCCATGTTGCTAAACCCGGAAGACGCTTTTATGTCCTCATGTGACTACTCAGAAACCTTCTGCGCAGCTGACACCTCCATTCTTTAACACTTCCTCGTGGGCCATGATGACAACATGTCTTCCTTGCTTCTTCCTCTCTGTCTGCTATTTCTTTCTCCATCTCTGCCACCAAACTGCTCAGTGTTAAGTGTGGTCATGATACATATTGGTCTACTTTACCTACACTTCTCAGGTTGTTCTGCGTTGACCTCATCCACAGCACTGTGTCCTAGATAATGTAGAACTTCTACACCAGTACCATGTCCACACGACTCCTCTGAGCGCTACACCCACTGTATACAGCCCGCATTTGACTTTCCACTTGGATGTCTGGGGAGCTCTGAAAATTAATTATGTTCAGAACCATCTCATCATTTTTCTTCTTAAACCTGCCCCTTTTCTAGAAATAACCCATGCCAGAAAATTAGGAGTCACTTTTGACATTGTCTTCTCACCACCCCCGCCCGCACTGGTCCTCAAGCCTTGTTGATTTTTCCTCCTAAATACTTTTCAGGTCTCATTGCTTCTGGTCATCTTCTGTGCCATTCCCCCCTTTTCTCTCATTTGGATATTTGCAGTAGATTTCCCAAATGGCTGCCTCACTTCAGTTCTTAACTCCCATTTAATCCATTTACCCTATAGCAGTTTGATTGGTTTGTTTTTTAATTGCAAAACAGATCATGTGTTTGCAAACCTGAAAATCCTCTGATGACTTTTCTGAATAAGATCGAAATTTCTTAATGTAACCCAGAAAGCCTTGGTTTCCCTATCACTTTCTTTAACCTCATCTTGTGCCACTCTTTCCTTACTTCAGCAGTTTTGTTTTTTGTTTTTTGTTTTCCCTGCAAATAAGACAAGCTGTTTCTACAAACTCAGGGTCTTCTCACCAGCAGTTCTCCATTTGGAAAACCCCTTGAGCCAATGCCCTCACTCCCAACAACTTATCTTTTTGTTGTTAGCCACATTGCTAAGTTGTGTCTAACTCTTGCAACCCCATGGACTGTAGCCTGCTAGGCTCCTCTGACCATGGATTTCCCAGGCAGGAAAACTGGAGTGGGTTGCCAATTTCTTCTCCAGGGGGTCTTCTCAACCTAGAAATCAAAACTGTGACTCCGGCACTGGCAGGCAGATTCTTTATCATTGAGCCACCAGGGAAGCCCCAACTCAACTTTTATGCCTCCACTAAAATCTAAGCTTAAATGTTACTTCCCCAGATAGGCATCACTGAGGCCAGCCTTGAGTAGGTCTTCTTGGAAAGTGTGCACAAAAATAAATTGGTTCCTCAAAGTATTTAATAGATGAAACTTGAATCAAGCCTAGAATAATAAGGCAATTTGGGGTGGGAAAAGGCTTTAAATAATTTCCCGGAGATACGCTTATATGTGGACTTCCCTGGTAGTTCGGCTGGTTAAGAATCCACATGCAAGGCAGGAGACCCTGGTTTGATTCCTGGGTTGGGAAGATCCCCTGGAGGAGGGATAGACTATCCACTCCAGTATTCTTGGGCTTCCCTGATGGCTCAGCTGGTAAAGAATCCACCTGCAATGTGGGAGACCAGGGTTCCATCCCTGAATTGGGAAGATCCCCTGGAGAAGGGAAAGGCTACCCACTCCAGCATTCTGACCTGGGTTGCAAGGAGTCAGATATGACTCAGTGATGTTCACTTTTCATGATTATATGTGTGTCTGTCGTAGTTTTCTCCATTCTCATACCTATGTGCTCCTTCTTCTTATCACATATTCACCCTCACAAAGCCAATATTGAACTGGTGATAACAATGACTCTTGGTACCAAAGTAGCAGCCCTCTGGGTAAAAATATGCTAGGACTCCACCCCCAAAAAAGTCCTTCCCCTCCTACTTACACCCTGCACCAAGGGCCCACACAGTGTTTGAGAAAAGCTGACTCTAGGATGGGTAGATAATATGTTAAACATGTATCTTTGTTCTGGTATTATAAAATTTACACAGGGACTAGCTTCAGTCTTGACATGTTAATATCTGCAAGTAGGATGTTTCTCTTTGGCTCTCCACATTCTGGTTGTCATCAAATTCTATGGATGGTTCCTTCCCTATGTCTTTAACTGCCTTAATTTTCCCATCATTGACGATACCCCATTGTAGGTCTTCCTCAATCTAGAACTGGAAGATGCCAGTTACACTACCTTTTTCCTGTCCCTTCGCCCTCCACTGTACTCGCCAAATTGTTGTTTAGTCACTCAGTCAAGTCTGACTCTTCTGTGACCCCATGGACTGTAGCCTGCCAGGCTCCTCTGTCCATGGGATTTCCCAAGCAAGAACACTGTAGTGGGTTACCATTTCCTTCTCTAGGATATCTTGTCCATCCAGGGATCAAACCCATGTCTCCTGCATTAACCGAATTAAATTCTCTAAATTTATAGTCATTTATAGTCATTCCCTGCTTAAAAGTCTTGGCAACTCTCATCGCATTTATGACGAACACAAACTTTGCCTGCTAGTCCGGACCCGCTACAGAATGTCCCTAACATTTCAGGGTGGTGGGTTACTTTTTATATAATTTTCTTCCAAAAAGATCCATTCGGGCACTAGTACATTCGTAATCCAAACAACCTCACGAACACCTTGTGAGGTTGTGTGCTTTCAGGCGAGCAGCCCAGGGCCCGCCCAGGACGAGGTACAGTAGAGGAGGTGCCAACTGTCAAACGCTGAGAAGTTTCCAATAACAGCCTGCCTAGCGCCCGGCGGGAGGGAGGCGACTGCTCGGAAGAGCCGTCCCACGTGCTTTCGGGGAAATAGCCGGGGAGCGAGAAGCAGCGGGACTGAGAGGAAACCGAAAAGCGAAAGTAGAGACAGAGGGAGCAGTACGCAGGCGCGGCCCAGGGGCTTTCCAGCTGGCCGCCGGCTACGCCGCGGGTACCGCCCCCCTCGCCTCCGGCAGTCTCCGGAGGGCGACTTCCGTACAGTGCTTAAGGGGCTGGAATACTTACCCCATCCTCTTCCATCTTTCCTTTGTTCCGGTGGTCTGGAGATGTCAGGTTTTTTTTCTCCCTCACTTCTCTATCTACACAGTCTGCACACATGCTAACTCAGACTTTCTAGCCTTTCAAGCTCTGAGCGCCACCCACCTGGGCTAGTTCCCCTTTATCCAGAAATGGGGTGGGGATGCGGGGAGGCTGGCTGTTTCTTCAACTGTCCTTTTCTAGATCTGCAAAGAGGACTTGCCTTTTTCCTCTGGCGTCTTCTCGCCGGCCCCCGCCTTCCCCTTTCTGGTGATTATACCAGCGGGAGTAGGGAAGAAGTGTAATGAAGGAGAACAATCTAGTCACTGGACCATGATTTCGAAAGTTTGGCAGGCCCAGGAAAAATCGTTTTGGTCCAGCCTCCTACCTGTGTGACTTAGTGAATGGTCCCAGGAGACATGAACTGGATTTTTTGGACTCTGCTCAACCACTCTTTTAAAGGGCTTTATCTACTTAGGGTACCAACCTAGGACCTCCAGTGTCTGAAGGGGACCCACCTGACTGGACCACAGTCTCCAGACCTCCTGAGAGTGAGCCCCAGTCCCCAGAGCTGCAAGAACACTTTACATAATTCCCAGAATACAAATAGACATCTGTTTCCCTCTCTTAGTAGAGGACAGGAGCCAGTATATAATTCGGAGGCTCAGTGCAAAATGCAAACAAGGAGCCCCTTATTCAGACTTATGAAAAATTTCAAGAAGGCAGGCAGAGCACCATACCAGGCGTGGAGCCTCTTGAGTGTTCTGCTCTGTACAGATGCGCATAGTTGCACACCCATGAGGTTCCTAATAGGGGAATAGCGTGGAGGGGAAATTTCTTCTGTAGAGACCTCCTTACATATTCGCTTAAATGAAAACTTAGATATAGTGAAGCATTATAACACTGCTCCTTCCCAAAGCATTTGCAATAAAATCCAGTGCCTTCCTCCCACCCTGTAGCGCCCTATACCCTCTGATCTTGCTTCTTTCTCTTACATGTCCCTCTTTCTCCATGCTCCTCTGTGCTCTGCACTCTGTAGCCTCTTTCTGTTCCTCAGGTACCCCCAGCTTTTACCTGCCTGCATCCTAAGAATCTGTATGCTCTTCCTGTGTTCCCAGCTGTTGAATGAACTTGCCTCTTCTCATTCTTTAGGTCTCAGCTCAGATGTCACTGCCTCAGAGAGAGAGACCTTCTCTGACCATTTCTTTCAGTTACTCTATATCACATTTACATTCTTCACAGCACTTGTTAAATCTGTCCTTCATTATTTACTTGACTGTTTTCATCTCTCCTCACAACTGGAGGGACTTTGCACTGTCTCATCTCGGGTTCCATGAGAGAATTAAGCCTAATGCCTGAGGCATCTGTGTATCAATTACCTTCTCTCCTGTTTCTCTAGAATGGCACTATGTACTATCCTTGGGAGAATTGAAAAGATAGTCAAGCAAGTCACTTTGTGTCTTTGGGGCTCAGGTAGGAAACCCTGATTATAAAAAGCAATGCCTTTTTGAATAAACAGTGCTGGGATAAGGACTCACAAGTTAAATCAACCATTCAGACCTCAGCACAGGCTCCAAACATTTTGAGCCAGAATTGAGGATGAGGAGGATTAAGAACAGCTGTATTCTGAAAAATGTGCGTGAGAGCACTACTTCTCCACACCCTCTCAAACTTTTCCATCTCCACCCTGTGTGGATGGCCTCTGGGGTTCTTTCCATCTGCAGCAGCCTGTGAGACATCTAAATAGATGACGGTCAAGCCTAAAGTCGGAGAGTGTTGTGTGAGATTTTTACTGGGGGTGGGAATAGTAAAGGCAAAGAGTTTAATGAAGGGGAATTAAAGGTAAATTTCAGGAACATTTGATTCATCTGCGAGTAAGCAAATGCTTGGGATGTTAGGCACACATAAAACACCTAAATTAAAGGGAAGTTACAGTGAGCTAGTGGACAGTCTGATTCCAGAGCATTTCTATTGTGTTTGAAAGTCATGAATGAGGTGAAGTAGAAAAAACATCCTATGTTTGAGCAGTGGCAAGTATGTCTTGGCTAATCAATTTGAAGTATAATATTTGGGACTGTTCCACAATTGTAGGATTTGGAGGATTATAGAGGAAGTTCTAGCATTCAGGCAGATCAAGGAGCAAAGGAAAGAAAAGAACTAAGTATTGCTCTATATTTCCTTTGGTTCAAAAACTGAATCATTAACAAATGTTTATTAATACTAAGAGGCACACTGTGGTGGATCTTAGGGAAATAACTGTGAACCAGGGGTTCTTGGTCCTTGTACATACAGAGCTTGCTTAGAGTCTAATGAAGACAGATGTTTGACAAACATTTACAACCAAGGTGGTAAGAGTGGTGCTGGGTGAGGTGGAGGATATGGAGGAGGCATGACGTGAGCTGAGCCCTACACATGTGCACCTGTGTGTGTGTGTGTGTGTGTGTGTGTGTGTGTGTGTGTTGGGCAAGAAAGGCTTTTCAAAGCCTGAAAGATGTGTGAATGTTATTGAGATGAGAGGGTAGGTGGGTTGGGGTTTGAGATCTGAGAGGATACAGCAGAGGGAGGCAATAGTAAGTATGAGCCATCAAAGAAACTAAAAGTAGTTCAGTCTTATGTATATTTTGAAGGATTAGAAGCTATTGTTGGGGAGAAATGTTGAGAAATGATTTGAACACTAAGAAGAGACTAGAGGATATATGATTTTGGAAAGATCTATTGAGAATTAGAGCCTTCATCTAGAACTGGGATTCCTAACTAATTTTTTTGTGCCATGGACCCTTTGGCAGTCTGATGAAACCTATGAACTCTTTCAAAGATTAATGTATTTTGTTGAATAAAATAAAACACATAAGATTAAACAGGAAATCAATTACAATGAAACAGTTCAAAATATTAATACCAACTTTGCGATAAGTAATATAAATGATTCTTTATTAATGGCATTGAGTAAGATCTAGCAGTAGGTCTGGATGAATGCAATTTAAAAATTATGCTTACCGTAATTGTAAGCATTGCTTAGCATAATTGTACACTTGAGATAAGTGTAATAACTATAATGTGACAAAAATGTGGTGTGGTTTATGGTTTGTTACCTTTACTCTTAATTAAAGGAAACTCTAAGTTTCTGTTTGAAGTTTGTGAAAATAAAGCTCTCACTTTGCCATTCAAACTCCAGAATTCTATCTTTACACCCAAGTTACAAACTGTCAACACATGGTGCCACGAGCCCTTTGAAGATCTTAAGCAGGAAGGTACATGATCTGATTTATTTTAAGTAAAGCCCTCTGTCTACGTAGGAGGCCACCCGGAATTCACTGTTGTATTTACTCTAAGGATATTTTCATGAAATCTAACAGTAGGTTTGGATGAATGCAATTTCATGATGTTTTTGTAGTGTCCTCTTTGTGAGGACTCTGGTGGAAAAATATTCTAGGTCCTACACATCCATACACATACAACTGTATGGGTTTGTTGGAAAAGGGTGAATTTTATTACGTGTAAATTATGCTTCAATAAGCCAGACTTTTAGAACTGCAGTCAGTCAAATGAATCAGTGTTTATAGTTCATTTGAAAAAAGTAAAAAGAGTCTGACAGAAATTGGAGTGTGTGCACATGGAGGGCAGTTTGCTCAATCTGGACAATGGTTGTCTGCTGCTGGAACTCCTAATTTCGTTCCTGCTACTGCAGGGAATGCATGGGCCTCCTGCACCATATGAGGGACAGAAAACCCCCTCAGCTTTCCCAGACATGGCTCCTTCTTGATGGTTCCTTGGGGAACCTTCCTGACTACATCACAACTTGAGGAAATCCACTGGTAGCTGCCTTCTTTAACCATTTATTCCAGATAAAGACATTGCTATTGAGTACAGTTGGCCAAAGTGAGTGTTTACATTATAAGGAGTTTGCAATGGAATTAGGAAAATGGACATCTGTGATTGGTCTTGTATGGTTGAGGGGAGAAGTGAAAATGTGATTAATATTTTGAAAATAAATTTACATTTTGCTTCATTAATTGCTGCTTATTTGCTACTCAGTTCAGTTCAGTTCAGTTGCTCAGTCGTGTCTGACTCTTTACAACTGATGAATTTCAGCATGCCAGGCCTCCCTATCCATCACCAACACCCGGAGTTTACTCAAACTCATGTCCATCAAGTTGGTGACACCATCCAGCCATCTCATCCTCCGTCGTCCCCTTCTCCTCCTGCCCCCGATCCCTCCCAGCATCAGAGTCTTTTCCAATGAGTCAACTCTTCGCATGAGGTGGCCAAAGTACTGGAGTTTCAGCTTTAGCATCAGTCCTTCCAATGAACACCCAGGACTGATCTCCTTTAGGATAGACTGGTTAGATCCTCTTGCAGTCCAAGGGACTCTCAAGAGTCTTCTCCAACACCACAGTTCAAAAGCATCAATTCTTCAGCATTCAGCTTTCTTCACAGTCCAACTCTCACATCCATACATGACCATTGGAAAAAACATAGCCTTGACTAGATGGACCTTTGTTGGCAAAGTAATGTCTCTGCTTTTGAACATGCTGTCTAGGTTGGTCATAACTTTCCTTCCAAGGAGTAAGCGTCTTTTAATTTCATGACTGCAATCACCATCTGCGGTGATTTTTGGAGCCCCCCAAAATAAAGTCTGACACTGTTTCCACTGTTTCCCCATCTATTTCCCATGAAGTGATGGGACCAGATGCCATGATCTTACTTTGCTGAATGTTGAGCTTTAAACCAACTTTTTCACTCTCCTCTTTCACTTTCATCAAAAGGCTTTTTAGTTCCTCGTCACTTTCTGCCATAAGACTGGTGTCATCTGCATATCTGAGGTTATTGATATTTCTCCC
>SJYV01049862.1:394266-438101 GCA_006410875.1 Neotragus pygmaeus | reverse complement strand
GACCGAGGCACAGGGCGACAGCGGCACATATCAAGGACATCGAGCATGGTAACCACTGCACACAGCCTGAACATCAGTGAAGGGTGACTGCGGCACAGAGCCCGAACCTCAGTGATGGGTGATGGCAGCACACATCCCGGACCTCGATCCAGGGCAACCCTGGAACACAGCATGGACCTCGACCGAATGTGACCACGGCACACAGCCCGGAACTTGGCGCAGGGCGACCGCGACACACAGCCCGAACCTCAGTGAAGGAAGACCGCAGCACACAGCATGGAACTCGTCACTAGCCTACTGTGGAACACAGCCCAGACCTCGGCGCGGGGTGACTACGGAAAACAGGCCGGACATTGTTGCAGGGCGAGCAAGGCACACAGCCCGGACTTCCGCAAACGGCGACCAAGGCACACAGCCCAAAACTCAGTGAAGGCTGAAAGCAGAACAGAGCCTGGAAATCATTGCTAGCCGACCGTGGAACACAGTCCAGAACTCGGCGCAGGGCGAGCACGGAAAACAGGCCAGACCTCGTCATAGGGCGACCACGACACACAGCCCTGACCTAGGTGAAGGGCGAATGAGGCAAACAGCCCAAAACTGAGTGAAGGNTTGCTAGCCGACCGTGGAACACAGTCCAGAACTCGGCGCAGGGCGAGCACGGAAAACAGGCCAGACCTCGTCATAGGGCGACCACGACACACAGCCCTGACCTAGGTGAAGGGCGAATGAGGCAAACAGCCCAAAACTGAGTGAAGGGCGACCGCATCACACAGCCCGGAACTCGTCGCTAGCCGACTTGCAACACAGCCCAGACTTCGGCACAGGGTGAAGGTGGCACACAGGCTGGGCCTCAGCACAGGGCGACAGCAGCACACAGGCTGCATCTCGGTGCAAGGCGAACGTGGCACACAGGCCGGACTTTGGGGCAGGGTGACCGTGGAACACAGGCCGAAATTCGGCTCAGGGCTACTGGGGCAAAAAGCCTGGACCTCGGTTCAGGGCAACCGTGGCACACAGACCTGATCTCAGTGAAGAGCGACCGAGGCATACAGCACGGCCCTCGGCACAGGGTGACCCTGACACACATCACGGACCTCAGGAGATGGTGACGGCAGCACACAGCCCAGACCTCAGCGCAGGTTGCCAACGGCACACAGCCCGAACCTCAGTGAAGTGTGACCACAGCACACAGCCAGGAAATCTGTGCAGGGCGACNCTGACCTTGTCCAGTCCTGTGGCCACTGCTGAGTTTTCCAAATTTGCTGGCACGTTGAGTGCAGCACTTTCACAGCATTATCTTTTAGGCTTTGAAGTAGCTCAACTGGAATTTCGTCACCTCCACTAGCTTTGTTCCTAGTGATGCTGTCCAAGGCCCATTTGACTTTACATTCCAGGATGTCAGGCTCTAGGTGAGTGATCACACCATTGTGATTATCTGGGTTGTGAAGATCTTTTTGTACAGTTCTTCTGTGTATTCTTGCCACCTCTTCTTAATATTTTCTGCTTCTGTTAGGTCCATACCATTTCTGTCCTCTATCGAGCCCATCTTATGAAATGTTCTCTTGGTATCTCTAATTTTTTTGAAGAGATCTCTAGTCTTTCCCATTCTGTTGTTTTCCTCTATTTCTTTGCATTGACTGCTGAAGACTTCCTTATCTCTCCTTGCTATTCTTTGGAAATCTGAATTCAGATGCTTATATCTTTCCTTTTCTCCTTTGCTTTTCGCTTCTCTTCTTTTCACAGCTATTTGTAAGGCCTCCCCAGACAGCCATTTTGCTCTTTTGCATTTCTTTTCCATGGGGATGGTCTTGATCCCTGTCTCCTGTACAACATCACGAACCTCTGCCCATAGTTCATCAGACACGCTATCCGTCATATCTAGTCCCTTAAATCTATTTCTCATTTCCACTGTAAAATCATAAGGTATTTGATTTAGGTCATACCTGAATAGTCTAGTGGTTTTCCCTACTTTCTTCAACTTAGTCGGCAGGAAAAAAAATATTGTGTATATGTGGTCTAGATTCCCTTCATTTTGCATTTCCATCTCATGCAGCATACCTTATCCTGATCTAAATAGGTATCCCTAGGAATTCCCTAACAGAACCCTATTACTCCCACAAAGATGGTTTTTGGAATGTGAAACTCACACCCCTAAGGAGTCAAGAACCCTGAGTCAAGAACTTGATTTTGATTTTCTGAATCTAAATTAAAAAGTTACTTATTGGACTCATTCTTCCTACCACCTCTGCCTCTGTTATGGGGAGGAAACTTCAAATGTCCTTGTACATCAACTAAGGTGGCTGTGACCACATATGAAACCTTGACATTCTCCTGCCAGGCTCTATATTTACAAGCTTTTCAAAATTTCTTCTGAAATGAGCTAACAGTCATCATACTTTTAATATTTTCCACAGAATAAAAAGCTCCTGCAGCATTTTTTGATATCTAAATCCAACTGTTTATGATTATTTCCTGGTAAGGAATTACCTCCTTAAAGATAAAACTATAATGTTCATTTTAGAGTTCTAAGGGCTTCCCTGGTAGCTTAGACAGTAAAGAATCTGCCTACAATGCAGGAGACCTGGGTATTCTTGCCTGGAAAATCCCATGGACAGAGGATCCTGGCAGGCTACAGTTCATGGGGTCACAAAAGGTCAGACATGACTGAATGACTAACACTTTTGCTTTCACTTATAGTTCTAAATATTTCCTCCACTTCTGCTGTCAATTAATATATTTGAATTTCAGAGAACTTGGCTTGTGGAGAGAAGTAGAGACTGGAAAATGCACCTTGAATTAGCTTGTGGTCCTACATCAAACTGATACCTTCACCCAAAGAATACTGTCAAGAGCTTGCAAAAGAGTAAGAGGAATGGCCTTTGGGACAGGTGCAAAGTTTCTCCCATAGAGTAATCTAGGATCATGTGAGTGGGTATAAAGGATCAAAGATAGGATGGAGCTCAGTTGTGTCCAACTGTTTGCGACTTTTTGGACTGTAGCCTGCCAGGTTCCTTTTCTGTGGATTTTTCAGGCAAGAATTCTGGAGTGGCTCATCATTTCCATGAGATCTTCCTGACCCAGGGATCAAACCCACATCTCCTGCATTGCAGGTGGATTCTTTACCTACTGTGGCATTGGAGAAGTCCAAGGGAGAAGGCAGGTTATATTAAAAGCTTTTTTTTCTTTGAAATCTCCATCAAACATTAGCTTCTTCTTGTTTGACCACCTAGAAGATGGGAAATGGGTGAGAGAACTTAGAGAGGAGTCCCCCAGAAGGAACTGTCATCTCTGACTGCAATCAGGGCTTACTTTGGACACCAGCCTCAGGACTTTATGTAGCTTGTCATGGCTGATATATCAGTATCATGACTTCCTCACCTGGCTCAGTAGCTTCTCTGGAGCCTGGAGACATGGAGAGCTCCCCAGGGCTCAGGCACTGGGAGGGACCACACTGTTACTAGGGTCAGCAGCTGGGCAGTGGCAACACTAAGCATCCAGTCCTGGCAAGGGAAAGATCAAACTAGATCTGTAGCCCATATACATATATATTATCATTCAGTCAACCACTCCCCTCCTGCATCACCAGGGATGGAGCATCTCATTCTAAATTCCTTCCTCCAGGTTCAAGTTGGATTCATGAGACCAGAGATCATTAAAGCTGGAAAGGACCATAGCCTTCCGAGTCCAACCTCTTCTAGAGGTGAAAAACATACAACCCAGTGATCAAATTACTCAACCATAGCCAGTGTTGTTATTTCCCTCTTGGTCTTCATTTCATGGGAGCTTTACCCATACATCTGCTTTCAGTGTAATTTGCCTGAGATTTGCCACCATGGATGACTCTGGATCCTTCCCCCTAACAGGAGAGGTGTCCCTGGCAGTGATCCCAGCGGCTATGAATCCTGAAGCTGGAACAGTGCTGACATGGCAACCAAGAGGCTTCCTAATTCACCTGGGAAAGGCTGCTGCCCTGTCGTTGCTTCCACCTTCTATCCAGTGTGATGACTCTTACTTGCTAGAACTCAGGACATTCACTTATTCAGTTTCCATCAAGCCTTCCTGCTGGTTTGTGAGTAATGTATATGTAACTTTGTTATTTTTCACCTATTGTGCAATCTTTACACTTAAACCTTCTAGAGTCAAAATCATAAGTAACACAGCAGAAACAAAACCAGAAATGAAACACATACAAATGAGTCTTTCATTAATATTATATTAACACTGGTTTCTTAAAGTATTTATCTCACAAGTTTATCAGAAGCTTGGGTCTCTAGCATTTCAATGACATTCCCATTTGGGGGTATCATAAGAATGAGAGGAAAGCTTCATATTTAATCATTTCCTGGAAACTGGTATATACAAAGCTGAAGAAACCAGATATGATTGTTGGCAAAGATCAGTCTTTAAAACTTTTTCATTTGCTTCCTTCTTTTGAGTGTCAAGAGTTTATCTTGTCATTCAGCAGAATAGGGAGACTTCATCTAAAATTGAAAAATGAAAATAACCTTTGAGCAAACTATTGTTTTGCAAATATGTTACCATTTCTTAGGTAAACATTCTCTTGTCTACTAAATACATACTTTACTTCATAATATTTCTACCAATTAACTACAGTACTTGCAAAAGTAACTGAGGTTGGTCAATCTAAAATAAAAGGTAATTTTTAAATAAAAGCTATTTTAAGAAGGCCTATTCATCCCACAAAAACATAATGAAGAAGCGAGTGTAAAATGTAACAAAAGTTCTCTTATAACTAAATAATGCAAGGACGACTAACTTTGGAGAGTAAGTCTTTCATCCCTGGAAATCTTCAAGAGAAAAACTAAACACCACTTGATTTATAGCCAGATATAAATTTCTTGGGGCTCATGGTCTCTGCAAAATGCTATTATTCTGATGTACATGCATCCTCATGTAATTGGAGTTTTGAACTGCTTGACAATATTGGGGAACAATAATAGACTGCATCCTAGAGCATGTAGTTGCATTTAACACTATGATTTAGTTCTCAAAAAAGCATTATTATGCTGATATTGATTGTTGTTCATATACTACTTGAAGAAGCTCCCAGGACAGGACAAATGAGGCAAGTAATAATCAAGAAAAATTGGCATTTTTGGTGCTTGAACTGCTAACATAAATATTATACTAGACTTACATATCTAACGACTGATATGTGTTATCACCTAAAGGGGGGACAGTGGTATGGACTGGTGGGGCTGATGGTGGAAATAGGGATGAAGTGTACTTAGGTGGGGAGGTATACAGGGATATTTTGCCTTTGGGCAGCTTTTGATGGGAGACCTTAAAGCAGTTCAAGTCAGCGTAGGTGTCTGCTTTCAATGCCCATCATAAGAGCAACACACAGGACCATGTAGACATGCCTTGTATTAGGTCCATGAATCAAGGCAAATTGGAAGTAGTCAAACAGGAGATGGCAAGAGTGAATGTCGACNGGAAAAGACTGATGCTGGGAGGGATTGGGGGCAGGAGGAGAAGGGGACGACAGAGGATGAGATGGCTGGATGGCATCACCAACTCAATGGACATAAGTTTGAGTAAACTCTAGGAGTTGGTGATGGACTGGGAGACCTGGCGTGCTGCAATTCATGGGGTTGCAAAGAGTCAGACAGGACAGAGCAACTGAACTGAACTGTCTTATCCTCATGGATTTGTTCTAACAAATGTGTTTTCTCACTGTCCAGGCATATCTTCACCCCCCTTTAATTCACACACCACCTCACTCCTGAGAAATGCCCTTGACAGCAGTGGAAAGAAAGGGAACATACTGCAGTTTCGATTGTTGTGGGACTCAGGTTTTCTCTCAGCACTGCATATACACTTGGCGACATGGGAAGAAGGTCTGATGGAGAGTGTGGCTCTGTAGAATCACTTCGGCTTGAAGAGGTAACAGAGTAAATATTGAAGAGGATTAAACATAATAGCTTGTGGTGACTTACTGTGTTAGCAACTGTTAGGGCCCAGGGGAAGCCACCCCAAAATGTGCCTCAGTGGCCTATTGGTTATTTTGAATTAAATGATTTAAGTTACTTTAAAAAGATCCAAAGCAGGAGGGCCACTCAGACCCTTGTCTCTGCCTCCCGGAAAGCAGGAACTAAGTCTCTTCTGTGAGAGGTGCCCTCTCAGTTCTGGAGGTAGAAGAACATCGTTTTTGCTAGAGATAGGGGATTCATTTGGGCCTGAGAAGCCTGTACAAGCCTGGACTTTGTTATTTCTTTAATTTAATACACCAGACCCAAAATCTGTTTAGATTCTTTACTACTTGAGCACCCAAAGCATAAGTATCTTTTTCCTGTCAGTTCCTCCCAAAGTTATTGATTTTTTGGTGTGCAAAAAGTATAAAAGCTGCCTGCTTTGGCCACTTCTTAAGTCCCATTTCTATGAGAATTCTATGAACATCAATTAAAATTTTTTCCTGTTAATCTGCCTTGTATCAATTTTATTATTAGTTCAGTCACAAGAACTTGAGGGGGTAATTTCTACCTCCCCAAAAGAACCTTTTTAGGGTTTCTTTTATTGTGACACTGAGATTATTGAATTTCAAATAATTCATCATTTGAAAACAGAGCACTCAGCACACTATGGAATAAATGGCATATGAACTGAACTGAAAGGGCAACATTAGAATTGCTTCATGATGGACTGTGGTATATCCTAAAGACTTATGGGTTAAAGAAAATGGGACATTGAACATTAAAATGCTTTATTCTCAGTTAGATGTATGCTGTTTTTTCCTTAAGTTTCCAGCTTTTTTGATAAGTTCAATAATAATTATCTTATATGTGGCTAAGATTACTTACATTGTTGAGATGGGGATAAAAACAGAAGGGACATAACCTTTGTCTCCCTTTTCTGTTGGTCTTGAAACTGGAAAAGAAAGGCATGTTGGAGGAAAATATTATTATTGATAAAATTATAAATCTACAAAAGTTCAGTAATGCTAAAAGGAAGAGAGATAATATAATTGTTTAGTGATTCACATTTTTCAGTTGAATAGATGAAACGACATTTCAGATAAGCATAAAATGTGCAAGAAGAGAAAAACAAATCTCTTGACAGGCCTGATCTAACTTTACATATTAATGGTCTGAAATAAGTGAGCAAAATTGGGAATCAACTATATTACCTGTTCTCCATGTAGTATTTAAGTTTAATTATAAGGACAGATATATTCATGGATTGGGGATTTATAGCAATGCAGTTCTTTTCATTAAAACTGACTCCAATTATAATATTATGACATAGTTTTGAAGCACAGACTTCAGTGTTAAAAGTACAATATTACTGTATTGTAGTAGCAGTAATATTGTGTGCAACCCTCACCCTCAGATTTCTCTGGCTTACTCCAATGATCCAGTTGTAAGGGCCAACTGTAATTTTTCAAGTGTAATCCGTTACATTGACATTTATTATTTCCTTTTTGATCAGATATAGAAACAATTAAAAGCCTCAAGGTTTTTGTGGTGGCTGTTGTCTTTTGCAAGTTTCAGAAGGGGATGAAGGAGGGTGGCAGCAAGTCACTGCTGTGAGTGACAACTGTACCATATTCCTCAAGATGATGCTCATATATTAAGTTGCTATGGATGACTGTTTTAACGTCTTGTATATACTTCTGGGCTTCCCTGGTGGCTCAGACAGTAAAGAAACTGCCTGCAATGCAGGAGACCCAGGTTTGTAACCTGGGTCACGAAGATCCCCTGGTGAAGGAAACGGCTACCCACTCCAGTATTCTTGCCTGGAGAATTCCACGGACAGAGGAGCCTAGCGGGCTACAGTCCACGTGGTCACAAAGAGTCAGACATGACTGAGTGACTGACACATTTACACATTCACATATATACTTCATTTAAAGAAACAGAATGGCAAACATATTACAATTTGCTATTTCATGAATGTTCTTTTCATGTATTCAGCAAATATTTACCAAATGCCTATTTTGTCCAGGTATCGTTTTCAGCCCTTTACATACAACCAGGAAAGGCAGGCATGTCAAGACTTGTTACTGATAGGCTGGAAGGTGGGGATGAAGCATAAAGACCCCCTTGTCCCCTCCCTGGCAAAGGAACAATAGTCTCTGAGTTGCCAGACTACAGTAAGTAAAAAATACAAAGCTCATCAACTCTGAGCTTCTTTTGTAAGAAAGGAAAACAGCCTTGCTTGACTTTTAACCGCTTTCTAATCATTACTTCTTCTTTCTTTTTTTCTCCCCAGGCATAGAGGTGAAATTGGTACCACTCCTACTTTAGAAGGGAGAAAAATGAAACTATTGGTGGCTGAGAAGCTCCCATAGCCATGGTGAAGTCTAGCTACTGATTACTAACTGCTCTGCTAGCTGGACAATCCCTGGTGTTCTTTTCAGGAACTGCTCACACACTACTTCATTTCTAAGGCTTGATCTTATAATGATTAAAGTCAACATAAAGAGAGGAACTTCATTTACTTTACTCCAATCTGAGATTATTTTCCAAAATCTTAAGAAGAAAAAGCAAATGGAAAGAACCTAACCTTCGCATGGCTGGGAGCTGTAGTGTTTACCGAAGGCTTTGTCTTTGGGAATATCAGGATAGAGGTACTTCAGAGGATTTTCGGGAATGTTTTCAGCCATAATAACCTTGTAGTCTCGAAGGATGTCAGCAAATGGCAGAGCAGACAGCCGGCCTTTGTTGTAGGGTTCCACGGAATGGAATCTCACTTCTCCTGGAAAAAGAGAAAACAGATGGAATATTCAGGATCCTGCAGGCATTCTTTGTGGCCATTTTTCCAGCCTACATTCTCTTCATGTCACTGGTTATAAAACAAGGCCAGCCTTTCTCTGCATCTGTAGAGTACAGATGGCCACATGATAGAGGACACCCACATAGGCTGTGAGAAAGTCATGCTACATTCTTCTGGACCAACCGTAACAATTAATATTCAAACCCACTGAACATATGAGAAATAGAACAACAGGCCACACACTTCTGAAGGTGGAAAGACCAATAACCAAACTCAATGCTAATTTCACATGAATAAATAATAGTGAGCATGTACCGTTTTCAGAATGGTCCACCCAGGTGAAAGTTATTCCTCCAAGGTGGCTTTCACTGAATCTTAACAAAAAGGTCCCAGGCATTTTATCCTTTAGTAAGAGTCGTTCCTTTTCTTTGCTAACAAAGCCCATGATGTACCTAAAAATAGAACATGGCATAGTTTCATCTGATCAAAAACTATAATTTATTGCATTCACAAAGAACAGACCTGAATTTATTTTGATATAATCAAAAGTCAATAATGTCTAAAATACTGTTATATAGATTAAATATCAACATGTGATGAAGAATGTAAGAAACTGCAACTATTTCCCACTCTATGACACTAAATATGCTTACAAAGGAAAGAAAAGAAAAAGTGACTACTGTAAACAAAGAAGCTATGAACAGTGGAGTGCATGCATCTTTTCAAGTTAAGAGTTTTTGTCTTTTCTGAATATAGGCTCAGGAGTGGGAATGTTGGATCACAAAGAAGCTCTATTTTTATTTTTTAAAGAAATCTCTGTACTGTTCTCCATAGTGGTTCCACCAATTTTATAATCCCACCAACAGTGTACAAGGGTTCCCACTTCTCCACACCTTCTCCTATATTTATTATTTCTGTTCGTAGTAGCCCTATGTACAATAGTCAAGATATGAAAGGAACATAAGTGACCAACAACAGACAACTGGCTTAATATGTAGTATAACATATATATATATATATCATATATATAAAACATATATGCTATATATACATACAATGCAATCTTAGCAATTTTAAAAATGAAATACTGCCATGTACAGCAACATGGATGGATCTAGAGAATATCATACTAAGTGAAGTAAGTCAGACAAACACAAATATTATATGATATCACATATGTGCTATCTAAAAAATAATATAAATGAATTTATTTACAAAACAGAAACAGACTCACAGACATAGAAAACAAACTTATGGTTACCAAAGGGGGAAGTGGGGTGAGGGGAGGGATAAATTAGGATTTATGTTGGGATTAACATATACACACTACTGTATATGAAAGAAATAACCAACAAAGACCTATTGTATAGCACATGGAACTATATGCAATGCTTTGTAATAACATATAAGGGAAAATAATCTAAAAAGGAATATATATGTACAACTGAATCACTGCGCTATACACCTGAAACTAACATGATGTAAATCAACTACTCTTCAATTTTTAAAAAGCTGACAGTATAAAAATAAGAACTGAATGAATTCATAATGGAAAATATAATCTTCCATATTATTCCATGGAACTTACCCATCAATCCAAAGGGGAAGAATGTGTTTCTTAATTAGGTCTAAAATTGCTTCAAGCCAGGTCCAAAAGGTAAATGATTTACCAGGCAAGTGTTCCTATTGGAATAAACAAACATGTTAGGACAATAATTGTGTCAATAGTAATGTTGGTATGATAGTTCAAGTTGCTTTTTCCAGTGAAATATTTATTTTAATGAGAAAACACTTTAGAGGTCCTTCTTAAAATAACCTTATCAAGAAAACCCTCAAAATCTCAAATTATGATAATGGAGGCTTTAAAAAGAACACTAAAAAAAAATGTAAATGATACTATCCTTTCCCCGTTTGTACCTTGCAGAACTTGGCCCAGGTGAGATGACCATCATTGTAGCTAGACTGGACTAAAATGAAAGAAAAGAATGAGACTGAGATTTTTATTAAACAGTTAGACTCTTCAATTTGGTGCTCAATTTGAATTGCCCTCCCCCAAGCATTTCCTAAGCACCTGCTATGGGCTTACAGTGTATTTAATGCTAGAAACAGTAAAAAATAAGATGTCATGAAAATTTTTATCCAGGAAAGAATCTCTTCAATGGAGGAGCTAAAGATAGGAAGTGGGTAGGTGTCTAGAACCAGGCCTCCATGAATGGATAGGATATAAATTGTCAAAGAAGGAAGAGGCCACTCCAGTAGCAAGAATAATGTAGGTTGAGGCATCATGGATATGAACAAGGCTTATATATGAGACTGTAAGAGCAGCTTAGTGTTGGTAAATAAACATTATAAAATAAATCTGTGAAAGCCAGATTGCCAAGAGTCTTGAATATTATCAAGAAAAGAATGAACTAGAGATCCATTTAGCAATAAGGAACCACCACTGACTGTTCCAATCCAGGGTAATGAAAAAAGAATTTCTGTCTAAAATTTAAGGAAATTATAAGAATAATTTGATGAAGATCTGAAAACATATGGCTGCTATTTATACTATATATTTAAAAGCTTTATTCACTCATTAACAAATATTTATTGAATGCCTAATATTGTGGTTTATGAATTAAATAGGATCAAAAACAATACTTACATTAAGTAAATTTTGTAATAGTCCCAATTTATTTAAACATCACGTGCTCAGATAGTAGATCCAAGGGCAACCTAGCATCCCTTTTAAGTTTATCCAAATCACACACGACTCACTGCTGCTAATCAAATACATCTTTGGCTGTACTTTAACTAGAAATGTATACAAATCCAATTTTAACTCTTTTCTTGGTGCTAAATATGTTCACCCTAGGTTTGTCAAAACATACATATCTTCTAAAATTCTTTTGGAAAAAACTTACACTGTAGTCACTATATGGAGTACCAATGACTACTTTGCAAACTTTAGACATAGCTGTCAAAACTGAAATTTTCCTGCTCTGAAGAATTAACTATGACCAGGCACTTCCCTGGTGGCTCAGACAGTAAAGAATCTGCCTGAAATGCAGGAGACCCAGGGTTCCATCCCTGGGATGGGAAGATCTCCTGGAGAAGGAAGTGGCTGCCCACTCCAGTATTCTCGCCTGGAGAAATCCATAAATAGAGGATACAGTCCATGGGATCCCAGAGTCAGACATGACTCAGTGACTACCACTTTCACTTTCACTTTGGGTAGTTTTTTAAATTTCAAATAAATTTCCTGACCCTGGGATCAGCTGTTTTCCAGTTGGTTAATAATCACTGTAATATTAACATGAAAGATCAAGGCACCATCAAGGCTTCACAGTAATTCAGTGGAAATGGCATAAGAATATCCTAGAGACTGGAGTGCCAAATAAAAAGGAAGGTACTTTAGAACTGGACAGTCCTGGCCTGCATCTTGTCTTTACTACATACTACCTGTGGCAAGTCATTTAACCTCTGAACTTAGGTATCCTCATGTATAGAATGGATAGAATATAAACAATAGAATAATGAGTTATCCTCAATATTCTGCCTTAAGGGATTTCTGTGAGAAGGAAAATGTAGCATTTAGCCCTATATCCAGCAATATAGGAGACACTCAATAAATTGTGACAAACATTATTAATAGTAATATCACCCTCATTCTTTAAAACTCTTGAGTACCAGAAACAGGGGCAAGTCCTCCATATATGCCAGCTCTTACCTGTTAGCTTCTCGGCCAGCATGTTGAGCTGCTCTGAGTTCAGGCCACGACCCACGTATGATGAAAACTGCCAGCTCATCACTTCCAGGAGTTGACTCAAAGTGGCAGATGGAGGATTATTAAAGAAAACCAAGTTCTGAAACAGAGTTGTATTGATGATTGTATGTATTAATCACATTGAATGTGATTAATTGCAGCTCAATATATAGGATTCCTGATTTAAACTTTTCAGGTTAACCTAAGTTAACAATACAGATCTATTGTCTCATCTCTGTTGTGCTTTTAAATTAAAACTGATTTTGTCTTTTTCTAAAGAGTTCCTGGTTCTTTGAATCTAATGTAATATATGGTTCTATCTTATCCCTAAAGGAATCATTGGCCAGGTCTTTAACTTTCCCTGGACTATGACTATCAATCAACTCATACAAGTACCTAACACTGTCCAACAAATAAGTAAACAGATACTCTCTTCTGAAATAATATTAATCTTTTAAAAAACATTTATTTTTGGCTGTGCTGGGTCTTTATTGCAGTGCGTGGGCTCTTAGTTGCTACAAGTAGTCTTTCTCTAGTTGTGAACGGGGGCTGCTGTTCTTGTGGCACACAGGCTTCAGTAGTTGTGGCTCACAGGCTCAGTTGCCTCAAAACATATGGGATCTTAGTTCCCAGACCAGGGATCAATCCTGTGTCCCCTGCATTGGCAGGTGGATTCTTAACCACTGGACCACTGAACGAGGGAAGTCCCCTGAAATAATATCAATCCTAAACAAAACTTGTATCATGATATTTAATTGGTTTATCATGGGTTGCTGCCGATAAGTTGTTTCAGTCGTGTCCAACTCTGTGCGACCCCATAGACAGCAGCCCACCAGGCTCCCCTGTCCCTGGGATCCTCCAGGCAATACTGGAGTGGGTTGCCATTTCTTTCTCCAATGCATGAACGTGAAAAGTGAAAGTGAAGCCGCTCAGTCATGTCCAACTCCTAGCAACCCCACGGACTGCAGCCCACCAGGCTCCTTCATCCATGGGATTTTCCAGGCAAGAGTACTGGAGTGGGCTGCCAGTGCCTTCTGGTTTAGTACAAGTTATATCTTGACCAGAAGAAGCATCCCAAAGCACAAAAATCGTTAAGTCCCAGGCTAAGGAAGGGAATCCTATAATATGAATTCATAATTAGCTTGGGATTCTTGTTTTAGGATTCTCTTTTCTAATATTGTTCTAGACAAGAGGATCTTTTGTATGATCAGCTGCAAAAGATCAACTGTTTATAACAGCAATTGGGTCTACAATGGCAGAACAGAAGACGTCACCTCAGATTACTGGAAAGGAGAAGGTGAGAAAGCCAAGAAAGATATTTTAAGGAAGAAGGTGGGGGAGGAATTAAGAAATCCTTTGCAATATGGGGAGAAGGCCTTTGGCAAACATGAACCAAGCTGGACAGCAAGAAAAGAAACCAATTCAACAGACTTCAGAAGGTGGGAATAAAAGAAGACATGGCATTCTGTAAGAAGGAGTGAGAGACAGGAGAGGGAAGAGTAGAGAGAAAGAATTTCCTTGAACATGAAGATTATATCTGGACAAATGACCAAAATGCATAGAACATAATTAAGATCTAGGAGCTTAGGTTTTGAAGCGGAATAGTTAAGAGAAGCCAGAGTTAGCTGTTATGCTGAACTCTGTAAGCTGGCTGTGCATTTACGTGTTAGGAGCTGTATATGAAATACATCTCCAGGTTCCTCATCTAAAACTAGAGCACAATCGGAGATGCTAAAGCAGACATCTTTGGTGGCTTTCTCATAGAAGAAGGATGCTGAAGAAAGCTAAGGGTGGTGGCACTGCACTGAGGCTAGCCCCTCTCCTTCCTATATCCTGGAACTGGATGAAACGTTCTAAACGTGTAGTTTCTAGTGGAGAATGACATTAAATCTCAGAAGTGTTGGCTGTTACTGACTTTACAGACCAGGTAACTCTTCAGAAATATTCTAGAACTAACTTTGGGAGAAATATCAATAACCTCAGATATGCAGATGACACCACCCTTATGGCAGAAAGCAAAGAAGAACTAAAGCGCCTCTTGATGAAAGTGAAAGAGGACAGTGAAAAAATTGGCTTAAAACTCAACATTCAGAAAGTGATTTTAAAATCATGGCATCTGGTCCCATCACTTCATGGCAAATAGATGGGGAAACAATGGAAACAGTGTCGGACTTTGTTTTTTGGGCTCCAAAATCACTGCAAATTAAAAGACACTTGCTCCTTGGAAGAAAAGCTATGACCAACTTAGCCAACATATTAAAAAGCAGAGACATTACTTTGTCAACAAAGATCCATCTAGTCAAAGCTAAGGTTGTTCTAGTAGTCATGAACAGATGTCAACCATAAAGCAAGCTGAGAGCCAAAGAATTGATACTTTTGAACTATAATATTGGAGAAGACTCTTGAGAATCTCTTGGACTGCAAGGAGATCCAACCAGTCCATCCTAAAGGAAATCAGTCCGGAATATTCATTAGAAGGACTGATGCTGAAGCTGAAACTCCAATACTTTGGTCACCTGAAGCTGAAACTCTAGTACTTTGGCCACCTGAAGAACTGACTCATTGGAAAAGACCCTGATGCTGGGAAAAATTGAAGGCAGGAGGAGAAGGGGATGACAGAGGATGAGATAGTTGAAAGGCATCACTGATTCAACGGACATGAGTTAGTTTGAGTAAGCTCTGGGAGTTGATGATGGACAGGTAAGCCTGGCGTATTGCAGTCCACGGGGTTGGGAAGAGTCGGACTGAGTGACGAACTTTTCTAATGAGTTCTGTTCTTCTCACTGCAGGCTGAGAGGAAGCAAGGCACAGGACACTCTGCACAGCCTTCCTCTCTGCAGTTAATCTGACTCAGATGCAGGGCACCAGAGGATGAGAAGTTACAAGGCTGAGGCATTTTCTATGCTGTTTTCTTATTAAGCACATTAGACAAAAGGGAGGGAATGCCTGGAGCTGACTCATTATGACTATTCCTATCGCTAGGACCTGAGGTAGACAAATTCTTCCCTTTGGAAGGCACATTTACTTTGCATCAAGAAGAAATAGTTATTTACATCTGATCTATTTTCTCTAGACCTTGGTGGTTTCCAGGACAACACACTGGGGTTTTGTTAAGAGAGAATGGAGGGAAATCCTGATTCATCTGTTTTGCCACGTGCTTCTTTGGTGGTCTTAATAGAAGCTCTTTTAAAGTGCTTCTACTCTCTACTTCCTTTGAAACTTGAGACCAATTTTTCATCCATATCTTAAATAACCACCAGATGGCATTAGAAGCCAATTTGAGCCTACAATGGATTTAAATCTATAATCAACTCGAAAATCTGTAGTGTTGTTAGGTGAGATTGGTGAAAATGCTAGTCACTTATTTGAAACCAATTCTCGACCTTTGTGGAAGAGCCAGTGTGGAGAGGGTGGCCAGAAGTAGCTGAGGAGGTAAACATAGCAGTCAGACCTCAAATTTTGGAGAAGAGATTCTCCAGAGTCTAGTGAATAGAGCAAGTGGATGTCCCTAGAACCCTCTGTGATGCACAGAGTTGGGAACTGACCAGACCTCAGAAATAAAGAACATCTGTCTGTCACTTCTACTAGCCAGAACTCTCTCATGGTCTGAGTATAACAGAGCATGTCATTTTAAATATGACACAAGGGAGGAATCACACAACTGAACATACTGGAGTTTTGAAATAAACAATCCACAAAGATATGTCAAAATTTATACACACACATATACACATACCTTTTGGGGCACATGGGTTTTGTTAACCATAAAACAAACCAAATGGAATTAAAGGGGGAGAAACAAGAATAGGGTCTCTACCTGGGAATCGTTGGTTGACACATTGTACCAAACGATGGATGCCCAAGCATTAGGTAACTGACTGACGTTGGAAATCATCACCACAGGTAATGAGCAGGTCTGGTTTTTTTTTAAAAGAAAGGCACAGTTATTACAGGTAGTAGCATCTTACATTGATTTTATACTTGGATCTTTCCCCTAAAGGGCCATCTCAAGTCAACCCCACTCCTCCAATCCTGGTGTCTACACTGCTTTGGTACTAAAGTGATTCATGAAGGCACTGGAACCATCTGAGCATACATAAGTCAAAGTACAGGGAGCAAAGAAGCAATAAAAATAGGGATCCTTTCAGAGTGCTTGGTCAGTCGGCTCCAATATCTTCCCTGATATTATGTAGATATTTTTACTTTCTTGTACCATGTACTGCCTAAAATATAACTAACTAGAGCTTGTATTGACTTAGCAACTTTCTTAATAATTTACATCAAAGAATCTAATTTAAAATTTATCTCTGGAATGGATTAATATATTCAAATTATGATCTAACATCTTATTAATGTCACTATCAGATATGGGGGTTTTAACTGTAGAAGAGGGAGAGGTAAGTGACTTTGGAATACAAAACATTATGAGAGATAGAGCGGCTGCCTCTATTGTCATAGCACTCAACTTAGTACTGTTGGTGCCAACGTTTTCAACCTTAAGGAACAAACAGGCTTCACAGACTCATCTGGGAAACGAATCAACTCACATTAGTCCCTTCGCATTAACAGAAGTTATATTGCTTGTAGACAGTGAAATGCCCACTTGAGGAACTTAACAGCTCATGGAAGCAGACATTTAGGGAAAGGGGATGAAGGAATCTCTGGAAAATTTTATAAATATGTTCACATTCATGAAGATAAGAGAGTGAAGGCAGAATGCTAAGATAATATATTCTACAAATAGGACCATATTCAGGTGTATGAAGTTGCGTTTATCCATTCATGCACTCATTCATTCATTTACTCAGCAAATGCTGAGCATCTGTTATATGTCAGGCACTGTGCTGGGCACTGGTAATGGAAGGATAGAGGTGTAATATCCTGCCTTCAAGGAGCTCATTGTTAATTATGTTCAATTTAATTCCCCATTTCTTGATTCCTTCTTTGAGTTCAACGGTGACTGTTGTCAGAGGATCAAAACACTGTGCTATTAATGTTCCTATCATTGGTCTTTGCTCATCACACTATAAATACCTTTCTTCTGAGGCAATTTTATATACAAATTAAAATTTTGAAATCATACATGACATGGTTCAAGTATATTTATTTCTCTTTAAGCTTTCCACTCAGTATCTGCGACTCTGGAAATCCCAGAAAACAAACAAATATACAGTCTCAGCAACAAATTATTCAATATGTATTGAATTATAATGACTGAGGTTTTATCATTTATATATATATAATTTAAAGGTTATTTTTTGGCCATACCACATAGTTTGTGAGATCTTAGTTCTCTGACCACGAAACAAACCTGGACCCTTGGCAATGAGAGTGTGGAGTCCTAACCACTAGACAACCAGGGAATTCCCTTATCACTTATATTTAATCATAATAATATATGCTGACTAATGTGTGAATATTTGACATATTGATTTTTCCTAAATTACAACAAAAATAATGAATAAGGAATGTACTAAAACCTAGAAAACATTGAGTTTTCATCTTCAAATACTGACCAATTCCTGAAAATGTTATTAGTAAATACTAAATATCCCTTGAAACACCTACCTCCAAATCTATGGTCAGTCCATAGAGGCAGATCTGTGTCTCAAATGTTATGGAATGAAGCTCCTCAGTCACCATGTGACAGCCCTAAGGGGGAAAGAAATAAATTGTTATCTTACAAATGCATATGCATGTGTGCTAAGTCGCTTCAGTAGTGACTCTCTGCCGCTCTATGGACTGTAGCCCGCCAGGCTCCTCTGTCCGTGGGATTCTCCAGGCAAGACTACTGGAGTGGGGTGCCATGGCCTCCTTCAGGGGATCTTCCCAACCCAGGGATTGAGCCTGTGTCTCTTATGTCTCCTGCATTGACAGGTGGGCTCTTTACCACTAGTGCCAACTGGGAAACCTTCTACAAATGTGTATAGTTGTTACCTATTATTAGATGTGCTTTTATAAAATACCCTCAAACATCTTCTGTTATGGAACAGTCCTTATTTTTAAAAGTTAAAGGATATACAGAGTTTGAGAAATCTTCCTTTCCACAAACAGAATGATATTGTCTCCAAAACAATGAATTTTCTAGCTTCAACAATTCTAGCATATTTTAATCAGTTGAAATCCAGATAAGTTGCTCTTTATTTTTACTTTTGGAAATTTGTCCTTTTGACTTATCAACTATTAACAAAAGAAAGCCAGATGTGTGTAGCTATAACAAAAACAAGTCAGTATCATAATGGATTTTTTTTAAAGCAATATCAAACATAGTTAAACATGGTTAAGTGGGAAAAATATGTACTTTCCTCAGCTTCTTCCAGAAACTTCAATAAAAGTAACAACTGGGGTTTTGTTTACTTTCCAATAAAATAAAACTGTAACCTATGTCTGGGAGTGAAAGCTAGGGGAGTGCGGAATGAGGCTGGCAGTTAGGGGCTGTGTGTTTCAGAACCAGAGTTGGAAGCATTGAGCTTCTCCCCAGAAGCTGGAGAGTGAGGGTTGAACAGGAGGGGTAGTTACTAGCCTCAGCCTAGGCAATGAGGTTCCCAACTTCCCTGACCCTGGTGGGGTTTTGGTTAGTTAATACATCCAGTGCTTACATTACTATGATTATTTAAAAAAAAAAAGTTAACAGCTGAACCGTATAACAGTATGATTGCATTTTCATTCTTATTTTTAGTTTTCTCTGGACTCATTAATTACCTCAAACTTTTTACTTAATCAGTTTGTTTTATCTACCTCTTACTAATGTAACCCCAAACACTGAATATATTAAATAAACTAAATGCTATACAATAATATTGTAAAAATGGGTGAAATTCATGTGTATGAAGAGCTGGTATTTAAGAGCCATAGCTTAATTTAAAATAGATAACCATCAAAGACCTACTGTACAGAACAGGGAACTCTGCTCAATATTATGTAACAACCTAAACAGGAAAAGAATTTGAAAAAGAATAGATACATGTATATGTATAACTGAATCATTTTGCTGTACACCTGAAACTAACACAACACTCAGGGACTGAATCCAGGTCCCCTGTACTGCAGGCAGATGCTTTCACCATCTGAGCCAGCAGGGAAGCCCCTAATCAATTATACTGCAGTATAGAATAAAAAGTTTTTAAAAAAGAGAGCCACATCTTAATCTTTTTCTAGGAATAATTCAGAAGTATATAAAATAAAAATATCAAGAAATATCAGTATGATCTTAACATAATACTTAGAACCCAAAAAGTGATCACCTCCGAGGAGTGGGTTTGGAGTAAGAAGGAATGGGACAAAAATTGCTGTTTTTCCCAGGATGAAATCTGACAGAAACTTGCTGTATGCCCAGAACCAGCAGTACTGTCATCATCTAAGAGCTTGTTAGAAAAACAGCCTCTCTGGCCTCTTTCCAGGCCTACTGAACCAGATTCTGCATTTTAACAAGAACCCCAGGTGGAATTTATGAGGCAATTATTCTCAATATGATGTATCCACATTGTGTTTAGTCTCAAAAGGGATGTAGAAAAGTTGGAGATGATATAGAAAGCTTAAACGATTTAAAAAATAAATCCTGTGGGAACATATGAGCAGAAGTGGAATTATCTAGATTAGAAAAGTCAGGGTGGGGTTGTGAGTGGCTGAGTCAGCTCTGAAAGGGAGCCCTTGTTACTGAATATAGTTATTAACAAACTGGAGTCCTTGTGTTAAATTTCAAAAAAGTTCTAATATGATTATATGAATGACAACTACAAGAGGAAGATTTTATTGATAATGCTGCTGCTGCTGCTGCTGCTGCTAAGTTGCTTCAGTCGTGTGCAATCCCATAGACGGCAACCCACCAGGCTTCTCCGTCCCTAGGATTCTCCAGGCAAGAACACTGGAGTGGGTTGCCATTTCTTTCTCCAATGCATGAAAGTGAAAAGTGAAAGTGAAGTGGTTCAGTCGTGTCCAACTCTTAGCGACCCCATGGACTGCAGCATACCAGGAGGAATGTTAAAATAGGATTTGTTATTGAGGAGGAAATACAAAATTAAAAACTCCTCTTTCCCTTGGGCCAGAGCATTGTGGTATCTTCCAGTGCATGGAGGTGGTTAGATTGACTCAGTGAGACTGCTTCTTATGGATTAGTAGAAAGTTATGTTACTGAAAATTCTTTTGAAAATTCTCTTAGACCACCCCTAAAATTACTCCCAACTCACCAAACAACCAGCCCCCTCCCCCAATTTACTTATTATATAGAACTAAATTGTTCTTCCTTTGATTTACCATGAGATGAAATGGTCATGTTTAGGCACCAAGTTTAACAAAAACCACATTTTTTTTTTAAACAACATAAAATCTCACTGCCCTCTGGGAGGAGGTATTTACACTATGCAAAGTGAGACAACAGAAGAATCCACAAGCCCATGTTCACTCACATTCTCACTGAGTTCAGTGGCAGAAAGAATACAAGCCTGTGTTTGTACATTTGAACAGAACATTTGAGAGGCCTGAGGCAAGCACACAGAGGGAGACCACATACCATATGTCTAAATATTTAGCCGTTATAAATCAAGTTAATAAACGTTAAAATATGGGCTAGCCTCTTGCCTCAACAGCTAAGCTTTCACATGACCTAATTGGCCAGGTTTTAACTCTTCAAAGTCCTGCTCAAATATGCTGGCCTGGGGAGAGCATGACCTTCTGGGACCACTCCCATCCTTCTTTCTTCCTCTGAGGGGCTGACCTGATGAGTGCGGCCCTGAGGCCTCTCCTCATGCCTGGAAATGATTGCACTGGTGGTTTCATCTGTGCTTGAGAGAGCAGACCTGGGGAAAAGGCCTTGTACAGCCCTGAAAGAGGGCTTGAGGTCTTCTGGGCTGGGAATCCCGAAGCCCTGGGCTCTGGTGAGCACATGGCCTTCACTACCCAGTCATCTCTCTCTGTAGGGAGGGCCGCAGTGGGAGGACCGCCGAAGGCAGCCTTTGGATTTCTGATCCCTCCTTCATTCTAGTCTCTGCAGTTTAATTTGTTTAATTAAATGTGTGTGTGTGTGTGTGTGTGTCTGTGTATAACAACAGTTCATCATGGATGTAATTCCCTTACACCTTTGGGTTACGGCACTTGGTTGCTCACTGGTCCAAGTGGCAAGAGTCTCAAAGTGTGAGAAATCAGGGCTCTACAGAGCATTGACACACAGTGTTGTCCATTAACTTTGGAAGAAGACTCTGTACTTTAAATAGTACTTTGTTGAACTGTAATGTGGATGGTGAGAGGTTTACATAGGGATTCAAGCTAATTTCCAGTGTTTGCTTTAAACTTTTGATGCAACTGCGAGGTACATTTAGAACGCAATCCAACAAAGAAGCTGACATCAGCTTCAACATGTGTATCAACAATATACAGGATTGGGGGATAGCAGCTCTGACAGAAGACAGTGTCACTAGCTTTCCAAGCTTGCATGGCCACCAGTCATAGTCTTTATTATTTTATCAGTGCAGTCCAAGCTGGAGACACTATGCAATCTCACATTCCCAGGGTCCATTCCTTACAGACTGTGAAAATATCATAGATAAGATGTACCATTAATGTTTGTATTAAAAGCCATTTCAACCATCTGAGATGATTATAGATTTAAAATATCCATAGTTATGATATTTATATTAATGACATTGATGATATAACTGGATTGACTGTATTGCACTTTTAAAGAAAAGTACCCACTGGATAATCTGCTAAGAAGCTTTAAAACTGGCTGACCAGGGCTCCACCTAGGAAAATATATGGAACCTAATGAAAGGCAGGTATAGATGTCACCATATTCTTTTTGTTACCTCTGTGCATGCATGCTAAGTCACTTCAGTCATGTCCAGCTCTTTGCAACCCTATGGACTGTAGCCAGCCAAGCTCCTCTGTCCATAGGATTCTCCAGGCAAGAATACTGGAGTGGATTGCCATGGTCTTTTCCAGGGGATCTTCCCGACTCAGGGACTGAATCCATGTCTCTATGTCTCCTGCATTGGCAGGCAGGTTCTTTACCACTGCACCGCCTGGGAAGTCCCCAGTAGAGTAGGACATTGTTGTTTATCTTGCTCATCTCTTAACAAGCCATAATCTATAATGTTGCACATGGAAAACTATGTGGAATAGAAAACAACTGCAATAATCCATTCGCTTAATGAGTATTTGCTGAGTCCCTATCATGTGTTAGACCCTGGCTTAGATCCTGGGAAACAATAATAAGAGGGGAAACAATGGTATAATCATATGAGAGAGAGACCTTAATCACAGAATCATAGGAAATAAAAGTAAAGCAACAATTAATTCTCAATCCATAAAATAAAGGGAATATACGGAAGATATTTCCCCCCAAAATCTATGTTTCTAGTGTTATTTGTGCACCAATCTTTGTCTTTAAAAAGCATTGCAACTACTTAAATTAGTTCAGAAGGCAATCGACTTCCTGTGAAAATGCTTGAGCCAGTTGGAGTATGAGTGGTGGATCTGTGTTTGAGAACACTGAACCTTGAAAGAACATCTGTTTGGCTATTTTGTTAAATGAAACTCAAGTCAGCCAGGCTTTACTAATAGCTTCTTTGTGCTTCATGACTTTCCACCACATAAACAAAATTACCTAACACCTCAGTCTGTGGCTAAAACTGTCATTTATCGTTAAAGCCTACTGACAGAACAAACTCAAGAGACTGCAATTTCAGCCTCCCTGTTCAAACAGTTTCTGCCATTTCAACAATCACTCTCAAGCCAGATCTTAGGACCTCCAGGAAAGGCTGCTTCCTGGGAATGTTTATTTTATAGAGATAGACTGAAGCTTTCACCAAGTTTGGCAACTTGCTAGACGATGGAATCATATCTTCAGCATGATTATTCCAAGGAAAAAACAAAGGTGGGAGAAAGAAGCAGTAATTGCAAACCTTGAATTTGTGACAGCATGTCAACAGATTCCTCATTCCAAACCAAATCTTTTAAATTAAATGCATTTTGAAAAATTATCTGATTCTCTGCTGCACTTCTGAGGATTATAGAATCTCTGTCAAAGGAGTTTCAGAGATTGTGTAGTCTAATGGTTCTAAAATCTTTTTTTACACCCTGGAACATGTTCTTAGAAGTAAATTTCCCACCTGGACCCCTATCTGTAAAATACTTAAAATAGGGCTGATTGATTGAAATAGGGGTGGAAAGTCCAGAGCTCCACCGTTCACCAAACCAAAACCAAAGAGGGGACTTCACTGGTTTTCCTAGCTTTCTAGGGACAGCATGGGTCTAGCGCAACTTTCCTCTTTCACCCCGCGCTCCTGACAGGAGCCCCTGCACATCCCGAAGGTCACTTCTTCCCAGATAATCTCAGAGTCAAACGCCAGGGGGCGCTGAAGTTCTAAAGAGGTTTGGATTGGCAAGCTTGAGGAAACTGTCACGGTATGTTCTCAATCACTTAATGAGTATTCAATCTAACCTCTCTAAAGTAGGAGAGGAGGACCAAAGTTGGGGAAGTTGTAGGGAAAGCAGGCATTGGGAGTAGACATGCAAGCCTATAAAAGGGTGTACACATAGTGGTCTGAGGTTTCATGGACCTGGAGCCAGAAGAGGCACATGCTCAGGGGCTCTTAAAGGGAATGTTTCCAGCAAAGCACCTGGCAGGTGGGCAGAGAAGGGATGTTACGGATTCGTAGTTTATCCTAAGCCAGGAACTACCTTGAGAGTCATTTCCGCACCTGTTACAGAGCGGGCAGCCAGGAGGGCTGATCAAGAAGCCCATGGCAGACAGCTGCACAGCACACTGCAGTTGACTCTCACACACTTCATCTTGTTTGGTCCTCACAACAACCCTATGAAGTGCAGATGAACATGAAACCATTTTACAGTTAAGGAAATGGGGAGTTAGTGAGGTAAAGTGGCTGGTGTGGGGTCCGCTGCCTGTCAGAGGCAGAGCCATCAGCAGCGCTATTTCCACTCCTGTACCAATGTGCACAGGAGATACAGGAGCAGCGAGCGTTTTCTTGGGAAGCATGATTTTAAATTCTTCTAAACTTCATAAGGATTCTGGTGTGAGGCAGCTACATGATTTCTGAGCAGGTGGGTAAAGTGAGGAAAACAGTAGCTTAAACAGAGGAAAGGATGAGATGCTCCCCACATCCTGCAGAGATCTTTCTTATAGGAATCCCAGCAAATTGTGTGTGTGTGTGATGAGATAAAGGGGTCAAAGCAGAGTGACAACCTTCAAGGCCTCCATGTGTGTGTGTGTGTGTGTGTGTGTGTGTGTGTGTGTAATGAGATAAAGAGGTCAAAGCAGAGTGACAACATAGTCTGTGTGTGTGTGTGATGATGATATAAAGAGGTCAAAGCAGAGTGACAACCATCATGGCCTCTGTGCACATGTGTGGGTATGTGTGGGTGGGTGTGTGGGTGGGTGTGATGAGCTAAAGAGGTCAAAGTGAATGTCAACCATCACAGCCTCTCCCAGGGAAGGTTTAGTGACTCCAGAGGCAGCGTGGCACAGTGTCCAAAAGCATGGACCCAGGAGCCAGATTGCTGAGGTTTGAATCAAGCCCGAGCACTCGGTGCCTCAGTTTCCCTGGCCAAAATAAGAATGACACTAAATCATGTAGCTACCTCGCACCAGAATCCTTACAAAGTTTAGAAGAATTTAAAATCATGCTTCCCAAGAAAACTCTCGCTGCTCCTGTATCTCCCATGCACATTGGCACAGTAGTGGAAATAGCGCTGCCGGTGGTCTCTACCTCCTGGCACTGTTGAGAGAGTTATTAGACAGTGCGATACAGAGTAAATGCCACACAAGGATTTGTCAAATAAGTTCTTATCAGGCTATGAACTCCTGCTGCAGGCATATAGATAAGCAATAAGCAACAGCTACTGTTTGAAATTTGAAAATGAGGTTATAACATCCTGGCTTCCCGTTCTCCCTAAGTTTTGGTTATTGCAATTCCTGGCCCCATGACTGTGAATCCCACTTAATCACCAGATCCTCCCCACTCTTTCCTGACTTTCCTTTTACCCCTAAGTTTGGCCAAGCTCCTGACTCCCATCTCCTCTTTCTGAGTCCACCGCATATATTGTGTGACTTTCCAATGGTTCCTATAGCACATAAAACAGCATTCAAGTCTATGGTTTATTTTGAATGTACCGAGGAGTTGTATTAAAATTCTGTCAACAGGGGGAGCTCAAAGAACAGCTTAAAATAAAATTTTCCAGTTCCAGCAAACTTGGGGGAAAAAAAAGAAAATAATTCTAATATAACTGCATGATTTTGTTATTAATCAGAAAATGAGAGGAAATAAATTCAAAATGAGATAAATAGGCAGTGCTAATGAGACATTGTTTTTCTATAGTGGAAGCTGATTTACTTAGATCTCTGTCTCTGGAGAAATTCAAGTAGATTCTGATTTTACATTCACAAAGATGACAAAGTACCGAAGAATTCAGCTATTTAATTTATTCCCACTTGATTTGTTTTCCTTAAGAAGAGTTTAGAAGCCTTGTGCTTAGTCTATTCAGACTTAGTAAATACTATTCAGAGAGGTCACTGCATGAAATGCTGTTTGCAACTTTGGTGAAAATTCCAAGATTTGTGAAACAGACTTTTATTTGTAATGTGCTAATGTTTTAATTAGGAAGTTTGGAAAACCTTTATGGATTTCTGTAAGGTGGGAAGAATACCTCCTATTTGTTTGGTTTACTAGAATATTCTTAAACTCAAAAGCTTTATTTCTGTTGTATCTGGGTTGAGAAACCTGTTTGACAGTCTGCCGTAAGCCAAGGTTGTACCTTGGGAAGAAAGCTTAGCTCGTCCTTGGTGGAATGGTAATATCTGGCAAAAGAACTTTAACACATGGGTAAGAGAATGAAGAATTCTTGGAAGGGAAAAATGTAGAGCATGAAAACTGTTGTGATGGGTCTTTGTGGTTTTGTGGGGTGGGCTAGATCGACTGTAATCGAATGCTGGATTTATAAAGTATATTTTCTTCCAAATAATTTGAAGAAATTTCTCATAGAGCTGTAACACTAAAGCTAGGAGATTTAATCCATACCAACCATACCAGAAATAAGCCTCATGGCTTTCTAACTGCATCATGTAGGTGGTCTTACACATGCAGTTTCTCTGAGCATGGAGCATTGGGCATTATGACTCCATCTCTTAGAGGAAAAAAATGCAATATTTCTCTATCAGATCATTTTCCAAGGGTCATATTTTCAGTCACTTTCAGAATGGACTCAAGCCCAGGTTTTCTAATTCCAAATACACAGGGGATAGAGAAATGCCCTACTATCTGCTAAGTCACTTTAGTCGTGTCCGACTCTATGCCACTCCATAGACGGCAGGCCACCGGGCTTCCCTGTCCCTGGGATTCTCCAGGCAAGAACACTGAAGTGGGTTGCCATTGCCTTCTCCAATGCATGAAAGTGAAAAGTGAAAGTGAAGTCGCTCAGTCATGCCCCACTCTTAGCAACCACATGGACTGCAGCCTACCAGGCTCCTCTGTCCATGGGGTTTTCTAGGCAAAAGTACTGGAGTGGGTTGCCATTGCCCTAGTATCTAGGTCAACTAGATAGATGATTCCCAAAGCCACTTCCAATTCAGGATTTGGCAACTCTATTATTTACTGACAAACTCGAACACCTGGGCTGCATCAGTTTGTTCTTTTAATCGATTCATCCACTGAAGTGCCAACCTTAGATATACGAGTAAAGTAACTGATACCATAAAGTAATAGAACTGTTTTTCACTTGTGATTTTCACATACTGGGTCATGATGTTCAAAGACTTACCTCTTACCTGTGGAAAATGAGTGATGTTATGATATTCTATAATAATGAACTGACTAAAGAAATTACAGCAATACAATGCAACCACTTTAAATCATGTCCTCCAAGAGTAAGTTTATGGAAAACTGTTCATTTCACATTGCTATGTGATGGAAAGCAGGTTATGAAACATTGTGTGTATATATACATTTATAGTAATGTATACATATAAAGTTTACAATGATGTGAACCAAAACATTAATAGTTGTTTGCTTAGGAGGATGTTATATGCAATTTCTGTGCTCTTCTTTTTAAAACAAAATTTCTTATACAGTTGGTAATTATCAAGTTTTACATTTGTAATTAGAGAAACATGAATTTGATTTTAAATAAAAATATAAAGGGCAGTTTAGAGCTTTTGCCTTTTCGTACTGTTCATGAGCTTTGTAAAAATAAGACATTATAGGATTATTTCCTAGAAAAATGCCTGGGGAAAACATTTCCTACCTCATTTCCTTTGTTTCCAGCACTAGACTTCATTTCCTTTGGCTGCTGTGGAAAAGGAAACAACAGTGTTTGGATGGAGAAGCATTATCTGCTAAAAACCAAGTTGGTTGTACCTATTATAGCGGTTTTCTCAGTCAGAATTTTGACTTCTAGAACAGTAAGCCAGATGTCTTCTAACACACTGAAACCTAACATAGCTGCCCAGATTCAACAGAAAGAGCTTCCTGTTTCATTTCATGGGATGCCACTTCAGGAAGTTTCATTGAGATAAGGGAGCAAGCTGGTATAAGACTGTTTTTCAGCCACATTTTGGAAAGAGGAAATCATATTGGGATGTTTTAGAATATATTCAGCACTCCTCTGTACCTGGAAAGTATCATCTGAGCTAAGCCATGACGATTCTCAATGCCTATGAAATCATGTCTGACACATAGGCCTGGGGAAATAGACACGGGCCAGTATGCACATGGCATGGTGAGCTACTAAATGCCATGAAAGGAGAAGACATTAAAAAATGTTCATGACATAGACTACTCAGTGGGAACATAGGACAGAAAGAAAATTAATGTGTACAATCTGATCCACTTTAAAAAAAGAATATATACGCATATATATTATATAGAGAACGTGTTAGTTGCTCAGTTGTGTCCGATTCTTTGTGACCCCATGGACTGTGGCCCGCCAGACTTTTCTCTCCTTGGAATTTTCCAGGCAAGAATACTGGAGTGGGTAGCCATTCCCTTCTCCAGAGGATCTTCCCGACCCAGGGATCAAACCCAGGTCTCCTGTACTGCAGGCAGATTCTTTCCTGTCTGAGCCACCAGGGAAGGTCTATATATATATGTATACATACACATATACATATATATATGAATGAAAATGTAAAAATAAGGATGTCAATAGTGTTATGTCAAGGTGTTGGGATCACATCAGTGGTTTTTAATTTTTAAAATTTTGCTTCGCTGATTTTCCATATTTACTTTGGTATTAAAAATTGATAAAAGGTATTATATAAAAGGTAATATATATGAAAATGCTTTGCAACTAGAAAAACATCATGAAAACTAAAGTTTTGTTATTTTATATTTTATCCTTCCTGGAATAGAGACTCGACCACTTTTTGGTATGTTTCTTGTTCTTCGTTTTTCAAATGACTCTTTTGGGAGACAGGTAGCTCTAAGTTAAGAGCCGTTTATGGCTAAACTTATTAGCAATCATTGGCCATTATTGAAAGTTTCTTGAGAATAGGAATTGAACTTAAGCAAAGAGTGCTAGTTGTAAGAATGTGTACAAACAAAGCTAGTGGAGGTGATGGAATTCCAGTTGAGCTATTTCAATCCTGAAAGATGATGCTGTGAAAGTGCTGCACTCAATATGCCAGCAAATTTGGAAAACTCAGCAGTGGCCACAGGACTGGAAAAGGTCAGTTTTCATTCCAATCCCAAAGAAAGCCAAGGTCAAAGAATGCTCAAACTACCACACAACTGCACTCATCTCACATGCTAGTAAAGTAATGCTCAAAATTCTCCAAGCCAGGCTTCAGCAATATGTGAACCATGAACTTCCTGATGTTCAAGCTGGTTTTAGAAAAGGCAGAGGAACCAGAGATCAAATTGCCAACATCNTGACCAACCTAGATAGCATATTGAGAAGCAGAGACATTACTTTGCCGACTAAGGTCCGTCTAGTCAAGGCTATGTTTTTTCCAATGGTCATGTATGGATGTGAGAGTTGGACTGTGAAGAAGGTTGAGGGCCAAAGAACTGATGCTTTTGAACTGTGGTGTTGGAGAAGACTCTTGAGAGTCCCTTGGACTGCATAGAGATCCAACCAGTCCATTCTGAAGGAGATCAACCCTGGGATTTCTTTGGAATGAATGATGCTGAAGCTGAGACTTTCGTACTTTGGCCACCTCATGCGAAGAGTTGACTCATTGAAAAAGACTGTGATGCTGGGAGGGATTGAGGGCCGAAGGAGAAGGGGACGACTGAGGATGAGATGGCTGGATGGCATCACTAACTCGATGGATGTGAGTCTGAGTGAACTCCAGGAGCTGGTGATAGACAGGGAGGCCTGGTGTGATGCGATTCATGGGGTCGCAAAGAGTCGGACATGACTGAGCGACTGAACTGAACTGACTGATATATATGATCACTCATCATTACATTTAATTGATTTAGCAGTCTCATACAGAGGGATTCAAGGATTCACACAAAAAATAAAAATTGAACACCAGTATAAATTTTTGTATGCAGCTATCTTTCTGTTAACATAAATTTTATCTTTAGAAAACAAACTTTTTGAGGCTGCTTCAGTGGTCAACATTCAGGTGAGGTACCTTCTCAATGTTAATAAGCTAGGTAAGAAACATGTTTTTGGCTAGACAACCACTAGGGTATTTGGGAATCTAAGAACTATGCGATGAATTAGAAAGGAAGCCGGAAGAGAACTCCAGGTTAAGAGGAAGTGGTAAAAACAAGAAGTAACAGGATGAGGCTGGGTCAGAAGCTTTCTAGAAATGCCAAGGCCAACTGTGTGCATCTCACATCTAAAACCATCCTATTTCGCCAAGCCAGTCCTCCTAAAATGACAGAGATTTTAGCCGGACCTGCCATTATTGGGTATCAATTGGGGAGATTTTTAAAATGAAGCCAGGAATGCTTATCTACTTTAAGACATTTTATCTCTGTCATCATGACCAAAATATTTTGACTAATTAAGATATATATTTAGGTACAACATCACCATTGTTAAGAACACAGACTTTCTGAGTTAAGGTTCAATTTTTTTTACAACTTTAAATTCTTCAAAGATGCCATGTTTTATTTCTCAGTACAATCCTTAATTCACATAAGAAACACTAAAGAATAAAACACATTAAATTATAAGGTCTATTAGTTTAGATGTGTCTGATTTGGAGGGGTGGGGGGGAATTTGGGTCATTTCACTGCTTAACTCACCAAATGTCGAAATTCTACAGAGAGACTCCCATTGGAAGATTCTTCGATGGACATGGCTTTGACATGAGTTCCACAAAGTACAAATCTTCGATTGCTAGAGAGGAAATCTTAGCTATTTACAATGGTCTCAGGTAAAAATGTATTTATGGGAACAACAAAAAATATCTAAAATAAATGTCTTACCTTAGAGTTGAAGCATTCCTGTAAAACCAAGAAGATTCTTTAAAATGAGTTATATAATAGATCTAGAAAAACGCTTTTCTATGCTACTTTAGAGGATGAGGATAGTATATAAAATTTCATTTCATGTCTTTATAGTAAAATTTATAAAGTCAGTCTTCATTGGAGTTCTGTTAAATGTTTGAATTTTAAAGTCAAATATTAAAGTACATTGATACATAATGTTAGAGAAGTAAATTTAAAAGTTAAAAATTATTCTATAAAATAAGGACAATTCTTCTTAAAAATCTTACAATTTCATGTTTCAAAACGGAAATTAGAAACTTACTTGTCAATTGATGCTTTCACCTTTACCTGATAATTTAGTTCTGGTAATTTTATTAGCAGTCTGGAAAAAACACATAAAGAATTAAAGATAAAAATTTTTATGGCTAAAAGCCTTTTATATTTAAAGATTTAAATATATTTATGCCAAATATATATAAATCAAGCTCACATTATTTCAAGTCATATGTTAGTGTGTTTTTAAAATGTCAATTCCTCTTTACTTTGCCATTTTATTAATATTGACATCACCCACTTAATAGAACACATATTTGGAAAGTATTTCCATGTTGCGTTAGTTGATGTGTGTTAGATAACGCAGAAAAATAGCTATATATTTTGGCTAAAGCCTAAATTTGGATTAGACATATACATAAAAGAAAAAACTTTTGTAAAAACTTTTATGTGGATTCATTTAATTCTCATATTATAAAAAAATTGTAAGCTTAGTAAAACTAAATGTTTTGATAACTGTTTTATGGTAAAATACTGAGAAAGACTAGGACTCTGATAGAATATGGAAAGTTCCACTTCAAATGCATTTGCAGACTTTAAAGATATTACATGTAAGTAACAGCAAAAATTTTATAACTGAAAAAGACTTAACTTCACACAAACAAATGATTAAAGGTCAGAATAACAATTTCTTTAATTCCTTCAGGTGTCTCCTTAGCTTTCCCCAAATTTTCTAAGCTGTACCCTCTGATATAACCTCTCTGCAGGTTCAGTTCAGTTTCAGAGGTATTCATTCAGTCAGTCACTCATTCATTCATTTACATATACACTCATCCCAAACATTGTTTATTCACTCAGCTGCTTTGAGCTTCTTATATAAACCCAGTACAGCCCCAGGCAGTGAGAAACTGGCAAATGAAGATTAAGGAAGGAGCAGAGTAGACATGGCGATACATCAGAGGACGAAGTCCAGCCAAACAGATGAAATTTAAAGAATGGTGTTAAGCAAGTGATTGACATTAGAGAAATATAATCATAGATAACAAACAACCCAAACAAAACAAAAAGAATGTATCAAGGTTTCTTAAAAATTCTGCCAGAACTGGTTTTGGGATTTGGGATATGATAATATAGCTGCTGGTAGTGAGGAATCTATGAAGCAAGATGAAATGACTTCCCTTTTTGCCTTCCTCTCTATCCTGTATCAGGAAGGATCTGACTCATTGTTAAGTGCTGATGACCAAAGGGAGTCCCATGTCGACTCTTCCCTTTGAAATACGAGGATGGAATGCTTTGGTAGAGTGGGGTTTTAGGAAAAATCTTGAATACTAAGTAAAGGATCAGCTGTCAAGACAGTGGGGGAATTGGGGACAGAAAAGAAGAGTGGGGACTGAACAATTAGATGGAAGAGGAGGGCAGAAGACCTTTGCCAGGGACTAATGGTCTATGCCTCTTGCAGTCAGTTTAAACAACATGCCAGATGATGTCCATTCAAGGACCTCTTGCAACTCAGAGTTCTTTGCTGAGCAATCCCTACTCATCTTCCCTTTTGCCCCCAGAGAACCTCTTAGACTGAATATATCATATACGGTGTCTCAAGGGAAAGCAGGATATATGCACTACCCTTCTATCCTATTTCCCTTTAGTGTTACAATTTTCTGGGTTGTATAGAGATGTGGGGATGAGAAAGGAATACATTTGAAAATTAGAAAATTTTAAAAAGGAATCTGGTTTTTGTTTTTTATTTTTGTATCTTAGTGTTGTGGTGCAAATTCACACAAAGGAAATGATTCAGAATTTCAAGTAGGGTTTCCAAAATGCAAATGAAAGACAAATGCCTTCCTTTAAAAAATGAAGTTCCTAGGTGATGGATATCAACTAAACTTATTGTAATCATCATTATGCCATTTATGCACATCAAGTCTTTATGCTTAAACTTACACAGTGTTGTATGTCAATATGTCTCGATAAAATGAAACTGAACTAAATATGGAGTTTCAATAGTGATCTGTGACCAAGTATGCTATCATGGGATCTTAACTACCATCTACCATGGCATCACAACCTCTTGTACTGGTCTGGAATTTCAGCTTTCCAGAGATGATTAGGAATTTAAAGCTTTGGGACGTAGAGATTGAGGCATAATGAAAATCTTTGAAAGTCTGAAGTCAAACTCATTATTTTTAAAATGTCAGCTGTATGTGTTAGTTTGCTCATGAAAATGAAAAGAATCACATACATAGATAAAGCAGCAACAACATAATCATTTCTCTTTAAATCAAGTACATAATAAGGATGTGCTGAAAATCATGGTGCTGAGAGTTTTCATGGAAAATTCAATAAGCTAGCTTCTGGATGATCACAGGTAAAGAATGTGCAACTATATGCCTCGATAGGATATTCGACCTTCTCCAACCTGTCCCAATCTATCTTCTCAATCCTCTCTCTTCCTGCTCCCCATGCTTATAGAACAGTGACTCCTTATTTTAGAAAGTCCTTATTTCTAATAGTGTCACTCTCACACCCCTGCTCTTCCCTCAAGGTCCTTCCTCACAGTGACTACAAGCATTCTCTAGGCTCTCCAGTCTTCTCTCAAGTCAATCTTCTGAGCAATTAATCCCATGTCATCCAAAATTGTGATTTCATACTTTCATGCTCATAACTCTCATGCCCTCATCTTCATTGCTCCACTTTTTATAAGTAGGGCTCTCACATTAATATTTCTGTGGGTATTTAATTTACCATAGCTGGGCATGCAGGAGTCGCTCAATAAAAAATAGTTGCATGAAAGCCACGTTGAAAGAAATGAACCTTAATTACACAGTGACCGTAGCACCATAAATATGAAACAATAGAATACATTCTGCCTACCTTAGCTTTACAGTAAACTGAATGAGAGTCTTAAGTACCATCGGCCTCTGAGGGTGGGTTGGCATGCATGGCTGTCGTTCAACCACAAATGAGCTGGGGTCAAAGGAAATAAAGTGTGTCATTTGAAAACACTGAAGACATTGACAAGCTGAAAACCACAGAGTAACAGGATGCTGTCCTCTTATAAAATAAAAATTTTCTACACTTATAAGACATTCAAACTCCCATTAGGCTCAAATCTTTCCAAGACTTTGCATAAATAATTACCAAGAGACGGGAAATGCCTAAAGATTTCCCTAAGTAACAACAGTAAATAATTCTTAATTATTATATTTAGGTCAAGAATAAAAGCCCCAGTCTCTTTTTATCATAATAAACATCAAGTAGAAAGTTAATTTCATGCCATTTTTGACCTAGATATCAGGATTTCTGGTACACAGTAATATTTTTTTCTTTAGGTGAGCTGATAAACATAGACATATTCTCCACCCTTCATTTCTTGAACATGTATTGATACTTGAGTGGAATTCCTTGAAACCTTTTTTTCTAAAATGTGAAAAATTAACTTTGGGTGGGCAATGTGGTGACTCATGAAAAACTGGGTTAAGTGGTGGAGGAAGTGTTGATGAATAAACAGTGATGAGTAAAAAAATGTTTCTGGAGCTCCCTGGAGCTTTATTCACTGCACCCTAAAGCTCACTGTTTAACACTTCTCTCCCATTCCTTCACCAAAACCAAATCAGGCTGTCCTCCCAGCTACACAGAACTGAAGCTGCCAGGAGGCATCTAAATGGATAACGCTTGACTTACTCTCTTTTTTTAAGCTGAAAAATAGTTGATGTACAATTTGTTTAAGTTGTGGGTGTAGAGAAAAGTGTTGACTTACTTCTTAAAAAGGTTGTAGATCAAGAAGGTGACTCTTTCTAGCAGATGTGGCCTTTGCAATGGGATAGGATCTCCTTCGTATGTCATTTTCGTAGATTGCTCCTCTAATTTCTCCAACTGCCTTCTGAGTTGGAACAGACTTTCTGCCAACAGTGTAAAGCTATTGAACAGTCAATGAAAAATGCAGATAGGTTTTTTTCTACTAAACTCCACCATTTTATCTATTTAGCAAGTATTACTAAATAATTATTAAATGAATTAGTCATTTAATTCCATTAGATTAGTGATAGTGTTTTTTACATTTATTTTCCTAACTCAGTTTTTCTCTAAAATGCTTGATAGATGTTAACTGTTTTCAATGTTTTAAAATGTTTACCTTCAGTTTTAGACAAATGGTTTAGAAAATTTTGTGAATGTCTAGATTCAAGTTCCTTCGTTTTTAAAGTATTTTTATGTATTTGGTGAGTCTTAGTTGTGGCACACAGGGTCTTTAGTTGCAGTATGTGGGAACAAGTTCCCTAACCAGGGATCAAACTCAGGCTCCCTGCATTGGGAGCACAGAGTCTTAGCTACCGGACCACTAAGAAAGTACCCCAAATTCCTTTTAATTATCTTTTTAAAAAAGCCTATTAAACACATATATTTTTAAAAGTTGGTACTCGCTAAAGGGCAAAGAGAGCACATTTAAAACTTTAAAAATACATTTTATGAAGAATCTCATGTGTAAGAATACTGAAGGAAAAAATAATGTGACCTCCCTCCATATATATTTATACAAGTCCTAAATATTAACCAAAAGATTGTCAGTGGACCTTTCTGAAGAAAATTATCTGCTTAGAGTTTTACACCTTGGATCTCACTTAAGAACTGGAGGTGGCCGCTTGGGCTGGAAGTCTGGGAAAGGGGGAGATTGAAAGGCACACAGAAAGGGCCCCCAACTAAGAGGAGGCTGAAGTCTCTTCACACTTACTAAATCCATGTGCCCTGACAGCGGCTCTTTCTAGTTAAACTTTATTCCCCATGACATGGCAGAAAGAACTGTCAACCCCTTACTGAATTTGGTATAAGCACCATTTCTGCTATGCTCTCTATTCCTCCCTTTGTTGTCTGTCTTGTCTTCACAACAACAGTGAGGTTAGTGAATCAAAATATTTCCCCAAGGAAATCAATAAATTTTAAAAGGAGCCCAGTTACTTTTCTTGAGAAGCAGTCCTGGAAGTGCAGAGCTTTTAGTGCAAATGTGCCCAGTTATATGTGTTTTCATCTCATTGGATTGTACCCCTGGGAAGCAATTTTTGATTCAATCAAAAATTTTCCTTCTTTTTCATTATATTTTCTAATTGCTCCTTCACTCAGAGAATTTTCTTTTGCACTGATGAAGGGGAAAATCCTATAAACCTTTGTTTAGTACAAAGGATAATATCTGTACATGATTGTGCGCATGTGTACACAGGCAGGGGATGCCATGTTATATTAGCCACTTGAGATCTGTCATTTAACTACAAAAACAAATCATTTTGTTAAAAACACAAAACTAATGCTTAGTTTTATGTGGACATCTCAAGACACACATTTTAAAAATGAGATAGTGTTTGAAGCCAGTGCTTCTCATGCTCTTCAAGAAAGTGTATTTAATGATGATTTGAAAAAAATTCATTTGAGTCTTTTAAGACTGCATGTTGACATATTATATATGAGAAAATGAGCAATTCTTATGCATTCTATAGATTTCTATAGAAGCTTTATTTTTCTCCCCCAAGAAATGGGAATTCAGAACACTTAGACAATTACATCTATTTGTATTCAAGAGTTCCAGCTGCTCATAAGCCATCAACAAGCTGAATGAACTGACGCTGAGGTCTAAGCCTGCCTTCTCCAGCTCAGCAACACTGAAGCTGTGTGTGTACTTCCTGTGGTTTTCACTAGAAGCTCAAGTCAGCGCGTTTACCAGTTTTGAAGCTGGTCGAGCCCATTGTGGAGTGGACCTCCAATGCAAGCGATCTGCTGTCGCCTCTTCCAGTCTTGCAGCTCCTCCACCAGCATGCTGTTCATTAACAAGTCCGTCTCATTCACTATTTGTGTCATCTTACTCAGGGCTTCCTAAAAACAAAAGGGACTTCTGAGAAGATTCTTATGACATGCAACCGAAGTCACTCACAACTCAATCTAGAATACAGTCTGCCTAACCTGGGAAATAAAACTTTGGGTTAAAATTTTGATGAAATATTTTACCAAATACTACCTTCTATTTGCCATAGGACTGCCTTTTCAGATAATTAAATTATGGCCATTCAATAACATCATGAAGAAAAAAGCATGATCACAGTTAACATTCTCATAATATCTCACAATAGTCTCATATCATTAATATAAATATGTTGAATTTGTAACTCCTGTGACAATATTGAATCCTGTAGTCATAAAAGCCATTTATCTGCTTCTTAAAAAGCCATTTATAAATTGAATTTACATTCTTATAAATATCTTAATGCATTAATTCTTAAATGTACTGACTAAAATTTGAGCCTATCTGTGTTTGTTTTGGGGCTTCTCAGATGGCCCTAGTAAAGAATCTGCCTGCCAGCAGGAGACTTAAGAGATGCAGGTTTGATCCCTGAGTTGGGAAGATTGCTGGAGGAGGGTACGGCAACCCACTCCAGTAGTCTTGCCTGGAGAACCCCATGGACAGAGGAGCCTGGCCCAGGTACAGTTCATAGGGTCACAAAAAGTCAGACATGACTCAAGCATTATAGCACACACAAATGTTAGTATTTATTACCACTTTATCTGGGTTTGGGAAAGCATAGTGGGAGAGGATAATTTTCAAAGGCTTAGAGATTAGAAGATGTGAATTTCTATCCTGGCTTGGCCACAGGCTGTGTAAATTTGAACAAGTCATTTTACTTTGCCTTCTCATCTATACAGTCAGGTGAATGGACTGAATTATTTCTGAGGTTCCCCTTCTCCTTAAAATCTTATTTAAAGTAGAATAAGATAGCATGCATAAAATGTATAGCATAGATTCATTATATATAAAAGTATTAAGCTTATCTTAGGTTAAATATTTACATATTTGAAACCTGACATATGGTTGTTTAAGTTTATAATTGATTTAGGGTGAAAATAATTTTACATTTATTTGTGCTTACACAAATTCCTGCACAAAAAAGTGAAGCCAAACTTTTAGAAATAAACTATTGATTTTCAGGTTAATTTCAGTTGTGTCTCTTTTCAAAGAGAGGTAGAATTGAAATTGAGATATTTCCCCTCTTTTAAAATATTTTATTGAGCCAGAAAAATATCCTTCCTCTCCTTGGGAAGAGATGAGATTGAATATGTTCAGGATTCAATGGACTATCCTGAAATCTACAAAATTATTTAGTACATCATTTCTCATAATAGAAACTGGGACACATTTCTGCAATAAAATTTTAGTAGTCATCAAGTAATATCTTAATTATACATGTACAGTAGAACACATCTCAGCATATTAAGTACAGCAGCTAAAACAGTCATGTCTGAAATAATGGCAGATAGAAACTGGGTAAAATGTTCTTGAAATTAATGGTAGCTATAGTACAGGTACCACATAAGCAGAATAAATAGACTCTAGAGAGAGTCTGCTTTGTAAACTTAGGTAGAGAAGCATGGCAAACAGTATGATTCTCTTCCTAGAAACACTGCATAAACGGAACTGATAAAATCAAAGAGCTTCTTTCAGTAGCACTAGATACAGAAAAAGGAGAAAAGTAGACAAAAGGCCAAATTAGAGCTCTTCACTAGCCTTTCTTTTGAAGTCCAGGCTGTTCAGCATTTCCTGCAGAGTTAAAACTTCCTGATTCATTAGAGCACTGTTCTTGTCACCCTGATCTGTGAAGAAGAGATCAGATTTAGAGTCCTCTCCAAGGAAAGGTCTGACCTGAAAGCCAAGCTGGCTGTAACCTGCCATCCTAAGATCCAGGATGTAAGAGCAGAAATGGGGCCATTGATGACGAGCTTGGAAGTAAATCTTTGACTGCTCACATTGCCAGGAAGGACTACATCCAAGCACGCCAGAGATGAACTCTCTCTATCTTACAAACCTCGAGAGAACACCATTCTTCACGATATTCCTTTTAGGGGCCGGTAGAGAGGAGATACAAATGTTTTTATAATGGATTCTTTATTAGATCATTTCTACATTGACAATGACTTTGGCTGGTTGGCATGTTAAGAAAGGAAGAGGCCTTTCTTTGTGCCCATGATTAAATCATATTGACCCNACATATGGTTGTTTAAGTTTATAATTGATTTAGGGTGAAAATAATTTTACATTTATTTGTGCTTACACAAATTCCTGCACAAAAAAGTGAAGCCAAACTTTTAGAAATAAACTATTGATTTCAGTAACTGGTTAATTTCAGTTGTGTCTCTTTTCAAAGAGAGGTAGAATTGAAATTGAGATATTTCCCCTCTTTTAAAATATTTTATTGAGCCAGAAAAATATCCTTCCTCTCCTTGGGAAGAGATGAGATTGAATATGTTCAGGATTCAATGGACTATCCTGAAATCTACAAAATTATTTAGTACATCATTTCTCATAATAGAAACTGGGACACATTTCTGCAATAAAATTTTAGTAGTCATCAAGTAATATCTTAATTATACATGTACAGTAGAACACATCTCAGCATATTAAGTACAGCAGCTAAAACAGTCATGTCTGAAATAATGGCAGATAGAAACTGGGTAAAATGTTCTTGAAATTAATGGTAGCTATAGTACAGGTACCACATAAGCAGAATAAATAGACTCTAGAGAGAGTCTGCTTTGTAAACTTAGGTAGAGAAGCATGGCAAACAGTATGATTCTCTTCCTAGAAACACTGCATAAACGGAACTGATAAAATCAAAGAGCTTCTTTCAGTAGCACTAGATACAGAAAAAGGAGAAAAGTAGACAAAAGGCCAAATTAGAGCTCTTCACTAGCCTTTCTTTTGAAGTCCAGGCTGTTCAGCATTTCCTGCAGAGTTAAAACTTCCTGATTCATTAGAGCACTGTTCTTGTCACCCTGATCTGTGAAGAAGAGATCAGATTTAGAGTCCTCTCCAAGGAAAGGTCTGACCTGAAAGCCAAGCTGGCTGTAACCTGCCATCCTAAGATCCAGGATGTAAGAGCAGAAATGGGGCCATTGATGACGAGCTTGGAAGTAAATCTTTGACTGCTCACATTGCCAGGAAGGACTACATCCAAGCACGCCAGAGATGAACTCTCTCTATCTTACAAACCTCGAGAGAACACCATTCTTCACGATATTCCTTTTAGGGGCCGGTAGAGAGGAGATACAAATGTTTTTATAATGGATTCTTTATTAGATCATTTCTACATTGACAATGACTTTGGCTGGTTGGCATGTTAAGAAAGGAAGAGGCCTTTCTTTGTGCCCATGATTAAATCATATTGACCCCTCCTGATGTCTTGACTCAATCTCCTGCAAGGGTTGTACTTTTATACAGTCTCATGAACAAATAATGACTAAATCCTTTGCTTTCTCTTTTTCTTTGCAAAACAAGCTAGACTCACACTGAAACCAGAAGAAGTGGGAGTTGCAAATTAAGAAAAATCTCTGGCTGAAAAAACCCCAAATGATTTATCCTCTTAAATGGAAAAAGTACAATAAACATCATATTATTTAATTTAAACTTAAAAATGTATTGGTATATAGTAAGTGACTATTTATACCAACTGTTCATTATCTAAATGAAGGCCTAACTGTTCATATATCTAAATGAAGGTCTGGAACACTGATAGGGCTTCAGTAATTGTGAAAAAGAGGCTCCTGAACAACGTTGTGGCAAATTTCTCTACACAATAGCACTGGTCTCCAAGAAATATTTCTGGCTGTATTAATTCACAAATTCACTAACTCCCATGTATAGCAAACTTTTGCTTCGACAGCATTTTATCAACTCAAAACTTAATTAGCTAATACTTTTCATGCTTCACCAGCAAGGATATAACTTGTTTCCCATGTATCTTTCATTTCACTTAAAATATTTCCTTTCACTTATAACCAACAAAATAAATACTTGGTGATTTAAGTGATAAAATAATCATTTTTATTCTTCATACTGCTTATGAAGTACTGAAAGATATTAAAGTAACTAATTGTAACATGAGTTCAAAAATAATGTTATTGTTATAATTTATTTTATTATATTCTAATTCAATGTGAATTGGTAGTTCACATATGAAATTTAGAGTAAGGCTGCTTTCAATGAACTGTAATAGTTGATTAAATGTGCAGTTATTCTAAACCTTTTTAAGATGATGGACCCCTTTGATAATATAATCTGATGAAACCTGTGTTGTGTGAATGTCTCCAAAGGAAAAAAATTGTACATAAAACAATTATGCATGTACAAAAACTATACACACAAACAATTGTGCATACAAATTCATGAACATACTTATAATCATAACATAATAATCAACATTTCATGGGAGTCAAGACATCCTGAAGGTGCCTGGAGAACATGACACATCTCACCTATGCCAGGAAAAAATAATATCCTCTCTTTGAAATATTAGATAAGAAGTTAATAAGCATTCGTTCACAATCATCCATATTACTTCCAGATAAATTTTAAGCTAGCATTTCAATAGTTAAGGATGATTTTGTAAATCATCTATAAAAAGAATTTATATCTAATGTGTTTTTAAAAATTATTTTGAAATAATTTTAGAATTACAAGAAGTTACGAAAAATAGTATAGAGATCCCATATACACTTCACACAGCTTCCTCTAATGTCTTACATAACCATAGTACAATGGTCAAAGCCAGTAGATTAACACTGGTACAATCCTATTAACTAATCTAGACCTGATTAAAATTTCTCTAATTGTTCCACTAATTGCAGTGCACTTTAAGTGACCAATCTATTATTACTTGTAAATCTCAGATCTTTGTAAATATTCTCATTCTTTCCTTATATTTCTTTAAAAACACCTAATTGTAAACAACTTAAATATTTAACCACAAAGAAATAGTGAAATAAATTGCAGTCTTCTTACATTTTGATATTTATATAATTATTGAAATTATGTATGTGGAGATATTTTAAATCTGAGGAAATATGTAAAATAAAAGTTTAGCTTAAAATACTCTTCAAAAACTATGTGCAAGTTGATTTCATTTTTTGTAAATAAATCTCTATGGATGTATTTTGAACATGTAGAAAAGGCTGGAAGAAAATATGCTAACATTTTGATGGTGTTATATCTAGATAGCAGAATTTTGCGTGATTTTTAAATTTGTAATTTTTTTCTACTTTCTCAATTTCCTACAGTGAATAACATTTCTACTTTTAATTTTTAAAAATTATAGTAAAAAAGTCACCTAGAGATAATATTAGTAATTTCCTGATCATAATAGATGATTATTAATCCTTTTTTTTAAATTAATTAATTTATTTATTTTTAAATTTAACTTTACAATACTCTATTGGGTTTGCCATACATCGACATGAATCCACCACAGGTGATATTTTGATTCTACAGGAAAATGTTCTTAGCTTTTGGAGAACCATTCTGAAATAGGGGTTATTTCTCATGAGCTTTATAATTTGAACAGTTGTTAAAAATATATATATTTATATGAAGAGAAAAGGAGAAAGTAAATTAAATTCTCTTCTCCTGCATTCTCTCTTCAAAAAAAAAAGGGACTAATTTATCAATTCTTTCAGGAAAGAAGACACCCTAGTCATGTCCCTTTGTGGAATTGTAGACAAAACAAAAACTTACCCATTGTCTGAATTGTTTTATACCTGTAATCAAATTCATCTTGTAGATCTTCTAAATATTTGGTGTCTTGTTCTGTCATCTTTTTACAAAAGAAAACATACTCTGTTGTTGCAATTAATCATGCCAATGAAACAATACCATCCATCATCAGTATTTCAAAATACAGTTTAGTGCTTCCAATCTCTAGTAATATCCCAGACTAATTATATATTATAGAACCACAATTTCTAAAGAGCTAATTCCCATGAAAACTGAATAGCTCTGGAAGAACCAGACTGAAGTTGTTCTTCCATTTTCTCTTCCTGAGTGTTTGCAAATTTCAGCATCTTGTCTCTCATTTCTCAGTAAATTCCAAATGATGCTACTAACATATTTTTTATAATATGGATACTTTATCCACTTAGCTCCATATAGCTCTGTATTAATGCACCAGCTATCTTTTTGCTTAAAGTCTCCTTTATCAAAGGACATATATGACAATACAATCTAAATTTTTTCCTCTGAGCCTCTTAGAAAATATTTATGCCTCCTCTGTGTCTCCTGTTCATTTCTGTCTTTGAGATTTTTTCTTTTACTCTTCTCCAAATCTAGTGATGTTTTCTGCTCAGACATAAAGATGTCAGAATCTAAGCTAAAGGCTTTTCATATAATATTAAATCTCATGTAGTCCTCCCAACCAGCCTGTTAGAGTGGTTATTCTAACTTCTACAGATGAAGAAGCAGAGGCTTGGAGATGTAAAGTAACTTACTTGCTTGAAGCCACATGGCTTCTCATTGATGGAGACTGGTGTGACTCCAATTTTCAGTAAATTGAAGTTCAACGCTTTCCCCAAAGAAATCTTTTCTAATATGAACATAGTGTGTGAGAGATATTTATCTTATAACCAAGTACCCCCATGACTTCTGTACACAGTAACTTTGGGCACACAAGAGAAAGGTGCATAGAATGGAGACCACTGCTTGCCTTTTCTACTATCTATAAGAGATCACTCACCTGCACACTATTTTTAATGGCAGCCACTTTGTGCTCCACATTTCTCTGTCTTTCTGAAACTGAAGAACTTTGTAAGGATTTCTCTAGAGGTCCCTGGAAAAACATTTTGAAATTTCAACATATTAAAAAAAATTTTTTTGATATGGA
>SJYV01049862.1:355298-394089 GCA_006410875.1 Neotragus pygmaeus | reverse complement strand
ACAATATTGCTTCTTCTTCTTCTTCTTTTTTTTTTTTTTTGGCTTATAGGTTGCAAGGCATATGAGATCTTAGCTCCCTGACCAGGGATCAAACCTGTACCCCCCGGAACAGGAAGGCAAAGACTTAACAACTGGACTGCCAGTGAAGTCCCTGAAACTTCAACATATTGACGAAACAGGCTTATGATGAATGTAGCATATGTAATATACTTTGAACTGAGGTCTGGATCAGTATGATATGAAATATTCTACAGCCATTAAAAACCATGCTGTAGAAAAATATTTAATGACATATGTGTATGTGTGCTCAGTTGCTTCAGTCTTGTCTGACTCTTTTCGACCCTTATGGACTGCAGCCCGCCAGGCTCCTTTGTCCATGGGATTCCCCAGGCAAGAATACTGGAGTGGGTTGCCATTTCCTCCTCCAGAGGATCTTCCCAACCCTGGGATCAAATCCATTTCTCTTGCATCTCTTGCAGTGGCAGGTAGGTTCTTTGCCACTAGCGCCACCTGGGGAGCCCTTAAGGACATACAAGTAGTGTTAAAGTATGAAATAGAGCAAATTATAAGACACTATATGTTTGTGATCTTTGTTGCTTTTGTATGTTATGTATTTACTTATAAATATATAGATATATGAATAGACATGTAAACTCAAGCGCATGTGATTGGAAGAACACATACACCAAAATATTATCATTTGTTATCTTTGAACAGTGAAATTAGATGATTTTATGGTTAAAATTTTTTTCTTGTTTTTCTATGTCAGACCCATGTGACTTTTGAGATTCTATAAGATGTGAAACTACATTAAGTTGTACTTGAATTCAGAATTAGGGATGTTGAATCTGCCAGGATGAAATTTATTTTTATTTTGGAACAAAGAGAGTTTACTAAAGAATATATAAAAATGTTAGCCTGGTTAAGTATTAATGGAAAGACTAACCAGCTACCCCAAGCCATGTTTCTTGGCCACTCTAATAACCTATCTGAGTTTGTTCTTTAGATATAACGTTTACACAGATGTCTAGAGTTGAGAGAATGTCCATAAACCCTTCAGCTTATACTTGGATAGGGAGGTATGGTTAGAAAGGGTGATGACTAAATAGAAAATGAGTCCCAGAACCTCAAGTGGAACCCAGGTCCTTAGCTTTCAATCAAATGTTCTTTCAACTTTATCACATTCTTCAGATGATTTGTAAAATTGCCTCTCTCTCATTTTGGCTCCCATTATTTCTGTGTGTGTGTGTGTGTGTGTCTGTGTGTGTGTATCTCCAGATATTGTCTATTGCTTTGAAGTTTACAAACCAGTGCTTTTTTGTGGTAGTATGTAGTACTAGAAGATTGAGGAATGATTTTGATGAGCATCTATTCAAATAAATGTTTCTAACTTGGCTGATACCTGATATGTGAAGAGAAAAGCAACAACAATACACACTCACACACATATATATAATGACTAGAGATAAGAGGGCTACAAAAAAGGACAACTGAGAATATATGAAAATATAATATATTAGTAATAGAATCTTAATTTTCATCCAAATTTTCACTGAATCAAACTATGTTTACTTTAGAAACTTACTAACTTTAGATTTTAAAATTAAAGATGATAGCATTCTTATTCACATCTAAAAAATAAGAGCAAGTTGTTAAAACTTCATACTTCTCTAGAAGCAACCATAAACTGACAGCAAGCAAATTTGAGAATTTTTAATAGTTGAAAAAAAGATAGTTTTGTTGGATCTTCAAAAATAAATACAGTAGTGTGAATCACTAAATTATTCAGCATGACATTTGGAAAGTTGATTATCTACATGCTCTTTCCTTTTTAAATGGAGTATTCCCAAGGCCTTCGTTAACTCCTCTACTTATCTTTGTTGGGGACTCTGAATTCATTCAGCATAGTGGGATAAAATGTACTCTAAAATGTGGCAGGGCAGAGCACACTGAAAGAGACAAGAAGTATTTATGAAGTTTCTGTAAGACAAAATTCCTGCTTATGGACTAGTTTGGACCAGTGGTGTAGGAAACTGGGAAATACTAAAGGGTTTCGAGCAAGATTGCCCCTGAGGATAAACATGCTGAAAGAAACAGAACCTAAATGGTACTTAGGAATTTAGCCAGGAAGTGGTTACTCTGTTCCTCAGCTGATATTGTAAGACCACAGATCAGAGTGTGAGCAGTGGAAACAGAAAAGAACATATAGATAAGATTCTAGAAACAAATTTTAGAAAGATTTGCTAGTTATCTCAGTAAGAAGGCAGAGAAAAGCAACTATTCAAAGATGATCCCAAGAACCTTGATTCCAATTGGCTGAACGGATGATGGCACCATTAATGTAGACAGAAGAAGATGGGTGGAAAGAAAATTAGAATTTGTTTTAGAAAAATTGAGTTCTTGGTGAAAAGATTGCAATTTGAGAAAGTATTACCTGAACAGGCATATTGGCAGCAGCCAATATTCTCCTCTCTTCCCTTAAACAATTTGAAATAACCACAGCTACATGCATTGGGTTTCCATGAAATTTTCCCTGAAAAAAATTGAACAAAAACAACATAAAATCTTAAATATATACATCACTATTTGAAGATTAGAATAGCCTCCCAATAAATATGTGAAATTGTTTGGGATTTGTTTCAACTATCTATTCTATTATAAAGCCACAGACACTTATATTGTGAGTGTAGACATCTATGTAACACATTGTTCCATCTCCAGAAGTTATTCTTAATGATTAAAAATACTTCTTGAGCCCCTTTGTAGGAAAGGCTCTGAACACACATTCAGAAAGATTGGTTTACTCTGGGCTTAGGATAAGTTCTACAAGAGCTACTTCTTTGTAAATTATTATTAGGAACCATGGTTGTCCCAGCTGTTCATTTGTTAACTCTGTTCTTCGTGACTTGTTTAACACATTGCTTTTGGTTCCTGTTTGATGGTCTTTGTATCAACTAGCTCATAATTATGTCAGTACGCTAGAGCAACCCCCCAGGTGGCTCAGATGGTAAAGGGTCTGCCTGCAATGCAGGAGACCTGGGTTCGGTCCCTGGGTCAGGAAGATCCCTTAGAGAAGGAAATGGCAACCCACTCCAGTACTCTTGCCTGGAAAATTGCATGGACGGAGGAGCCTGGTAGGCTACAGTCCATGGGGTTGCAAAGAGTCGGACACTACTGAGTGACTTCACTTTCATTTTTATGACATCTAAGCATATACATGTTTTATTACCAATGCTAATGTAAACTGGCAGCCTGTGGGCCTAATTCAGCCATAAGGTATGTTATGTAAGTTGAAATATTGTAATTCCTTCAGGGGAGCTTGTACTATCCCAAATTGCCATAATATCCATCACTGAATGACCCAGGCACTCATTTTCTTTACCTGCTACGCTCCTATAGGTGTCTGTGTTTTTTTGGTTTATAGGAGTAATTTGAACAGCATCATTTTAGTCAATAGCGTTAAACTTTGTTACTAGACCTCTCCATGGCAGGATTAACAGGAAGCACAATAAATGTAAACAAATGCATTTATTTTTTTATTTAGTTTCCTTCTCCCTCCTCTCTGAAGGAGGTGCTAATTATCCACAAAATGGCCAAAAGATCAACAGTAGAAAAGATAAAATAACAAACCACAAAGTGGAAAATTAATAATCAAAAGTAGATTATACAGACTAGTAAATCAAAGGGTATTTCTGGGAAAGAAATGGTTATTGTTTGTAAACATTTTTATGGCCTTGACCGTTGCTACAATTTTATTAGATGATGCTTTCTAATTAGCATTTCTATTGGTAAAGTTAGGGTAAACACCAAGTATCTGGCTTCATATTCTATTGCTTTCAAAACATTTTCTCCCTTTAAAATCAGAAAACTCCAAATTGACAGAAACTCTCAAGATGTTAAAATTATCCTGTTCATTAAGCTGGGACACTAAAAATTCTGATTTCTGCATGCTAACAATTTCAGATTCTCCTTAGTTTGAATTTATTCCTGTTAAAATTTTCCCATCTATTGATTTTTCCCCATATACTTTCTATTGAATGCTCCAAGAAAAGCTTTGTTTTCTCATTTTGCCCTTATTTTTAAAATATTCCACTGAAAACAATAAAGGGTTTCTCCCAGGACTAGACTGGGGGCTCTGTTATTTGTGTTAAGTTGAAAGATTTTTCTATCCAAGACCAGGAGTTCCTCTAACATCCTAAGAATCATCACTATTTGTTTTTCTCAGTGTTGTAGAAGCTCTTCATTGTTGATCATTCAGATACTATCTTTCAACATTTCTCAGCTTCTTTGTCTACATTTCTTCCTTTTTCTTTCCTACCTGAACTTCTTTTACCTTCCCTTTCACATTTCAGTTTTCCCACTGTGAGGTTACATTATTCATTTTTTTTCTGCTTTGTTAAGAGCAAAGAATCACATTTTTTACCCAGGCTATCTTTTCACTTTCCTCTTGTATTTTCCCAAACCTTTATCTCACTTGAATATATGAGATGAAAACATCTTATGGAAAACTGATCGCTATGGATTCAAAACAAAATTAGCACTTTTTAAAATGATCAGGTAAATTTAAAATTTTTTATTTTTTATTGAAGTATTTTTGATTTACAATGCGGTGTTGGTTTCAGGTGTACAGCAAAGTGATTCAGCTGTGTGTGTGTGTGTGTATTAAAAGATGTAGTTATGTTCACTTTTCAGTAGTTACTGTGTATATGGACCATGGACACTCCTCTTACCAGAAAGCAACAGCAATAAACAGAAAAAAAAAAAAAAAAAAAACAGAAAACCCACCCCTAAGTGTACGTTGGTGGAAGGAAGGAAGGGAAATTACCCTTTTTCTAGCGTGTGTGTGTGTTTCTTTTATGTGTGTGTGCTGTGTGCTTAGTTGCTCAGCCGTGTCCAGCTGTTCACAACCCCCATGGACTGTAACTCACCAGGCTCCTGTGTCCATGGGGATTCTCCAAGGCAAGAATACTGAAATGGGTTATCATACCCTCCTCCAGGGATTGAACCCAGGCCTCCCACATTGCAGGTGATTCTTTAGCATCCGAGCCACCAAGTTGGAGGGATGAAGGGAAATTACCCTTTTTCTAGTGTGTTTGTCTTTCTCTTATGTGTAGGTATTGCAAATACTCTCTATATCTGGCTGTCTTTTCACTATCTCTTAGTGTCAATAAAGAGAAGTTTTTAATTTTAGTGAAGTCAAATTTGTTCATTCTTTTGTTATAGTTTTTTATAACTTAATCTTTCCCTAATCTATAGCCATGGAGACTTTTCCCTATATATATATATATATATAGTAAGCCTTTAGAGTTTTCCCCTAATTGTAATTCACTTGGGGCTTATTAATATGAGTGGTCCCTTTCACTTTTTTCTATATGAATATTAGTTCCAACGATATTTATTGAACATTTTAGTTTTTCACCACCACTGCTGGGTGAATTGTCATAGCCAAGTGCCCATATATGGATGGATTGGCTTCTGACACCATTCCACCTTATGGTTCTATCTGCTTTATCAACAGACCATCTTAATTACTAGAGTTGTATAACAAGTTTTTTGATGTCAAGTATAACAGGCTTTCTCTGCATTTTCACATAAATTTTAGAATCACTTCATCAAGCTACAAACACACATACACACAACCCTGTTGAGAATCTGAATGGCACTAGATTTTTAGATACTTGGTATCTTTATAACTGTGTTCTAATCTATTTATTTAGGTCTTCTTTAATGCCTATTATTATATCTTTCCACAGAGATCTTACACCTTTTTAAAGTTTATTTCTATGTAATTGGTATTTTTGATAATGGATAGTATCTTTCTTTCTTAAATGTTTTCACTAGTATGTAGAAATATATTTGACTTTTATATATTGANAGTCCTGAATATTCACTGGAAGGACTGATGCTGAAGCTGAAATTCCAATGCTTTGGCCACTTGATGCGAAGAACTGACTCACTGGAAAAGACCCTGATGGTGGGAAAGACTGAAGGCAGGAGAAGGGGACAACAGAGGATGAGATGGTTGGATGGTATCACTGACTCGATGGTCATGAATTTGAGCAAGCTCCGGGATGGACAGGGAAGCCTGGCATGCTGCAGTCCAAGGGACTGCGAAGAGTTGGACACAACTGAGCAACTGAACTGAAATTTTCTCATCATCACAAAGATTTTCTTAATAAAAAAGAAGTGAGGTATAGATTCTCCATGGATACAAATTATTAATGTCCCATTTCTATTTATGCTGATAATAATACATAAATCTTAAATAAACTTAAAATTAGCTGTAGATGTAAATAGTTTGTCTTGGTTTACTTTTTATTTTTGTGTTGGTTTATTTTTTAAACTAAAGAAAATACTTCTTAAAGGCGTCATACTCAAATTCTGAGTCTATTTCTGGCGCCATGTTCTGTGTCTCTGAAGGCTTAGCTTATCCTAGACAACTGCCCCATGAAACGGTGGGAGAATTCTCTATATAAAGTCAGGGGAACCTGAGTTTGTGGTTGTCACTAGCTGTGTGACCTTAGGCAAGGGACTTCTTAGCCTTCATTACTCTAATTGCTCCTTGAAAGTGAAAATAAAGTCANGAAACGGTGGGAGAATTCTCTATATAAAGTCAGGGGAACCTGAGTTTGTGGTTGTCACTAGCTGTGTGACCTTAGGCAAGGGACTTCTTAGCCTTCATTACTCTAATTGCTCCTTGAAAGTGAAAATAAAGTCACTCAGTTGTGTCCAACTCTTTGAGACCCCATGGACTGTAGCCTACCAGGCTCCTCCATCCATGGAATTTTCCAGGCAAGAGTACTAGAGTGGGTTGCCATTTCCTTCTCCAGGGGATCTTCCTGACCCAGGGATCGAACCTGGGTCTCCCGCATTGCAGGCAGACACTTTACCATTTGCTCCTTTGTCAGCTAAGATAACAATACTGGTATCAGAGTCATTGTGAGGGGCATGCCAGACAATTGAGAAAAAGCTTTGTAACTTGTGCATGCTCAGTTGCTTCAGACTCGTTGTGACCCCTCGGACTATAGCCTTCCAGGCTCCTCTGTCCATGGGATTCTCCAAGCAAGAATACTGGAGTACGTGCCATGTACCTCCTCCGGGATCTTCCCAACCCACGGATCAAACCCACTTTTTTTGCCTCCTGCATTGGCAAGCAGGTTCTTTACTAGTTCCACCTGGGAAGCTTGTAAAGCATGTAACTTACAAAGTGCTCTAAAAAGAAAAGAGGGTTTTTTTTGTTGTCTCATGGGGGTGTTGCTGCTGCTGCTGCTAAGTTGCTTCAGTCGTGTCCGACTGTACGACCACAGAGACAGCAGCCCACCAGGCCCAGGCTCCCCCGTCCTGGGATTCTCCAGGCAAGAACACTGGAGTGGGTTGCCATTTCCTTCTTCGATGCATGAAAGTGAAAACAAAGTGAAGTCTGTCAGTCATGTCCGACTCCTAGCAACCCCATGGACTGCAGCCTACCAGTCTCCTCCATCCATGGGATTTGCCAGGGAACTATACTGGAGTGGGGTGTTAGAAGACTTTAAAGATCATAAATGGTAAGTCAATGAAAACAAGATAAAAATCTTCCTATTAGTTTCACAAAAAGGAAGAAAACTGACTAAAAAGCCAATAAAGACCAATTTGTTTTCTGGGAAATATATTTACATGAACATAAAAGAAACTCCAAAAAAAGATAGACCATGTATGGGGGACTTTCAAAACATTAGAGCAGGGACTTTCCCAGCATTTCTTTAGGATTAACTTGCACTTGTGCACAAATACATAGCTGCTTTAAATTTTAAAAACCAATGCATACAAGCTAGCAATAAGAAATACAGTGCTCCCACCTGAGCATAATTCATAGAATCTTTGGAAGACAACAATCAATACTACATTTTCTAAGCAGATAGAAAGGCCTGAGAAGGAACATGATAAACTCTCATTAATGATCATCCTAGGGGAAATGAAATTGGGGGGGGGGATACTTTCATTTTATCTTGATTCTTTGGTATTGTTGGAATTTTAAAGATATTTAAGTGTGTGTTACTTCTATGGTTAAAACAAAACAACTAGTAATAAATCACTCATATATGCTTCATACTAGATCTTTCTCTTGGCTCGATTTATGCAGAGGTTTTTGTAAAAGATGAATGTTAGTTTTGAAAATGTGTCATTCAGGTGAAAAGAGAAAAAAGGAGAGTCAGAGTCTAGTTAGATCATTATAGTGACTAAATTTCAGTGCTCTTGGGGAACTCACAGTCTTGTAATTAAGAGATAAATGAATTGCTTAATTCAAAGTGACAGGAACAGAACAAGGTAGATGCTAACAAACTCTACTTATCATTCATATGTTTGAACATAACAATATTAGAACTTGCCATTTACTGAATACCTGTTGTATGTAGGGTGCATTATAAAAGGTGACAATAGTCTGCAAGGTACCTTTTAGGAAGCCCAGAGGTCACATCATTTATGAATGGCACTGAACTCTAAAGTTAAGATGAAGGAGAGCTTCAAAAACAGGTGTATCTCATTCTATAAACCATCACCTTTCCAAATCACTACTGTCTTTTTCAAAATGCATTTCTTATTTAATTGGACCCCTTCAGTCACAGCTGCGTTCAATTTTACCCTCCCTGGAAATTATCTTTATAATATTTCCCATGATAAATCTGTTCAAGGATTAACCATTCTTTATGGAACCTCAATATAGTTGCAGTGGTTAAACCAACCAACAGAAAATTACTATGTGTTTGATTGTAAAATTACTGAATCACATTTCCTGAAATGACTTCAGTCTTAATAACCTCTGGTTATTGTACTTGCTATTCATACAGGCAATCTGCCATGGACCCTGAGTGCGCCTGTGTGATCTGTTGGTGTGCCAAGAATACAAAGCCCTGACCACTCATCACTCATCTCATTTTGGGGGAGGGGTGTATTTGCAGCAGGCAGCCTTAAGTGATGTGGTAATGTCTCCGTCTAGAGCAGGCTGGCCTCCCCTAGCTGTAAAAGCAGAGAATTCCTCAAGTTCGATGTTCCTCTCCTGTGACACAACCCATTGAGTGTGTTGACAATCATGGTGAGCGCCCTGTAGTACCTGTCACTGTTGTAGGACCCAGAGGACAAAGGAAACTAATGCAAATGAGCCTGAAGCTCTGATTACTACTTTGCCATGAATAATAAAATCTTTATTATCCGGAAGTCTCAACTCTTTAACTGGCACAAGAAACAGTAAGCTCATTTGTTAAAGAAAAGGGTAAAATTTTCTTCTCAATACCAATTTGTATTATAAACTTGTAACATTTCCATTATTTGTTCCTATGTCTTATTCCCAATCTATACTGGCATCTTCTAAAAGCAGGAATTGGCTTTCTTCAAGACAAATCTTGTAGTAGCAGTCACCTTACAGGAACCTTGTAAATGCTTGCTGAATTATCAAATGAGAAGATGAGTAAATTACAGTAATTCCCTTCTAACTGAGAAAAAATAGAAAAAGTATATTATTCGATCTCAGTGTTAGCAAAGAAATTGTCTTTAAATTCTTCTGGAGTTTTTATTAATCACCTAACCCTATTAGCCAGGAATATACAATCCTAGAGTCTTGAGATTAATTGGAAGAGAATAGCAAGGTATGAAATACTCCTGGAGATGGTGACTTTGGTTTAAAAAGCCCTGGTGGGATCTTCATCCTGGTTGACCACTGTCACTGGTAGTGAGGCTACCTTGGGGAGACTTGAATAGCAGGGATGATGCTCTGAGAGTCTCCTGCTCTGTGTGTGGTAAGACACATCCTTTATTTATAGTAAAAGAATTGATGTCCTTCGCTTACGTCTAGTAGAATTCTTTAGTCACCCTTTCACCTTTGCACTCATGATAGCAAGAATACATCATCCTTATAACCAAAGAATATTTAGATGAGAATATAAAGACAAGAAAATGAAATACTAAATGTTAATATTGATAAAGAAGGTATATACACATCTCTCTTGTTGATATGTCTTTATCTAGAAAAAAATAAGAAACTAATAAAAAAAATTCTAGAATGATGAACAAGATGACACTTTTTTCTACACTGGTAATAACCATCTCAAACTGAAAATGGAAATAATATTGCATTTAAAATAGTAAGAAAATATTTTTAAAACTTAGGAATAAATGTAAAAAGAAAGGTACATGTTTTACATCAATTAAACTAGGGTCATACTGAAGACTGTGAAGATCTGAAAAGGCATAAATCAAAAACAACACAAAATAAACATAACAGAATTTTAGGATGTGGGACTTTATCCTAAAAATGTTAATCATCCCAAAATGGATACACGTTTTTAATGTAATTGCAGTTAGACTTCCAAGTGTTGATTTTGGAGAGTTTGGATTGAAAGAAAGAGGTAATACAATTCATATGAAAGAAATGTTGCACAACGGTTAAGAAAATTACAAAAGCTACTTAATTTTTCAGTGCTTAAAATATACCAGGGAATTTTCTAAGTGTTCTATGTTTTATTTCACTTAATCTTCACAACAACTGTTTGTGATCAGTGCTATCACCCTTGTTTTACAGATAGGCACGATGAGAGAGAGAGACGAGGTAGCTTGAAGCCAAGGTTCGATCTGACTCCAGAGTGTGTGTTTTCAACCAGTTAACCACCAAGTCATTGTCACCAAGTTTGGGGGAGAAGGACTTGCCATACAGGATGCTGAAATATACTACAAAATGTAGTATATTTATAAGGTATAAATATACTACATAACATGCTTTATAATCATTAATTCTGACATATATCTAGACTAGCAGAGCATAACAAGAGAGTGGTAGAGAATTATTACATAAAAAATGAACATACAAAAAGCATTTCAACTCAGTGGGGAAAAATGATTATTTAAAAAGTCTTGCTGGTATAATTGTCTATTAATCCAGAAGAAAAGTTGGATCTTTATATAAAGAATTCTATGTAGATTAAAGATTTTTCTTTTTCTAAAGTAGAATAAGTCAGGAAAACATGTATAGTTTAAGAACTGGGAGACTTAACCAAGCCTAGACCCCCTGAAACTACATAAAAAGATGAATTTTTCACTACATTTAAAGATTTTTTGATATGGGAAAAGACATCATAAAGCCAAAAGACATATGGCAGATTGAGGTAATTATTAGTAACTGTTATTCAACATGAAAACTATTCTTACTGTTTTTAATGTATAATCATTTGAAACTGATAAGTGATAGCCCAATAGAAGAAAGTAAATGGAAAATTGACAAAAGAGCACATCTAAGTAACAAATAAATATGAAAAAGGATGACCAGCTTCACATGCAGTCAGAGAAAAGCAAACAAAGTAAAAAGAGATATTATTTCCTGACAATCAGGTACGCAAGATGAAAAGAAATGAAAATACCTACTATTAATGAAGACATGGAAAAGAGGGTCTTCACAGACTTTGCTGATGGAAATGTGAACTTTACAACCTATTTAGAAAGCAATCTTGACAATGTCTATTAAAATTCAACTATATCTTTGAACTAGAAGGTCCATTTCTGGGAATCTATCCCATAAAAATAAGGGCATTAGCCCATAGGGACACGCATTAGGTTGTTTGTTACAACACTGTAAGAGAGAAAAGCTGGAGGTAAAGTGCCTGCTCCACTAATGGGAATGGCTCAATAAAGCACAGCATATCCACTCCATGGACTATTTGCTACCATTAAGATCTAGAGATTTCTGTGATGTAAAGTTTAGAAAGTAGAGCAGTGATTAACACAACTTCATTTTTTTTCATGACAAGATCCTGTCTTCTCATTTACAAAATTTCAGAGAACATATAATGTTCATGGGGATAAATTACATATGTTCTTATTTTATTTAGAAATGAGCTATAGGTATGGAAGAGTGCCCATTGCTGTTAACACTGATGTCTTTGCGGGGTGATGGTGTGGATGGGGGTGAGGAAAAAGAGAAATCTGTAATAAAAAAGCAGCATATATTATATCTAATTTATGGTAGACTATATGTGAATGTGCAGTAAAAACATGAAAAGATAATGAACAAAATGATAGTGGTAGTAATTTTATTTTGGTGGAATTTTAGGGAATTTTTAGTTTCTTCTTAGATTTTTCATTATTGTTGAATTTTCACAAAGACATGTTATTTAAGCAATTAGGGAAAAATTAGAAAGCTATTTCCATGATATCAAAAAAGTCCATTAGTAAAAGACTTTTAAATTAATTTACATATAGTGTGAAAATTAGAAAACTAGACCTCTTACATCTAGAAGTGGAAAACCATTCCAATCAGAAAAAATAAAACCATTCTCTGAAGACTGCTGACACTTATGAAGCAACCCTCAAAGTGACCATTAAACATTTTCCATTGAACAAAATTCCGGAATCTTTTTGAATTGTAGCGGAGGCATTAATACTGTTCAGCTACTGAGAGAAATGGAAACTGAAGGGTTGCTAATAGCTCATGAATAATGGAAAGTGATGTCCAAGTGACTTATTGCTCAACTGTGACCATGAGGATAGGTCTCAGAGCCAGTTCTAAAACTGGGAATCCTAATGTTGGTTTACAGATACCCAGAGTGATACTTCAAAGTGGTTTTGAGGCTTAAAATGCAAGTCACAATAACATGTTTATATTTAAAGGGTCACTTTCTTTCAAGGCCACATTAGTAAAGATACTAAGCCGGTGGAACTTGTCCTTCAAGGCCTTTTAAACTGACTGGCTCTGGCTTCCGGGACTATTTGTACCATCAGCATCTATCAAAATGTATTCATCTCATTCCTACACTCCTTGCTCATGCAGTTCTAATAATCAATGTAGTTGCCTCTTTTTCCTATCATCTTGGATGAAAACTCCTATTAAGCTGTACAGGTTTATATAGTTTACTACCTGAGGGCGTGAATCACTTGAGGTACTGAACCCAGGCCATTGTGGAGACACGGTTTACGCAGAAGGCACTGGAAAGTCCTCAGCATTTGAGGTCAGAATCAGGGTTTTACCCAGCCCCACCATTAACTGTGACATTAAAAAAAAAGCCACTTTACATTTCTGAACTTTGATTTTTCTCCCCTTTAAAATCTGTACCCTGCCCTGTTAAGTTGTGAGAATCAAGTGGGATGTTCGGAATATCCGAATCAATCATTAAACAAAGGTCAATTATGTTTTGCTCAGATTGCAGAAGCAAAAATATCCTTTGAAGAGGAATGTTTAAGTGCAAAAATACTAATACTAATAAGAGACACCCATAATCACAAGATCTGGAGATAACTGATATTAACATTTAATGTGCCACTTAGTTTATATTTTCCGTGTGCAGACATTTAAGAAAACAAAATTTAGACACACTTTATATATTATTATATGTCTGCTTTTCCATTTAATTGATAATTAAATTACAATGTCATTAAAACATCTACAATATCATTTTTAATAGCTGATGAATGGCTATTTTAGCCCTAATCTATTGAATAAACTCTCCACTGTTGACATGTAGATTATTTATAATTTGTCACCATTAAAATGCTGTGATATATTGATTAAATGAACATTGCTAAATTACAGTATTTAGATCTTGTTCATTTACAGTTTTCCTACTTGATATGTCAGAAACTAAGAAGTTTATTAAAGTGTTCCACTTTGATGTCTCTCATNATTAAAATGCTGTGATATATTGATTAAATGAACATTGCTAAATTACAGTATTTAGATCTTGTTCATTTACAGTTTTCCTACTTGATATGTCAGAAACTAAGAAGTTTATTAAAGTGTTCCACTTTGATGTCTCTCATTTCTTCTTGTATTTATAATTTTTACTTTATATTTTGATTCAATACTATTTGGTGCATACCAATCTGTGAGTGTTACATATCCATTTGAAATTGTCTCTGATAAAATATTTGTCCTGATTATTGCTTTTGAACTGGAATTTGACATTGTCTAACCACCTCAGAACCACCAAGAGGATAAATGTTATATATTCACAGTACTAAATAAGTGTCAGCTCATTTCTGTTTTATTGGGATCAACCTGGTGGCTCAGAGGGTAAAGTGTCTGCCTACAATGCAGGAGACCTGGGTTTGATCCCTGGAGAAGGAAATGACAACCCACTCCAGCACTCTTGTCTGGAAAATCCCATGAACTGAGAAGTCTGATAGGCTACAATCCATGGGGTTGCAGAGAGATGGACGTGACTGAGTGATTTCACTTTCACTTTCACTTTCATTTCTATTTTATTATTTTTATTATAACAATCTATAGTGACCATACTCTCTTTTTGTCTGCATTATTTTTACCCAAACTTTTTCTCCTTATACCTCATTTTGGGCTTTCCCAGGTGACTCAGTAGTAAAGCATCTACTAATGCAGGAGACGCAGGAGACCCAGGGTTGATCTCTGGGTTAGTAAGAGCCCCTGAAGGAAGGAATGGTAACCCACTCCAGTATTCTTGCCTGGAAAATCCAATGGACAGGGGAGCCTGGCAGGCTACAGTTCATGGGGTGGCAAAGAGTTGGACATGACTTGGTGACTGAGCACACACATATACCTCATTTTAGGGGTTGTTAGTAAATAGCATGTCACTGAATTTTCTGTTTTGAGATCTGAAATTTCTGTTTCTAAATGAGAACTTTCTTACTCTTAAGAGTTCAGTCCACTTGCATTNGACCATTCAGGTATGACCTAAATCAAATCCCTTATGATTATACAGTGGAAGTAATAGATTTAAGGGACTAGATCTGATAGACAGAGTGCCTGATGAACAAGCGGGGAAGGTTTGTGACACTGTACCAGAGACAGGGAGCAAGACCATCCTCAAGAAAAAGAAATGTAAAAAAGCAAAATGGCTGTCTGGGGAGGCCTTACAAGTAGCTGAGAAAAAAAGAGAAGCAAAAAGCAAAGGAGAAAAGGAAAGATATACCCACTTGAATGCAGAGTTCCAAATAATAGCAAGAAGAGATAAGAAAGCCTTCCTCAGTGATCAGTGCAAAAAATAAAATAAAAATAGAGGAAACCAATAGAATGGGAAAGACTAGAGATACTAAAAAGGTAACATTTCATGCAAAGATGGGCTCAATAAAGGACAGAAATGGTATGTACCTAACAGAAGCAAAAGATATTAAGAAGAGGTGACAAGAATACATGGAAGAACTGTACAAAAAAGATCTTCATGACCCAGATAATCACAATGGTGTGATCACTCACCTAGAGCCAGACATTCAGGAATATGAAGTCAAGTGGGCCTTAGGAAGCATCACTACTACCAAAGCTAATGGAGGTGATGGAATTCCAGTTGAGCTATTTCAAATCCTGAAAGATGATGCTGTGAAAGTGCTATACTCAATATGCCAGCAAATTTGGAAAACTCAGCAGTGCCCACAGGACTGGAAAAGGTCAGTTTTCATTCCAATCCCAAAGAAAGGCATTGCCAAAGAATGCTCAAACTACCGCAAAATTACACTCATCTCACACGCTAGTAAAGTAGTGCTCAAAATTCTCCAAGTGAAGCTTCAGCCATATGTGAATCATGAACTTCCAGATGTTCAATCTGGTTTTAGAAAAGGCAGAGGAACCAGAGGTCAAATTGCCAACATTCACTGGATCATCAAAAAAGCAAGGGAGTTCCAGAAAAACCACCTGGGAAGCTCACTTCCCACATTACTTATTTATTCTCCATACTATCAGTTCTGTCCTTTCTTACGTCCAATATGTTTTTCGTTCTACTTTTTCTCTTTTTCCCTCCTTAGAATCCCTTCCTATACCTCCCTCTTTTCATATTATCTGTTTGCAATTTTTATTTAAACCTGTTTATCTCTTTTATATTTCTGTTCTTATTTTATACACATGGTTTCCTCATATTATGCAGTAGATCATTTTCAGAAGTATGTGACTTTTTAAAAAAATACATCCTTTTGAGCTTGCCAGTCTCTTGTTATGAGGATTTTTCACAAGATTCAAGCATGTATCTTTAGGCAATGTTTCGATGGATGAATGTGGGGTTGATATTCCTAATTTAGTTTATTTATGTGTCTGATACTGTAAAGATTTTACTCGTATTTTTGTATTTAACTGTCCAGTCATTTTAGGTTTTGATGTTGTATGTCTTTGTCCTTTTCTCCTCTAATGTATTTTATCCAGAAGCTTGGAGAGATTTTTATATACAATTGTAAACTTGAGGTCTTTATTACCAAAGTCAAAGGCATGATTTCCAGGCACTACAGTAAACTGGAAAGAAAAGTCTTTAGGGATGTGCTGAAATTTAAATCTCTTGTCAGAGTTCCTAAAAGCAAATATAGAAAGCCCTGTTTCTCTTGCTTATAGGTTTGCTTCTATTCCAAGCTGAAGCATAATTTGATTTAAAAAAATTTGCTTGTCACTATTTTACCATATAAGTCTCATTATATAGTAATATGTCTTTAAGGTCAATTAAGCTCTATCTTANTCCTAAAAGCAAATATAGAAAGCCCTGTTTCTCTTGCTTATAGGTTTGCTTCTATTCCAAGCTGAAGCATGATTTGATTTAAAAAAATTTGCTTGTCACTATTTTACCATATTAGTCTCATTATATAGTAATATGTCTTTAAGGTCAATTAAGCTCTATCTTAACTTGAAGGAATTTTCTCAGACATTGGGGAATCTGTAGTTTTTCCCATGCATGTTTTTCATCACCCCAGTCTTTCAAATATATGTAGTTTCATTTGCACATTTCTGATGAGCAAACTAGATTTGAGAGTATGAGTAATGGGTTGCTAAGTTTTCTAAGTATCAGAGCCTCTATAATAGCTTTTTGATGTAATATACTAAGGAAACAACCATGTAATCTCCATTTTGTGAAAAAAATACATGCATCCATCTCTAATACATTTCAAAAGATAAGAAGAGATATACTAAAGTATCAACCATGGTTGAAATCTGCATGATAGCATTATGGATAGTTTATTCTCTGCCATATTTTTCAAACTTCCTATAATTAATATGTATTATTTATATAACCAAAGTAAAAACTACTCTATTCTAACTGAACAAAACTTTAACGATGAAGGGATTAAACTAATGAATTTTGCTTTTCCCGTTTTCAGTTCCAACTAACATGTATTTTCTGGGAAAGGGTAAAAGTAGATTGTGGATACAAAATTTTAGTGGTCATTTCTCAGTTACCAAAAAAAAGGTGGGGGGCATTCACAATAGGCATATGTGAAAAGATTTTGCCATACAGATTAATGCTGTGCTTTTCAGACATGAGCATTTTATGGACCAGAAACAGTAGAACTTTTGGTGACTAATATAAAGTTGCAAAGTTTTTATTCTTCTTAAATGAGTATGTAAGGAAAGCTTCACAAATATTGCCATGCACATCATCATTTCAAGAAAACAGAACATTCTATCCGAAGGATACAAAATGTTACAGAATTTTTTTTTAATCCCTTAAAAGGAATAAATTTGACTTTGTAAATTTTCTTATTTTGCTGCTAACCAGTGAAGATTTTATTAAGGATGGGCCCTAACTGATGCTTCCTGGACTAAGACTTAGTTCTTCTGGTGACTAGACAAAGTAGTCCCAAAGGAATCTTACCTGGCTCCATAGGGATAGAGTAATGGTTGGTATAGAAGCAGATGTTTGAGAAGGAAAGGAAAAATCAGACTTGGTGTTATTTTCATGGAGAAGACATATCATTCAACGTTTTTTCAGTTCCTCATAAATTATATTGATAAAATATATTAAATAAATATTTAAATCCCCATATAATAAATGATAGATTATGGGAAAATAGTTTTCAAAACCTAACACTAGCTAGAATCCAAACCTCATCATCTCTACCATGACCAACCTTGTTCAGTATGGCTAAACAGTGAGATCTTGTTAGAAACTAAGCGGAATCATACCATTCCACAACCAAAACCTTCCAGTGGTTTCTCATTTCAAAATAAAAGCCACAGTCTTTACACTGTCCTAGCCAAGCCAAAGTCATGAATTCATGGGTACATACGTCCCAATTATTTTTCATTGTCATTAAACAGTCTTCAAAAACATGATGTTAAATAAATGTGTGTTACTGAGTTATCTGGCAAGGCCACAGTTATGGAACTAGTTTCCTGTTATGAATATTCAGGTTGTTCCTGATTTCTAAATGGTAGTATTCACTATCCTTGCTAATCAGGCTTCCCAGGTGGCTCAGTGCGGAAAGAATCCACCTGCCAATGCAGGAGACTCAGGTTTAATCCCCATGTTGGGAAGATCCCCTAGAGTAGGAAAAGGCAACCCACTCTGGTATTCTTACATGGAGAATCTCAGGGACAGAGAAGCCTGGCAAGCTACAGTACATGGGATCACAAAAGAGTCGTACATGATTGAGCAATGGAGCGCACGTGCGTGCACACAGGCATCCTTGTTAAGAATATGAATGGAAAATAGCTAACTCCTAGCTTCTGGAGGGGGACAGTGCTGGCATCAGCAGAGAGGCTTATGATAGTCTAAGACTATAGGTGCATCACTGGGATTTGCTGTGAGCTCTGCAGAAGAAAGATCCCCCATCAGCTTTTCTGTTACTGAGGAATTTTGATCAGGTCATTATGGCCTCATTAGTAACATTAAGAGTTGGATTAAATAATGTTAGAATTCCAGCTCTCCTAATTTTTGTTTTGTTATTAACAGGTCTCAAGCCAAAAATAATTAGCCATCCATTAGAACACAGATATTACAAAAGCATTTGTAACCCTTGGGGTCTCATTTGTGCTTTTGTGGCTTTGCTGGCAAATAAATCACTCAGTACTGGGAACTTTTCCAACTTGGCAGAGCAGGAGACAAATAAAAACACATGCCTAATTCTGTTTAAGTTTTATGGTTTAGTGACTATATAGGAAAAAGATAAAAATGTTCCAAATTTAAGGAGCTTTCTGAAAAAAAAATGTATGAGTCAATAAATCATTTTAGGAAAAGCAAACATACATCCTTCAGGAGCAGAGCAAGACTGAATTCGTGTGACAGCATGCCTATACCCAGCATTAGAGTTAGGCCAGATCCCATTAGAAATATTACAGTACGTGGTNAAAAAAAATGTATGAGTCAATAAATCATTTTAGGAAAAGCAAACATACATCCTTCAGGAGCAGAGCAAGACTGAATTCGTGTGACAGCATGCCTATACCCAGCATTAGAGTTAGGCCAGATCCCATTAGAAATATTACAGTATGTGGTGTGTATGCGTGCTAAGTCACTTCAGTCATGTCCATCTCTGTGTGACCCCATGGACTCTAGCCCACCAGGCTACTCTGGCCATGGGATTTTCCAGGCAAGAATACTGCAGTGAGTTGCCATGCCCTCTTCCACGGGATCTTCCCGCCCCAGGGATCAAACCTGCATCTCTTCTCTCCTGCATTGACAGGCAGGTTCTTTATCACTAGGGCCACCTGGGAAGCCCACAGTATGTGGAGACACCTCATTTTTATGAGAGAGCATTCCTGGAATCCTCTAGGTGAGGAAGATATTGTAAAGCAAACTGTACAGGATGTTGCTGTCTGAAGAGGTGCCATGTTTAGAGCTCAGTGATACATCTGTAGTGTCAGTCAAGTGATATTGGATTTGATAGTGATCTGCTGATCAGCATATCTGCTGAATTCAAGTACTTCTATACATTTAACACCATCAGCAGAAACTTGTGACTGCACAGAATATAGGGTTTTGGGGAGGTGGGTTCTTTTTTTTTTAATGCAGTGTTCAGGGAGGTCAGTAAGACAAAAAGTGTTCACAAGTTTCAGAGGGACTTCCCTGGTGGTCCAGTGGGTAAGAATTTGCCTTGCAGTGCAGGAGATGAGGGTTCAATCCCTGGCTGGGAAATTGAAATCCCACATGCCTCAGAGCAACTAAGCCCATGAGCCCCAACTATTGAAATCCACACGCCACAACTAGAGATCCCAGGTGATGCAGTGAAAATCCCGAGTACAGAAACTAAGACCTGACACAGTCAAATAAATGCATATTTAAATATATTTTTTAGATGTATATACATAGACCAATTTTGAAAAGTTTCAGAGATCAGCTTTCTTGTTCTGTGAGACCTGTGGTGTAATGCATGCATGCTAAGTTGCTTCAGTAGTGTCTGACTCTTTGTGACCCCATGGACTGTAGTCCACCAGGCTCCTCTGTCCATGGGATTCTCCAGGCANATAGACCAATTTTGAAAAGTTTCAGAGATCAGCTTTCTTGTTCTGTGAGACCTGTGGTGTAATGCATGCATGCTAAGTTGCTTCAGTAGTGTCTGACTCTTTGTGACCCCATGGACTGTAGTCCACCAGGCTCCTCTGTCCATGGGATTCTCCAGGCAAGAACACTAAAGTGGGTTACCATGCCCTCTTCCAGGGGATCTTCTTGACAAACACACATCTCTTATGTCTCCTGCACCACCTGGGAAGCCTGTAGTCATTTTTCATCCCCAATGTCAAATCTACTGTGATGACCTCAATATGTACTGCAAGCATGTTTATGAGCTGAAATTCCCCCAAATCATCCTTATTTTCTCTTTGTAATTATCCTGTCTGTTACTAGTCTACCATGTCATTTACACTCAGTTCTAGATATGGCAAAATTTATAAAATAACATGTATTGAGGGATTTTTGAGTGCCAGGCACTGTGCTAAGCTCTTTACATGAATTACGTCCTCTAGCCCACAACAGCCCTATGATAAGGGGTATGGCGCTGCTACTTTCCCCATTTGATCAGGCAGAAATGCAGATATAAGGATAGTGAGGTGCAGAGGGATTGAGTAACTTGTCAAAGATTACACAGCTTATAAATCAGAACCAGGAGTCCATCCAGGTAGTCTGATTCATGAATGCGTGTACACTTAAAGATTATGCTGTTATTTTTAAATTGTCTCCACTTCTTAGTTTAGTTTTGATATATATATTTGAAGGTCAGTGAGTATGGCTCAGCCACTTACCCAGGTTAAGTAGAAATATTCAAAGTATAATTCTGTTTTTCATTGTCTCAATCTAAATTATTATCCACCCTTGCTGCTGTTCTACTGTCTGGTCACAGAAAGAGAATCTCAATGATAGCTCTAGCTTTTTTATCAAGTATTTATTATGTGGGGAAGTCCCACATTTTCCATAGGCTGAAGCATCTCAATTTCTATAGAATATTTCTTACTTGATCGATGCCCACATATTACAAAAAGAGGTAGTTTCTATGGTCTCTGAAAACATAGAAGTAGTTTCTATGATCTCTAAATTATATAATTTATGAAGCATACAAAAGATGAAATAAAGAGATTATCTATCATTTAATTTATGGAGATGTAACAGAAAAAAGGGAACTTATTCATCTGTAAATGTAATGACAGCTGCAGTGCTGTTCTACATGAATATCTGTTCTTTTGGAAACAAATACTTTTTCACTTACATGCAGTGATGCTTTGAGAAACAGAATCAGAAATTGATTTTGGTGTGTTCAGGATAAATCAGTCAAATATGAAATGAAGAGGAGGTGGTAGGGGAAGAAGAAAGGGACATGAAACAAGGTTTATTTCACTTCAGTTTGTGCGTGCAAATTATACGAGGCTAAGCAGATGAATTTTTCTTACTTAGAAAAGGAAATCTTTTGGTCAGCATCAGCAAAACAGGGGTGACGAACAGGCTAAAATGAGAAGACAAATTTGTGTCTTGGGACCATGATTCTGTGGTTGGACCCAACAGGTTTAAACCAGCCAAAAGGTCACAGCCAAAGCAAGTGCTATTCACTAATGGAAACTCCCCTAAAATTCTAAAACTCTGGGTACATACCCTTAAAAATTTGATAGAGATTCACTAACAAAATAGCTTTTTAAAACTGAATTTTCCATGTCTACTAAACTACCTGAAAAATAAGACTGCATGTGACAAATCTTTTTCCATTTGGCAAAAACAGAAACCTCCTGGTTTCTAATGGAAAATTACAAAATATTAGCTTTATTTACTTTCCTATTTGTCAAAGACACTCTCCACCTTTCTGAACGGTTCACATTCTGACTAGTATTAGCAATCAGCAGTGTGTTTCTGCTCCTGAGAAAAAGCAGTGCTTTTAGATACTTGTTGAGTGGTGGTATGCTGGGTGTGCAGTAAGCACTTTCCCTGATTACCTGTGGTTCTCACACACACCTGGGGAGGCAGGTGGATTTATACTCATTTTACAGACACAGAAGAGAGGCAGAAAAGAAGTTCTGATGAAAATTTAGCGTTTCAGGAAATTTATAAAATATGTAGAAATATTTTTAAAGAGAAGGCGCAAAGCCTGAATGATGTTCTCCATTTGTGCAGCTAAGAGGAGGAGGCTTTTTGAGGGGCAGTCATACAACAAAAAATCTGTTGAATACTATGTGCTAAGTCCTGTGTTCAGTCTGTCTGTCCTCCCTTTGATCTCATTTAGTTCTCTTCTAAGTAGTCTGATTAAGACCAATGCCATGAATCACTAGTTCACAGAAGGGGGAAATGAGCATCCTCAAAGTAAAGTGGCTTCCCTGGTCACTGACCTTGTTAGAAGCTGACCTGAAATCCAGACCAAATTTTCCTGTTCCTCCAGAAGTCTTTCTATCATGGTGAATGGCACAGGTGGGCCATTCTTCTTTAAGTTTTATGTTGCATTGAATTTATCTTATGCCAGCAGTTTTTAAAATGTTCTTGAGAACATTTTATTTCTCAGTCCTGTTATTTCCCATGTCCTACTCCATCCCTCAAAACAACCCCAGTGGTTTTACGTGTTTATGTTTTCATTTAGAGTTTGATTCTGGCTTTCTTTTTTGGAGTGGGAGCAAGTGCGGTCGATGGAGGCTCTGCACACACAGAACCATTGGCAGCCAAAGGACTAATTGTAGACCCAGAATATTGACTAAGGAAACCTACTGATGTTGGCAAGAAGTTTGCCATTTTTCACTTTCTCACTCAACAAGGTCCATTTTCTAAGACTTAAAGTCTCACAAGGGTCTCGATCGACTCCCTGGAAACAAATATTCTGACTTTGCACAATGGCAAGGTACTTGGTTTATTCATCACTGACTTTGAGGGTGTGTTAACACCCAAGCTACGCTAAACGGCCCTCGATAAGCTGTTATATTTCCCAGGGTGGGGGGCACTATTCACAAAGAAAGATCACAATTAGCAAACCTCTGGTTTCTAATCTGAGCTGTCACCTTCCACCAAAGATCCAACAACTAACAGCACCATCTACAAGGCCCCTGCAGCAAATGCCAACCACACAATTGCCTCAGTCTCCACAGAGAGACAGTGCTTCATGCCTTTCCTGGCATGGACAGTCCCTCCCATTCCTCAGTCTGCACAACTATTTGCCAGTGCTAGGATAAAAAGGTCCTGTTCAGGCATTTATTCAACAAGTATTCCAGCACTAGATTTGTGCCTGTCTCTGTGATAGGGGATGGGAGGAAAGTATATGAAAAGTGCTATACCAAGAATGGTAAGAGGAGTCCTTATTTTCCCGGCTCCGGAGCCTAAAGAAGTCTCTAGAAAAAAGGACTTGGGGTGGACAGGGAGAGGAAATACCATTTTAAAGTGGGAACATTTATTGGCCACTTACAACTATATTATCAAGGAAAATATGTATGTATTTCAACAGATGCAACTGAAGCACTGATCACAGAGTGAGTTTTCATAGTTTGTAGCACCATATTAGATTAATTTAATTATAAACATAATATTTCAAATGCAGAATTGTATGCATAGAATTCAAAAATACAGATTTTATGTGCATGCCTGTGAGGGTAAAATTTCAAAATTAACTTATGGTTTTGAAAGACCAGAGAGATATCACATCTGGGAGACAAACTCTTATCCATCCTGTGCTCTCTCCCCTCATAACTCCCTATTTTATTCTTTTTCAGTTTAGACATCTACTTAATATTTCAGGGAAATATGGCATGAGTACTAAGAGAAATACAAATTAAGGATCAGAATATCACAAGTTTAAGAACATAATTTGCTTTTGTACTTCCTGCATATTCTAGAGTATGGGAAATTATTAAAAATTATCATAGACCAAACTTATTACAATATGTCCATGTTGCTGGAATACTACTCAGCAACAGAAAGGAATAAACTTGAGTAATTACAATGCATTAAAGATGCCCTGGGGTCACAAAGAGTCGGACACAACTTAGCGACTGAAGGTGCCAGTTTAAATGGACAGTACAAGGTGTGTACTATATTTACATAAAACCTCAAGGGTGTCCCTGGTGGTCCAGAGATTAAGAATCTGTCCGCCAGTGCAGGGGATAGGTTTGATCCCTGATCCAGGAAGATCCTACATGCCATGGAACAACTAAGCCCGTGTGTGTGTGTGTGTGTGTGTGTGTGTGTGCACGCGTGCGCACGTGTGCATGTGTGTGTGTGTGCATACACTCAGTTGCTAAGTCATCTCCAATTCTTTGCAACCCCATGGACTGTAGTCTTCCAGGCTCCTCTGTCCATGGGATTTTCCAAGCAAGAACACTGGAGTAGGTTGCCGTTCTCCAGGGGTTCTTCTCGACCCAGGGATTGAACCTAGTCTCTGGCATTGGAAGGTAGATTCTTCACCACTGACCCACCTGGGAAGCCCAGCCAAGTCTGTGTGCCCAGCGCCACAGCTACTGAGCCTGTGCTCCGGAGTCCAGGAGCGGCGCTGACTGACCCCACTGCTGCAACTACTGAAGCCTGAGGGCCGAGAGCGTGTGTTGGGCAGCAGGAGAAGCCGCTACAGTGAGAAGCCCAAGAGCCACCAAGGAGAGTAGCTCTGGCTCACCACGGCTAGGGAAAGCTCATGTGCAGCAATGAAGACCCAGTGCAGCCAGAAACAGTAAAATGAACAAATGAATAAATCTTAAAAAAAAAAAATTCTATTTTAAAAGAAAAAAACCTCTAAGAAATGCAAGCTGATCTTTAGCATGCAAAAAGGTGGTTTCCTGTGGAAGGAACCCAGGGCAGGAAGGGGTATACAGGAGGACCCAAGGAAGTTTTTAGAAGTGATGAGTATGTTCATTATCTTGACTGTGGCAATGGTCTCATGAGCGGATACTTATGTCATAACTTCGCAAATTGTACACTTTATGTGTTTACTATATGCCATTATACCTCAATAAATTATTAAAACTATCATAAACTATGTTTTTCAGAGAAATATAAACTCAGAATTGGGGAAAGTACCTATGTGTGTATGCTATTTGAGGCACAGTCTTTAGATTCAGAAAAACTGAGATTGAATCTTAGTTCTCTCACCTCCTAGCTGTGTGACCTTTCTACGCCTCAGTTCTCTCATCTGTGAAATGGGGAAAATAACAGTAGCTACCCCATAGGATTGCTGTGAGGATTAAAAGAGCTAATGAAAGTAGGTATCAGAATGGACTCCACATACACTAAGCATGTACCATTATTCTAAGATGTATTCAAGAACATGTATGGACATGTAAGCAGATAATGTGGCACAATCGACATGGAATATAGGATAGTGATGAATCTAAAAGAAGCAAGGAACTGATCTATGAAAAATGAGACTTTTGTTATTGCTGTTATTACTTTCTCAAACATCATCTTAGTTTTAACAGCTATGTGAGGTAAGGCTTATTAGTACCCCCATTCTACAGCTAAGAAAACTGAAGCAGAAGCGGGGTAAGTCATCAACTGAGTGGAACACACTCGAGCACCTTAAACCTGAAGAAATCACAAGAAGGAAATTTAAGGTCATTTCTCAAATGTAGTTAATACGTATTCTGGGACTCAGAGTAAACAGACAATTTGTAGTCCTATGTCTATATATATGTATTTGTAGAGCAAATATTAAGGAAAAGCATCTTTCTCCCCTGCACCCCACTGCCAGCCCCCTGCACTCCCTCATGTGAAGAGCACCCATATAGTCCTCCATTGCTCTGACCCGTCTTCCCAAGACTCAAGTGCATGAGTCAAGGGTGACCAAAAATCGCCTAGTCCAGGTTCCTATGTCTCTTCACATTGCTTTCCTACCTCTGTGCCTTTGCATACATGGCTTTGTACATCTTTCACACCTCTGTTTATGAAAATCCTGCCAATGCTTGCAGACATTACTGACGCAACTTATTTATTCATTCATTCATTCCACAAATTTGTATTAGACAACAGGTATTGCCAGGCACTGATCTGGATACTCAGAAAACCACACCAAACAAGCATCACCTCCTCCATCTTTCCCTTCTTTGAATCTGACCTTCACTTTTATACTGTGACGTGAAATGAAGTGAAAGTGTTAGTTGTTCAGTCTTATCCCACTCTTGGTAACTTGTGGACTGTTCTCCAGTCCAAGAATTNGTGTGTGTGTGTGTGTGTGTGTGTGTGTGTGCACGCGTGCGCACGTGTGCATGTGTGTGTGTGTGCATACACTCAGTTGCTAAGTCATCTCCAATTCTTTGCAACCCCATGGACTGTAGTCTTCCAGGCTCCTCTGTCCATGGGATTTTCCAAGCAAGAACACTGGAGTAGGTTGCCGTTCTCCAGGGGTTCTTCTCGACCCAGGGATTGAACCTAGTCTCTGGCATTGGAAGGTAGATTCTTCACCACTGACCCACCTGGGAAGCCCAGCCAAGTCTGTGTGCCCAGCGCCACAGCTACTGAGCCTGTGCTCCGGAGTCCAGGAGCGGCGCTGACTGACCCCACTGCTGCAACTACTGAAGCCTGAGGGCCGAGAGCGTGTGTTGGGCAGCAGGAGAAGCCGCTACAGTGAGAAGCCCAAGAGCCACCAAGGAGAGTAGCTCTGGCTCACCACGGCTAGGGAAAGCTCATGTGCAGCAATGAAGACCCAGTGCAGCCAGAAACAGTAAAATGAACAAATGAATAAATCTTAAAAAAAAAAAATTCTATTTTAAAAGAAAAAAACCTCTAAGAAATGCAAGCTGATCTTTAGCATGCAAAAAGGTGGTTTCCTGTGGAAGGAACCCAGGGCAGGAAGGGGTATACAGGAGGACCCAAGGAAGTTTTTAGAAGTGATGAGTATGTTCATTATCTTGACTGTGGCAATGGTCTCATGAGCGGATACTTATGTCATAACTTCGCAAATTGTACACTTTATGTGTTTACTATATGCCATTATACCTCAATAAATTATTAAAACTATCATAAACTATGTTTTTCAGAGAAATATAAACTCAGAATTGGGGAAAGTACCTATGTGTGTATGCTATTTGAGGCACAGTCTTTAGATTCAGAAAAACTGAGATTGAATCTTAGTTCTCTCACCTCCTAGCTGTGTGACCTTTCTACGCCTCAGTTCTCTCATCTGTGAAATGGGGAAAATAACAGTAGCTACCCCATAGGATTGCTGTGAGGATTAAAAGAGCTAATGAAAGTAGGTATCAGAATGGACTCCACATACACTAAGCATGTACCATTATTCTAAGATGTATTCAAGAACATGTATGGACATGTAAGCAGATAATGTGGCACAATCGACATGGAATATAGGATAGTGATGAATCTAAAAGAAGCAAGGAACTGATCTATGAAAAATGAGACTTTTGTTATTGCTGTTATTACTTTCTCAAACATCATCTTAGTTTTAACAGCTATGTGAGGTAAGGCTTATTAGTACCCCCATTCTACAGCTAAGAAAACTGAAGCAGAAGCGGGGTAAGTCATCAACTGAGTGGAACACACTCGAGCACCTTAAACCTGAAGAAATCACAAGAAGGAAATTTAAGGTCATTTCTCAAATGTAGTTAATACGTATTCTGGGACTCAGAGTAAACAGACAATTTGTAGTCCTATGTCTATATATATGTATTTGTAGAGCAAATATTAAGGAAAAGCATCTTTCTCCCCTGCACCCCACTGCCAGCCCCCTGCACTCCCTCATGTGAAGAGCACCCATATAGTCCTCCATTGCTCTGACCCGTCTTCCCAAGACTCAAGTGCATGAGTCAAGGGTGACCAAAAATCGCCTAGTCCAGGTTCCTATGTCTCTTCACATTGCTTTCCTACCTCTGTGCCTTTGCATACATGGCTTTGTACATCTTTCACACCTCTGTTTATGAAAATCCTGCCAATGCTTGCAGACATTACTGACGCAACTTATTTATTCATTCATTCATTCCACAAATTTGTATTAGACAACAGGTATTGCCAGGCACTGATCTGGATACTCAGAAAACCACACCAAACAAGCATCACCTCCTCCATCTTTCCCTTCTTTGAATCTGACCTTCACTTTTATACTGTGACGTGAAATGAAGTGAAAGTGTTAGTTGTTCAGTCTTATCCCACTCTTGGTAACTTGTGGACTGTTCTCCAGTCCAAGAATTCTCCAGGCAAGAATACTGGAATGAGTTGCCATTCCCTTCTCCAAGAGATCTTCCTGGAATTGAACCCAGGTCTCCTACATTGCAGGCAGATTTTTTTTACCATCTGAGTTACCAGGGAAGCCCTATATTGTAGTTGTTCCTTTAACCTTAGAGCTATGACAGGTTCAGGGTATAGCGCTTGAGACGTGGGAGACAAACTCTTATTTGAAATGTATTAATTTAAGAGAAAGGAGAATGTTGAATTTGATACAATTTTTTAAAAGTTTGATGTAAATAATGCTCAGAAATTCACACAAGGGAGCCAAACTTGAACAAGGATGAACTGGTTTAAGAAACTCAAGGAAACTTTTGGCCTCCCCAGAGAGATGCAAGAAGGTAACTAGATGTCATTGGGGACAACCCTCACCAACTCTTGTCATTTGGAAGAGGGATTAAATAGGTTAAGGACAAGAATTAGGGAGTTTCGACAAAAGAACTCGGGAAATAGTATCAAGGAAAATAATTACAGAGATCAGTATAATGAAAATCTGTGGAAATTTAAAATGTTTTTAAAAGCAGCTTTTCACAGAGAAAGTTCTCCCCAAGAGCCACAGAGAATGTTGTATGAACGTTAGAGGTTTTTAAAACAGAGAAAGTGAGTTATATAGAGAAAATGTTTTCATACGTATTCTTACGTCTTTTTCTTCTGCTCAGAACTGCCACAGACTGGAGGTTCCCCTCTACTATAAGGCCTAAGTTTATGGTTGATGAAATCTGAGGTTTAAAATACACTGTTTCTTAAGAAAGCTGTGGTCTGAGCAAAGGTGTGATGTACAGGAAGCTGCTGTTAGAATTTAGTCTGGGTCACAGTTGTTTTACAACATAGGTAGCTTTTTAGACTTTGTTTGAGCAACTAAATTGCAATAGAGACAGGAGAATAATTATCAGTGAAATTAATGAAATACCTCCAAGCCATAAGTGTTGTTGTATGTAATGCTCGGCTGCTAATAGCATTTCTAAAATTGAACAAGACGTAAAATTTTTTAAAATGAATAGCCTGAAGTTTTTTCAAAGTCATGATAATGAGACTGTTAACAAAACAATGCTCCTTTTCATAAGAAAAAAAGAAACAAAGACTATTTTGCTGGTTATTTGTTACACACATATTCATTTTTCTTATGGTCTCTTCCATATCTAAAATATTATTTTTCTAGGATGCCTATACATATACTGTGATAAATAGATAATATAGTATTCTCTGTGTATAGTATAGATAGTAGGAAAAACAAAAAAAGAAACAATATGTTCAAAAAAAAAGCATTTAAAATAGTTTCTCTCTTACTGTTCTTTTATCACCTCCTCCATGAAGTTCAACAGGAAGTTACAACTCTCAGTTGCATAATTTGTGTTTTCCATTTCTGTATGTTTTTCAGCTGAGCCTTTATTAGAAATATGAAGTCAGTTCTAGTGAGAATACCAAGACACAGCTTATCACATATGATGTCACCTTCGTCTCAGTCAGAGCCCTGGGGCTCTCCCTACTAAAATATATCACTAAATAGTGTTATTAATAATGCCCCCTTGAAGGGTAGAGAAATTAGAGATTCCTTTGGAGGAGGAGACAGCAAATATGAAAATAGAAGAGGACAGAGTTCTGCTTTCATTCAATTTAGCAGCCAACCGGCATTTTGTTGGGCCAGGGGAAGGTATGTTCCCATGCCTAATGGCAAAATTTCATATGCCTTGTTTTCAGCGTGGTCATCATTGCTACTCCAATTTTGGGCTCCAAAATCACTGTGGCTGGTGACTGCAGCCATGAAATTAAAAGACGCCTTTTCCTTGGAAGAAAAGCTATGAACAACCTATACAGCATATTAAAAAGCAGAGACATCACTTTGTCAACAAAGGTCCATCTAGTCAAAGTGATGGTTTTTCCAGCAGTCATGTAAAACCATGACATCGTGGTGTGAGAGTTGGACCATAAAGAAGATTGCATGTGAGAGCTGGACCATAAAGAAGGCTGAGCACCGAAGAATTGATGCTTTTGAACTGTGGTGTTGGAGAAGACTCTTGAGAGTCCCTCAGACTGCAAGGAGATCCAACCAGTCCATCCTAAAGGAAATCAACCCTGAATATTCACTGAAAGGACTGATGCTGAAGCTGAATCTCCAATAGTTTGGCTACCTGATGCAAAGAGACAACTCAGTGGAAAGGACCCTGATGTGCTGGGAAATATTGAAGGTAGGAGGAGAAAGGGGCGACAGAGCATGAGATGGTTGGATAGCATCATTGCCTCAATGGACATGAGTTTGAGCAAACTCTGGAAGATGGTGAAGGACAGGGAAGCCTGGCATGCTGCAGTTCATGGGGTCACAAAGAGTTGGACACGACTGAGTGACTGAACAACATCATCATTACTAGTATTATTCTTTTTGTTCTCAAAACTGATGTGCTAGTGTACATTAGTTTGTTTGATTAAAAGGTAAATTTGTTGATATTTTTCTCTATATTCCACACTTTTTTGACAAGCATGGAAGTGCATTACTTTTATAAACATAAAAAAAAATTACCTGGTTTTCAATTCCTCCAACACTTAAGGAACATCTGCTATGTGCCAGAGATTGTGCTAAGTGATGGGGAAAGTTGAATAAAACACAATTCTACTGTCATATAAATTCGCTTCATCAAACAACAGTTCACTAAAAGATCATTTGTTAGTGATTTCAGGCTGTTTGCTCTCAAAAACTCACAATCGAATAGAAAATATAGATATGTAAACAGCCATGACGTGTCTGCTTTATTAGTGGTGTGAACAGAGATACTTTTCAAAACCCAGAGAAGAAAATAGTTCTTCTTAGGGGTGAGAGGTCAATCCAAGGAGAGAGTGTGATTTGATCTGGGCTCTGAAGCAGGAGCTGGATTTAATCTGTATTGTGTCCTTTAGTTTTTCTTCATGACTTCAACCAGGATGATGAAGAGGGTAAAAGGCTAGTTTAAACTCTAGGTTTTGTTCCACACTAAGCACTGAGGTGTACTTCCTTTTAGTTGATGTGCTTTTACCTTGTGCTTATAAGAATTTTTTTTCATTGAAAGACATTTTACTTTAAATACAGTAGTATGTACATGTCAATCCAATACTCCTAAATCTATCCTTCCCCACTACCCCATAACCTTAAAGCCTGTTAGTTTCTGTTGTGTAAATTCATCTGTATCATTTCTTTAGAAGTATTTGAACACAGCCTCCTCACACGTACAACCTCACTGAAGCAAAAAGAACAACTAGCTCCATAATTTCTTAGTTAAGCTTACACAGCCCTGAAGTTGGACGAGTTTTAAGTCCTGACCTCACTCAAGAAGATGCCTCAGCTGTACCTGGAGTAGTCATGTGCACACTGGACTCTCCCTCGTGGCTGGTGGTCATGTCTTGCCTCATGATGCCAAATAGGATCATAAATAATGCCAACCCAAGAGGATAAAAAACTGGATATATCTCGGCTGAGGAAGGGTCAGGGCTCACAGGCAGATAGGACTTGGCACTATCCTTCAAGCCATGTGGTGCAAACCAAAAATAAAAAATTGTTTAAAAAACAAGAAAAATAAAGCAGCTGTTGGTCCCTAGGATGACTTAATGTGACTTGTGATAAAAACAACCCAGGCAGTCTCACACCAGGACATACAGTTTCATAAAAGGGATCCCTGTTTGTCCCCCGGTCTCATGCATTTGTGCAAGGCATAGCCTGTCAACCATACTTCAAGACTTTGAAAGTTCTACTGTTTTTAAAAGCATCTGCTTTGGCTTTGTGCTTAATGCTACTTTATCAGACTCCTCAAAAGCCTGTGCATCATTTTTATTGTGTCTCATTAGGATCTTTATTCACCTGTGTACAGTTGGACAGAATGATGCTCCCACTGTAGAAAAATTGCAATAGCTTATAGTTCTATGTTTCCAATGAGGATCTTAGGCTACATTTAACTATTTGGGGGCCCAGGCTGGTACATAACCTTGATCCTCAGAAATAATGACTTCCTACCAATGCACAGTGAAGAATTCCTTAATAAATTAGGAATCATTTTATGTACATTATACCAAGAATATAATAATTGTATACATCAATTCTTGATGGGTCCAAAAATATACTCTGATTCTACATACTAGGTCTTCTGTTGCCTTTTCAAGCAGGATTAAGTGAAAATGCCAGAGAAGGTTGTGTCTTTTATTTAGTAGTACTTAATTCTTGCAGGAATAAGTGATTAGTCAAATGGGATTAATGGACCTATGGTCATGGAACCCATGTTCAAATGAACCTTATGATCATGAGAAAAACTTTGAATGATACTGGATTATCAGAAAAATAGCATTTGCTTGGAATGTATCCTGCTTATAACATGAAATACTTTGGTAAGGGCCATGACTGACAGATGGAAATCTTGATGGTTCCTTCCACTGTTTCCATTCCCAAAGTGAGACAAGTACACATGTATCCTTTGTCCATTGGTGCTGACAAGAGGGAAACAGTTTGATAATGTAATAGTTTTAGACCTATGATCTGGAATCCCCTTCTCTACAGAATCATACTGGCCACTACATTCCAACCTGGACTCAAGCCCTCATCAGCTGGTCTTGTTGATATACAATTATTTGCAATCTAAAGTTTACATAAAGAAGAATCAGCTTAGTCATAATAAAAAAAAAATAATAGCCTAACTAAAGTTGAGAAACGTTAAAAGTTGAGAGTAGTATAGAAAATTATCTTCTAATAAAATAACTGATTTATAATAAAATAGAAGAAATAACCTCAAAGAATTAGAAAAGTTGTTCTTAAACACACTGCATTCAATTATGACAAAGATGGCATATTTTAGGAATGGTCCATAATGGTTGAAGCCTATTCACAGATTCAGCTCCAGTGTAATTACTTGCAATTACTTATTTACTTTCCATCTGCTCTGGTAGATTATACACACCATGAAGTCAATATCCCCAACATCAGCAGACTGCTGACAAAGAACCTCCTCAATGCATATTTGTTGGATGAATGAATAAATGAAAGTAAATTTTATTTCCAAGTTCTCATAACGGATGACAACGGATTTGAGGGAGATGGTAAATAAACCCTTGGGAATCATTTCCACTGGAAAAGCAACTCACTTATCCCCTACATTTAAAGTGGCAAAAAAAAAAAAAAATGAAATACATTATATGTGAGATCTACACCTGGTTGTTTTGCATTACTTTTGACAAGTCTCCATGTTGGCTACACATTATAGTCATCTGAGGAGGTTAAAAAAAAAACCAGTTGAAACAATCTCTGGGGTGGGGTTGGCCGAGCATGGTGAATTTTTCCATGTGTTTCTGATGATTCTAATAAGCAGGCAATGTTGGGAACACTGATGGAAAGGCACTCTTTCCCAGACTTGTCTGATTATAAGAATCACCCAGGTTGCTCAGTCTGCAACCAGCCTGAGTGGTTTTTAAAACTTTACCAGTTTGGAAGATAAAAAGTGCCCTCTGTTTTGTTTTGACAGAGAAGCACTCATTTCTAATTCTTTAAGTCCATTTGACTTCAAATTTCAGCTTCTACAGAGTTGCAATGCTTCTAATTTAGTGTCAACACAAAAGTAATTTACTTCAGGATTATGTTCCAGGCTATCCTGGGGCATTTCTTCTTGAGCTCAAACAATACTTCTACAACTTTCATAAGACTGTATCTTTATTACTGTAAGTCAATGCCAGTCTATCTAAAGTAATTGCAGCAAGCGATTGTCAGGGTAAGTTGTTTGGACACAAAGGGCTGGGGGAGTGGAGAGGAAGGAGAAATCAATATGGATTTTTAATGACACAGAAAGAGGTCTTTGACTGGAATTTAATAGATGATAGGAGGAAAGGGGAGCAGAGGGCAGGGCAAGTCATGAGCAATGCCTCTATTCTAGGCATATGAAACATTCATAAACTACACCCACATTATTCATATTGTCTTCTGTTGCTTCTGCCTGGAATGTGTTGCTCCTTTGTAAACTTTGTGAATCCTACCTTCCTAACCACATCCCCAAACCACATTCTTGACCTGCTCAGTCAGAATTGGAAGTGGGTGCTAGAAGTTTTTAACAAGTTCCCCAAGTGATTTTTATAATGGAATGCTAATTTAGCATGATGAATCTTTCTACACAATTCAAGAGGAAGATAGATGGGACAGGATGTCCCCAAAGAGAACCAAATGCAACAAACAAGTGCTTCTGTCGAAATAAATCAGATACACCATTTTTCACTTATCAGCCTGGCAAAGATTAAAACACTTTGCACCACTCAGCATTGATGATGGAATGAGATTTTACACACTGCTGGTGGGAATATGAATGGTACATTACTAAAGGACAATTTAGCAACTCTGATCAAGAGCCTTGACGTTTTTCATATCCTTTGACATAGTAATTCCACGTTTAGAAATTTACCCTAAGGCTGTGGTCTCAACCCTGGCAATTTATCAGAATCACTTGTGAGGCTTTTATATGAACTACAGATTTCTGGGCCCCACTCCCTAGAGATTATGATTCTGTCGATTTGGGGCAAGGTCTGGGAATCTGGGTTTTGAAAATACTCATGTTAATTGGACTTTTTTAAATTTCAGGTAATAGAAAAGTTAAAAATTGCTGACAGCTCCATATTCTACTTCTTTCTCTCACTCCCTGTGGGTAATCACACAGAATATGTTGTTCTGCATTTTCTTCACCCCATAACATATATCATTATTCCACTTCAGCATATTCAGATCTAATATTTTAATAGCTGTTTATCCAACAGAAATAATTCAACTTATTTAAGAATTAAGAGTTGGACCATAAAAAAGGTTGAGTGATGAAGAATTGATGCTTTGAACTGTGGTGCTGGAGAAATCTCTTGAGTCCCCTGGACAGCAGGAGATCAAACCAGTCAATCCTAAAGGAAATCAATCTTGAATATTCATTAGAAGGACTGATGCTGACGCTCCAATACTTCGGCCACCTGATGCAAAGAGCTGACTCGTTAGAAAAGACCCTGATACTGGGAAAGATTGAGGGTAGGAGGAGAAGGGGATGACAGAGGATGAGATGGTTGGATGGCACCACTGACTCAATGGACATGAGTTTGAGCAAACTCCGGGAGATGGTGAAGGACAGGGAACCCTGTAGTGCTGCATTCCATGGGGTCTCAAAGAGCTGGACATAACCGAGTGACGGGACAATGACAAAAGAATTGAGATTATTTAAAGATGGACATTTGAGATCATTTTCACATTTTGCTATTATAAAAAACAATGAACATAATTGTATGGATATCCTTCTTTTTACCTGTGTAAGAACTTCTATAGGATAAATATCCAGAAATGGAATTCATGAGTTGCATTAAACATTGATACTGACAAACTGCTTTTCAAAAATGGTTTTATCAAATGTGGCAAACATACCTACTTGTTCTCCCAAATTCCTGCTTCTTCTCTCCCCTTTGAAGTGTGAAGTGGCAGTCCATCCAGAGATTACATTGCTTAGCATTCCTTGCATGGTGTGGAAGGTGTGTAATTAGTTCATGCTAATGGGATATAGATATAGTGTGTCGTTTCTAGGCCAAGGAATCATTGATGTGGTTGTGAGTTCATGCTCTTTCTCTTTCTCCAGCTCCTGCCTATCTCTAAAGAGATCCCTTTGGAATACCCAAGCCCTGTGTAGAAGGAACTTGGATCCCTGAATTGTAATGAAAATGAAAGCCACCCACTTATCTATAGACTAACCAATACTAAACTGTTATGTGCATGATAAATAAAATCCTACTGTCTGATAGTTTAATAAAATAACTAGTATTATTCTCATTAATATATCAATTTACACTCATGTCAGCAATGGGTGTATTAAGAACAACAACTCTATAAATGATTTTGATGCATAGTGTTAAAACCCACCATTTAACAGAATAATCATAAATATGAATGAAAGTTTAATAACAGGTATGTGTACTTTGGGGCTTTCCCGGTGGCTCAGTGGTAAAGAATCTGCCTGCAAAGCAGGTGACGTGGGATCCATCCCTGAGTCGGGAAGATCCCCTGGAGAAGGAAATGGCAACCCACTCCAGTATTCTTGCCTAAGAAGTCCCATAGACAGCAGAGTCTGGCAGGCTGCAGTCCACGGGGTCACAAAAAGAGTCAGACACAACTCAGTCACTAAACAACATGTGCACTTCACTTGTTATATTGGTGAAAAACAGGCAAAAGTAATAAATATCCAAATAATAGGTGAATACAAATAATGCTGAAAAAGAATATTTAATGGCATGGAATGCTATCCCATGGTTGGTTGGTTGGCTGGATGATTATTTAACTGTATTAACTTCCCAGGTGGTACTAATGGTAAAGAACCTGTCTGCCAAAGCAGGAGATGCAGGTTTGATCCTTGGGTCAGGGAGATCTCCTGGAGAAGGACGTGGCATCCCATTCCAGTATTCTTGCCTGGAGAATGCTCATGGACAGAGGAGCCTGGCGGGCTGCAGTCCACAGGGTCTCAGTTGGACACAACTGAAGCAAATTATCATGCACACAAGCATGCAGGCTTAGGAAGGATATAAAACAATATCTATTTTTTAAGTTAAAAGATATTTTTGAGTAGAATCACTGGCAGGAAATATACTATAATATACTATTTTATAATACTATCATGTTAACCATGGTTATCAGTTAAAGATGGGATTACAGATGATTCTTTTCTCCTTTTTATCTATGTTTTCTAAACTTTCATTATTGGATATGTATCCAATACACAAATATTTTGTGATAAAAAATAAAGTTCTTTAAAAATCAGTAGTTATAATATTGAACTACATCAGCAGAAAAATATAATCTATAGGAACTCAGAGATAAACCACCTCTAAGGCTCTGGATGTGTGTTGTTTGAGGCTTAATAACTCAGGAAAGTTGGCTGCCTCTGAGAGGAGACCTGAAGCTAAAGTGTTCACATGCTTATTAAAAGGGCTCCTATAGAGCAGATTACCAACAAGTGCATGGTTATTAGTTGACTTGCAAGGCTGGAGTTTAGGACCAATACAGAGAGCTAAAAAGAGTTAAAGACATGTGAAATTAATAGGGCCCCCAATACAGTTTGTTTTCTAATTCATGGAGAACTATTTTTAAAAAATAAAAATCAGATATTCTTCCATTCAGTGATAAGTTCTTCCATTCACTGACAAGTGAACAATGGGAAAATGGGTTTAATTTATAGCAAAATGACAAAAGAAGGCATTTTCTGATAACCATATTGGTACTGGAAAGCTACAAAGTCTGTTCATGCAGTAGCCTTCCCTAGAGATTTTAAATAACAGGAAATAGATTGAAGTGGTTCAGCTGTGGTTTTAAAAACCAAAGGGTGGGACACCCTTGGTAACCTGTTTTTGCCCTTTGGCTTCTCGCTTATAGATGAGAATATAGGAGGGGGAGAATGAATAGTGTTCGATAGCAATACAGCACTTTAAGATGATAATTATAGCATTTAAAATGACAAGCAAAAGACAGACATGAGGTTTTAAATTTCATTATACTTGTAGAGATACAATGGAGTGAAAACTGCAAACTAGATGCCCAGTTCTAGAAGACTGGGTAAAGTAAGGTACATCCATAAGATAGGAAAGACCTACAGAAGAACGGTGAAAAACATTGCCAGGAGAAATGAAAGATTTAACCATATGGATGTTTTAGGTGACTGCCAGAAGTTTGGGGGTACTGAAAGAGTGGGGAAGTTGCAATTATGCGCAGCAAGATTTACTATGGTTAATACTGTATCAAATAATGGAAATACACTAAAAGAGTAGATTTCTGGTGTTCTTGTCACACACACAAAAGTGATAACTGAGATAATACTAGTTAGCTTGACTGTAGTAATCTTTTCATTATGTACATGTATATCAAATCATCATACTGTGCATATTAAATATATATATATGAATGAAAACTCTAGACTGTGGTTTTGTATCCTTTCCTCAAAAGTTTCTCAGCTTTTGCTGCTTCTGGTCCCATCCACTCCAAATTCTCTCACATCTTCCCAAACCCAATCCCATTCATCTTTAGAAACTGGTGATTTCAGCAAGAAAGTTTTATTATCAAAGTTGAGTTTATGGACGCTAAACTGCAATTGCAATGATGACATGATATTTGCTCCATTTATATAGGATACTGATTGTAGCGAGGAAAGATTCACATTTTCACCATCAACTACACGGTTTACTAAATGAGACACTGAGTCCATACTATGTGCTGGGCTTGTGTTAAATTTTGGGAATGCAGAGATGAACATGCTAAGGTCAGAGCTTTGTAGAGAAAACAGGTAAGTATGCAGACATATTAGTTCTAGTTCAGTTCAGTTCAGTTCAGTCGCTCAGTCATGTCCAACTCTTTGCGACCCCATGAATTGCAGCACGCCAGGCCTCCCTGTTCCTTACCATCTCTCGGAGTTCACTCAGACTCACGTCCATTGAGTCTGTGATGCCATCAAGCCATCTCATTCTTGGTCATCCCCTTCTCCTCCTGCCCCCAA
>SJYV01049862.1:310144-353321 GCA_006410875.1 Neotragus pygmaeus | reverse complement strand
GGGTCATGAAAATCTTTTTTGTACAGTTCTTCCGTGTATTCTTGCCACCTCTTCTTAATATCTTCTGCTTCTGTTCGGTCCATACCATTTCTGTCCTTTATCGAGCCCATCTTTGTGTGAAATGTTCCCTTGGTATCTCTAATTTTCTTGAGGAGATCTCTAGTCTTTCCCATTCTGTTCTTTTCCTCTATTTCTTTGCATTGATTGCTGACGAAGGCTTTCTTTTCTTGCTGTTCTTTGGAACTCTGCGTTCAGATGCTTATATCTTTCCTTTTCTCCTTTGCTTTTCACCTCTCTTCTTTTCACAGCTATTTGTAAGGCCTCCCCAAACAGCCGTTTTGCTTTTTTGCATTTCTTTTCCATGGGGATGGTCTTGATCCCTGTCTCCCATACAATGTCACGAACCTCATTCCATAGTTCATCAGGCACTCTATCTATCAGATCTCGGCCCTTAAATCTATTTCTCACTTCCACTGTATAATCATAAGGGATTTGATTTAGGTCATACCTGCATAGTCTAGCAGTTTTCCCTACTTTCTTCAATTTAAGTCTGAATTTGGTAATAAGGAGTACATGATCTGAGCCACAGTCAGCTCCTGGTCTTGTTTTTTTTGACTGTATAGAGCTTCTCCATCTTTGGCTGCATAGAAAATAATCAATCTGATTTCGGTGTTGACTATCTGGTGATGTCCATGTGTAGAGTCTTCTCTTGTGTTGTTGGAAGAGGGTATTTGCTATGATCAGTGCATTTTCTTGGCAAAACTCTTATTAGTCTTTGCCCTGCTTCATTCCACATTCCAAGGTCAAATTTGCCTGTTACTCCAGGTGTTTCTTGACTTCCTACTTTAGCATTCCAGTCCCCTATAATGAAAAGGACATCTTTTTGGGGTGTTAGTTCTAAAAGGTCTTGTAGATCTTTATAAAACCATTCAACTTCAGCTTCTTCAGCATTACTGGTTGGGGCATAGACTTGGATAACTGTGATATTGAATGGTTTGCCTTGGAAACGAACAGAGATTAACTGTCTGCTGCACTCCACTAGAATTTATCAAACTCATCTTGTTATCCCATTTCCTGCCCCAAATGTAATCATTATGCATCAACATCATACAGTAACCCAGACTAAAACTCTCAGTCATCTCTCATTTCTTGCTCTGCCATCTCACACATTTCATATCTATCCACTCATTAAGTGATACATTCTTTTACCAAATTATCTCACAACTCCAGCACATTTTTTTCATCCTTGTCATTGCCCAGCTCAACATCCCTTGAACTACTGCAAAAATGTCCAGACAGGTCTCCATGCCTAAGTGATCACCTCTGCCACTCTATGCTCCACACTGTTGCCGTGAAGCCTCTGTCTATCTGTCTATCATCTCTACCTCTTTCTCTGGGAAGACTATTTATTGTTCAGAGAAAGATACAGAAGATTCTAGAGAAGGAGAAATACTGAGTTGATGGTATACTGAACTACAGAGAACTAATGAGATATTAATTTTTCCCAAAGAAATCTTGACAGAAATGAAGTAAGTTATGAAAACCTGGTAAGTAGAAAAGGCAATTGGCTGTTTTTTTTCCCCTGTACCATGTTAGCACCTCATTGCATACTCAACACAAAGGAAGTGTCATTATGTTCTTGACCAAGGTAGCCAATCACTGTTTATTTTCTCGTATCCATATCTTGCAACTGAGACAGAGATGACAGATTAAAGGACAGAAAATAGGCAGGTTCTTGACTCCCCAGGCACACAGGAGGGTCTTCATTTTTCTGGTAAGCATAGTTCTTGGCTTACCTGTACCATGTTAGCACCACACTGCGTACTCAACACACAGGAAGTGATGTCATTATGTTCTTGACCAAGGTAGCCAATCACAGGATTATGGTAGTAAGTGCACACAAGTACCAAATATTTGGCTCAGTTCAGTTCAGTTCAGTCGCTCAGTCATGTCCGACTCTTTGTGACCCCATGAACTGCAGCACGCCAGGCCTCTCTGTCCATCACCAGCTCCCGGAGTTCACTCACACTCACGTCCATCGAGTCGGTGATGCCATCCAGCCATCTCATCCTCGGTCATCCCCTTCTCCTCCTGCCCTCAATCCCTCCCCAGAATCAGAGTCTTTTCCAATGAGTCAACTATTTGCATGAGGTGGCCAAAGTACTGGAGTTTCAGCTTTAGCATCATTTCTTCCAAAGAACACCCAGGACTGATCTCCTTTAGAATGGACTGGTTGGATCCCCTTGCAGTCCAAGGCACTCTCAAGAGTCTTCTCCAACACCACAGCTCAGAAGCACCAATTCTTTGGTGCTCAGCTTTATTTATGGTCCAACTCTCACATCCATACATGACCACTGGAAAAACCATAGCTTTGACTANTGGCTTGGAGAATTTTGAGCATTACTTTACTAGCGTGTGAGATGAGTGCAATTGTGTGGTAGTTTGAGCATTATTTGGCATTGCCTTTCTATACTCTGATTTTTTTTTTTTTTAAAGGAAGTAGTGTGAGAGATAGTTGTCAGCTGAGCAAATCTTCTGTCTCCCAGGTCATTTCTGGAGAAATCAGTAAGATAAGCCCAGAGGGGAACTGGTAACTTGGTGAGAAAATAGCTTCTTCCCCAAACAATGAACTTTTCATTGACAAATTACAATGGATACCTTTAAAGTTATTTGGATCAGTTAAAGGCAATCATTCAATGCCTATGAACTAAGAACGTCCCAGCTGTTGCTAGTGGTAAAGAACCTACCTGCCAATACAGGAGACATAAGAGACACAGGTTCTATCCCTGGAGCAGGAATGGTAACCTACGTCAGTCTTCTTGCCTAGAGAAACTGCATGGACAGAGGAGCCTGGTGGGCTACAGTCCGCAGGATCACAGAGTCAGACACGACTGAACTGTCTTAACATACAGGTACTATGAACTAAATCTAATTATATACTAAGTTTAGATAGCAACTTGATCATTATTCACGCAGATCAGTTTTAAAGCTAAAATAAAATGGTTTCTTACAAACTTGGATTATACTGACTAACTTGTTTACAAGTGGATTGTTTATTTTTGCTCCAATTTCTATGCTTTTACTAAACTTGTACAAAAATATTTAAAGCAGCAAACACTAAGGTAACAAACAAGTCTTATAAATTACCTTGGTTTTGACTAAGTATCTCTTTGGAAAGTTTCCAGGTCACAGTGGATTCAGAAAAGTTTAACTAAGGTTTCCTATAAGTCTGCATCTCCATGAGATGGGGACAACTGAAAAAAGAAACTAATTTAAAAAAAAACAAACTGCTGGCAGAATGACACAATTATTCCACTTTTAAGATGAACATCTATCTGCTCAGCTTTTTCTTCAGTCACCATGATGCCACCAGCAAATCGAACCCATTCAACATCAGCTTATGACACTTAACATTTTCATATCCTCTGCCCCACTGGCATCTGTGTCTCTCCACCCACGTTCTCAATGGTGAGATTAGTCATCATACTAGGGGCTATACAAATCTATTTCATTATATTCTTGGGGGTGACTGCTCTCTCTGCGGTTTGGCAGCTCCTCTGAAAGTTTCTGTTACAGTCTGTCAGGCTGACAGACTCAGGCCTCATCCCTATGTCTGGACTTTTCATGATAGCTCTTGGATAAATTTCATGAGTTTCATGTTTAGTTTTGGGACTTCTCTGGCAGTCCAGTGGTTGGAACTTCTCCTTTCATTGCACATGGGTGCGAGTTTGGTTCTTGGATAAGGAGCTAAGCTCCCACATGCCTCGGGAGCAAAAAAGCCAAGAAACATTAAAAAAAAAAGAAAGAAACAATATTGTAACAAATTAAATAAAGATTTTAAAAGTTGGTCTACATCAAAAAATCATTAAAAAAGAAGAATTTTTTTTTTTTTAATTTTCTTTCCCTTGGGAACACTATAGCTAGGCTTTGTATTAGGGTAGGGGAAATAAAACTTATCCAATCACTAAATTTAGATGATTTGAGGAGAGGGAGAATAGGGGCTGGAATGAGGAAAGAAAAAGCTTTAAGTCTTAGGATATTTCTCCAAAATTATTTTACCTACAGCAGATAAGGGATGGGTCTTTTTAGAGAGAACGATTGCTCTATATATGTTTTCAAACAAAACCTACATTCATGTCCCACTTGGCTTAAAAACCTTTGATGGCTCCCCATTGCCAAAGTCCAAACTTCTTCAGTTCAGTTCAGTCGCTCAGTCATGTCCAACTCTTTACAACCCCATGAACAGCAGCATGCCAGGCCTCCCTGTCCACCACCAAATCCCGGAGCCTAACCCAAGCTCATGTCCATTGTGTCAGTGATGCCATCCAACCATCTCATTCTCTGTCATCCCCTTCTCCTCCTGCCCTCAATCTTTCCCAGCATCAGGGTCTTTTCAAATGAGTTAGCTCTTCACATCAGGTGGCCAGAGTATTGGAGTTTCAGCTTCAACATCAGTCCTTCCAGTGAACACCCAGGACTGATCTCATTTAGGATGGACTGGTTGGATCTCCTTGCAGTCCAAGGGACTCTCTAGAGTCTTCTCCAACACCACAGTTCAAAAGCATCAATTCTTCGGCACTCAGCTTTCTTTATAGTCCAACTCTCACATCCATACATGCTGCTGCTGCTGCTTCTAAGTCGCTTCAGTCGTGTCTGACTCTGCGACCGCATAGATGGCAGCCCACCAGACTCTGCCATTCCTGGGATTCTCCAGGCAAGAGTACTGGAGTGGGTTTCCATTGCCTTCTCCCATCCATACATGACTACTGGGAAAACCATTGCCTTGACTAGACGGACCTTTGTTGACAGAGTAATGTCTCTGCTTTTCAGTATGCTGCCTAGGTTGCTTAGCATGGCATTCAAGGTCCTCACCAGTTCCGTTCAGTTGCTCAGTCGTGTCTGACTCTTTGTGACCTCATGGACTGCAGCACGCCAGGCCTCCCTGTCCATCGCCTACTCCTGGAGTTTACTCAAACTCATGTCCATTCAGTCGGTAATACCATCCAACCACCTCATCCTCTGTTGTCCCCTTCTCCTCCTGCCTTCAATCTTTCCCAGCATCAGTGTCTTTTCAAATTCAGTTCTTTGCATCAGGTAGCCAATGTATTGGAGATTCAGCTTCAGCATCAGTCCTTTCAATGAATATTCAGGGCTGATTTCCTTTAGGATGGACTGGTTGGATCTCCTTGCAGTCCAAAGGACTCTCAAGAGTCTTCTCCTACACAACAGTTCAAAAGCATCAATTCTTCACTGCTCAGCTTCCTTTATAGTCCAACTCTCACATCCATACATGACCACTGGAAAAACCATAACTTTGACTAGACAGACCTCATACAAGGTCCTCATACAACCCCCTTTTAATGCTTGAAGTGCAAAGCTTGTTTGAGGGATGGGGATTCATTCCCCTGTCGTGTTCCTGCTCCTGCTTTTCCTCTGTACATGATTCCCTTCCCTCCCTTCTTCTTGTCAGAGTTCTGAATCATCCTCTTAGAACCAGCTCAAATGTTCCCAACTCTGTTGTAAGAAATCCAAATCATCACTTGGAATTTAAATACATATGGACTATAAACAAATAAGTATTTCATAAGAGGGAAAGAACAAATCGTTACGGACACTTGATACACTGTGAGAGAAGACTTAATAAGGAGGGAGAGCAATCCTGGCAGGCCTGGATAAGATAAAGGCTTGGAGGAATACGCAAAAAATGATCCATGAATGAAGTCTCAGGTGGGTGGGATCTTGAGTTGATCCCCTGGGATTTCCAGTTTAGTGTGATGTGCATGAGCATTGTGATGTACACTATCCACCTTTTGTTGACTGTCCCAGATTATGCAGCAAACAAAGTCCTGACACCAAACTCCCATTTCATGTTAGATGGCATGACTTGCAGGTCTCTTGGCCTTTGAAATGTGAGCATTGTGATACTGGCATCAGGTAATTATCTCAGAAGGAAAATAGGGGTGTGTCGTGAGGATTTGGGAAAATAACTGTGGCATGAAAATGGCAAATTGGCTGTTGCCCATATGTAGAAAATAACCTGAAGGACTGAAGCTTTCATTTGGCTCCTTCAGAGTTGACACCGACTGGCTACACCAGGCTCTGTTCAGATTGGAGGCTAAGGTCACTTTGTCGCTTCTCTGTGTACGGTGTACAGAGGGGAAGGAAGAGGAGTGAACTAAGAAAGCAGCAAAAGTTTCGTCACTTTTTAATAGTTTAAAAAAAAAAAACTTTTTTTGTATCATATTGCAAAAATGTGCTTCTAATCTTCCACCTTGTCGTGTTAAAAATCTCACTTTGCTTGATACTCAGAACCAACAGTAGGATTTTTACAGACTGGACCAGAAGGAACCATGGTTTACCCAACTTTAGAGGACCTTTAAACCCCAACATGTATCTTTGTTCAGGCAAATCCAAACACCTCTGACAAAGAGCCCACAAGAGTGCAAAGAATAGAACATGTTAGGTGTGGTTTGCACTTGCTCGTGCTCCCTCACATATAGAGTCTAAAACTCTCACTAACAAACTCATTACCCTGGTGAGTGAAAAATGTTCTGTAGGTGATGGGACTACTAACCACAGAGTTAATCACCAAAACCCTGAACTCAGCCTTCTAATGGAGGTTTTCTTTTGTTGTTGTTTTTTTTTTAAATCAGACAAGTTTGCTATTGTCTGTTTCCCCTTACTTCCTGATACTAATTTGTGACGGACAGCCACTGAGGCTCCTATAAGTTAAAAACAAAACATAGGAGGTGTGTATTTTTTAAACTGAAAACTTCATGACTTCCTCCAATTGTATTCCTAGTGCTTAAGATGTAACTGATAGTGAAATAAGAAGTTGTCTAATATTTGTTGACCAGATAATAAGATTGGCTATGTGATATTTATAAATACTCATTACAAAGTGACAAATTATGAAAATGGAAAAATAGAGTCATTTACCTGTTATCAAACACTAACAAAAAGAAAGCCACACAATAAAATTGCAGAATGCAGATATAATAAACAGGTCAAAGAGGATATTTTATATGAATTTTTTTAAGTTGAATTCACCAATACTATTTTGTACTTATGCTCCTCACAACATAGTAACAAATACACAAAGCAAAAACTTCTAGAAGTTTAAGAGTTGATAAACCCCAATAATAGAAAAAGTTGACTCAGTATCCTGCTTTCAAAAATCAATGGGATTTTCTAACAGGTTGTCCTGATTCTTCCTTGACTAACTACAGTTCATTTAAGAATCAGTAAGCTTTGAAAAACAGAAATCTGTTCATGTCACACCTTTGCCCAAACCTCTCAATGGCTCCTCATCATACTCAGAATAAGACTCAGAATCTTGAGCAGGGCCCATAAGATTCTATACAACGCAGCCCAGGCTCACATCTTTGATTTCGTCACTTTTTAATTTCATGTTTTAGATACATCCTTGTAAAAACTATAGTTTGTCTTAGAACTGCTAAGTTTGATCCACACAGTGAATGTTTTTTCTGATATATTATTGCACATTTTCAACCTTTCATGTACTCTATTTTTACTTTTTCGCAGTGAAACTTTTGAAATTTTAACTTGTGTGCTTATCATCTGGGTCTGATTTCCCTTAGTAATTTCTTCTGTGAGCCTACCATTGTCTATTTTGTATAGTATTATACAAAACTTTTAATTTTGCATAATAATTGAGCTGGGTATATAATTCTAAGTTTTTGGATATTGCATTCTAGTGCTGTGAAAATATTACACTCATCTCACTTGATAGTCTTTTAAATTTGGCTTTCAGGTTTTTTCATTTCTAAGTAGTTAATATATGTGGGCTCTTTTGGTACTTTCAGGATCTTTTCTTTCTCTCTGGTGTCCTATACTTCCTTTTTATTTACTATGCTTGGGGCCTGTATTTCTAGAGCCTAAGGATATATGGATGTGAGAGTTGGACTGTGAAGAAGGCTGAGTGCCGAAGAATTGATGCTTTGGAATTGTAGTGTTGGAGAAGACTCTTGAGAGTCCCTTGAACTGCAAGGAGATCCAACCAGTCCATTCTGNATGTATGGATGTGAGAGTTGGACTGTGAAGAAGGCAGAGTGCCAAAGAATTGATGCTTTTGAACTGTGGTGTTGGAGAAGACTCTTGAGAGTCCCTTGGACTGCAAGGAGATCCAACCAGTCCATTCTGAAGGAGATCAGCCCTGGGATTTCTTTGGAAGGAATGATGCTGAAGCTGAAACTCCAGTACTTTGGCCACCTCGTGCAAAGAGTTGACTCACTGGAAAAGACTCTGATGCTGGGAGGGATTGGGGGCAGGAGGAGAAGGGGACAACCGAGGATGAGATGGCTGGATTGCATCACAGACTCGATGGCCGCGAGTCTGAGTGAACTCCGAGCGATAGTGATGGATAAGGAGGCCTGGCGTGCTGCAATTCATGGGGTCGCAAAGAGTCGGACACGACTGAGTGACTGAACTGAACTGAACTAATGATCAGCGATGTTGAGATCTTTTCATATACTTATTGTTCATCCATTTCTTTGGAGAAATGTCAGTATTCAAGTGCTTTGCCCATTTTTGAACTGGATTGTTTGCTTTTTGTTGTTGAGTTTGAGTTCTCTATTCTATATGTAAATCTTTTATCAGCTATATGGTTTGTAAATTTTCTCTCCCATTTTGTGCATTGCTTTTTTACTCTCTGGGTAGTGTCTTTTGATGTACAAAAAGGATCTGATATGCAAAAGAATTGGTATTAGTTCTTCTTCAAAAGTTTGATGGAATTGACCAGTGTAGCCATCAAGTCCAGAACTTTTCTTTGTTGGGAGATTTTTGATTATAGTTTCAGTCTCCTTACTGGTCTGTTCAGGATCTCCTTTCAGGTCTGTTCAGGTTTTCTATTTCTTTGTGATTTAGTCTTGGTAGGTTTTGTGTTTCTAAGAATTTGTCCATTTCATCTAGGTTATCCAAATTTTTTCCATTTGATCTTTTATAGTACTCTCATAATATTTTTATTTCTATAGGATCAATAATAATGCTTCCCTTTCTGATTCAGAAATTTGAATCTTCTCTCTCTCTCTTTTTTTTAAGTCATCTGCCTAAAGATCTGGAGAAGGCAATGGCACCCCACTCCAGTACTCTTGCCTGGAAAATCCCATGGACGGAGGAGCCTGGTAGGCTCCAGTCCATGGGGTCGCTAAGAGTTGGGCATGACTGAGCGACTTCACTTTCACTTTTCACTTTCATTCATTGGACAAGGAAATGGCAACCCACTCCAGGATTCTTGCCTTGAGAATCCCAGGGACAGAGGAGCCTAGTGGGTTGCCATCTATGGGGTTGCACAGAGAGTCTGACACAACTGAAGTGACTTAGCAGCAGCAGCAGCAGCAGCAGCCTAAGGATTCATCAATTTTGTTGATCTTTTTGAACAATTAACCTTTGGTTTCACTGATTTCTCTATTGTGTTTATCTTTCTCTATTTTGTTTATCTTTGCTCTCATCTTTATTATTTCCTATCTTAAGCTAGCTTTGGGGTTCTTTGTTCTTTATCCAGTTCCTTAAATTTTGAAGTTAGGTTCTTGATTTCATATCTTTCTTGCTTTTTTAATTTAAGTATTTANGGGGCAGGAGGAGAAGGGGACGACAGAGGATGGGATGGCTGGATGGCATCACCGACTCGATGGACGTGAGTTTGAACTCCGGGAGATGGTGACAGACAGGGAGGCCTGGCGTGCTGCAATTCATGGGGTCGCAAAGAGTCGGACATGACTGAGTGACTGGACTGAACTGAACTGAACTGAAGGATATATGATGGGCTTCTAGTAGCAAAGAACCTGCTTGCCAATGCAGGAGACATAAGAGACTTGAGTTCGATTGTTGGGTTTGGAAGATTCCCCTGAAGGAAGGCATGGCAACCCACTCCAGTATTCTTGCTTGGAAGAGTCCCGTGGACAGAGGAGCCTGGTAGGCTACAGTTCAAAGTGTCACAAAGAGTCAGGCATGATTGAAGTTACTTGCCATGCGTGCACATGGATAAATGACAGGATATATGACAGCCACCAGTTCAGCTCCTACGCAAAATTCTGTTTTATAGTTTAAATTTTTTTTGGTTCTATGTGTATGTGTGTATGCTGAGTTGGTTCAGTCATGTCTGACTCTTTGCAACCCTATGGATTGTAGCCCACTGGGCTCCTCTGTCCATAGGATTCTCCAGGAAAGAATACTGGAGTGGGTTGTTGTGCCCTCCTCCAGAGGATCTTCCTGACTCAGGGATCAAACCCGCTTCTCCTGCAGTGCAGGCAGATTCTTTACCATTGAGTCACCAGGGAAGCCCTCTTGGTTCTATAACTTGCCTTAATTTGTGATAAATTTATCTATGCATTTAAAGTCTGTTACATTTTATCTAGCATTTTAATTTATTTTTAGTGAGACCATTTTTAAATTTAGCTAGCTAGAAACAGAAGTCATAACTGGACTAATGAAACATTTAGATTAAATATGAACAAGAGCACTCCATATTAAAGTATATAGAACATTTCTCTCACTCAAAAATGTATAGTGTTAAATTCATGTATAAGGGAAAAAAAAAAGGCTGGACATTAAGTATTTGAATAAAGAAGTTAGACAAAGAATAAACTAAACTGAAGAAATGAGGTGGATATAGAACCAGATTGGTACATGATATATGTCCATTGTGCTTCTCAGGTGGCTCAGTGGTAAAGAATCCGCCTGCCAATGCAAGAGACACAAGAGACAAAGGAGATGCAGGTTCAATCCTTGGGTCAGGAATGTCACTTGCAGGAGGAAATGGCAACCTACTCCAGTATTCTTGCCTGGGAAATCCCATGGACAGAGGAGTCTGGAGAGCTACAGTCCATGGGGTCAAAAAGAGTCATTGGGCGTAACGTAGCAACTATGCATACAATCACGCATGTGTCCATTACAAGTATGGACAAAAATACCACAATTCTTACTCTACTGGGAGAGTATACACTTGTATAACTATTTTTGGAAAACAATTTTGGCATGATCTAGTACAATTAAAGATATACATAACCGAAGAGTCATCGTTTCCCTCCTAGGTCAGTGTCTCAGAGAGCTGCGTGCACCAAGGGCATACACAATATTCAGACCACGGTGTCTGAAACAGCAAGGAAATACGGAGATAACCCAAGTGCCCATCAACAGTAAAGTAAGTAACTATGACACAGTCACACGGCGGAATGCTATGTAGCAATGAAAATGAATGAACTACTGCTATATACATCAACATGGGTGAATCTCAGGAATTATGTCACACGAAGAAAAGTCATGAAGAACAAACACGTGACCCTATTTATGTGAATAGGATAAGAATGTGATCCTATTTAAGTGATATTTGGTAACCTGAAAACCTATATATCGTCTAAAGATGCCAATATATGGGAAACCGTAACAAAAAGAAAGAGACTGATAAATGCAAAATTTAGATTAGTGATTACTGCGAGTGGGGAGAGAGCAGAGAGGAATTGGGGGTGGGGAAACAGGAGGCTACAAAGATACTTATAGCAACTGAGTATAAAATGTCAAAAGTAGCCTGCTCTACTATCCATCCATATATATATACATATATATATATATATATACACACACACACATATATGGAATGAGAGAGACAGCGATGTTAGCAATGATGTTTATCAAATATTAATATGATTATATCTTAGCATTAGATTTTGTATTATTTCATATTTTATTTGCATACTTTACATTGCTTCAATTTTTAAAATTATGAATATGCACCATTTTAATTATTTTAAAGTCATTTTATCTGAGGAAAAGAGACAGTAAAAGGTTGCTGGAGGCTAAATGTTTGTGCCTCCCCAATTCATATGCTGTAACTCTACCCCCTAAAGTGATGGTATTTGGAGGTAGAGCCTCTGATAAATGACTAGACCATAAGGGCAGAGCTTTCTTGAATGGGATTAGCGTTCTTTTAAGAGAGAACCTAGAGAGCTTCCTTGTGAGATTACAGTAAAGCTGAATGAGACAGTGAACATGCCAGCACCTTGATCTTGGGCTTCCTATCCAGAATTGTGAAAAATAAATGTATTTTGTATAAAATTTACTCAATCACTGTATTTTGTTATAACATCCAGAACAGACTAAGACCCAGACAGGAAGATGAATAAACAAAAGAGATTTTCAACTGAAAATCGAAGAACAAGGATCCAGTAATCAAACTCCAAGGTGCTAAAAATATGTTAAAAACTCAACGCACAAAAACCTGCACATAAATATTAATATGAGTTTTGTTTATAATTCCCCAACACATATAAACACACTGTAGTACCTCCATAAAAAAGAATCATCATTCAGCTATTTTTAAAAAGCCAGCAAGCTACAAAAAGCCACAGAGGAAACTTAAAACATATTAACAAGCGAGGAAAGTCAATCTGAAAAGTCTATGTATTGTATGATCTCAATTATATGACATTCTGAAAAAGGTGGAACTATAGAGTAAAAAGATTAGTGATTGCCAGGATCTGGGGTGTGGGGAGGGAGGGAGGAATAAATTGGTGGAGCAGAGGAAATCTTCAGGGCAGTGAAACTGAAATAGCGGATCCAACACATCATGCACTTGCCAAAATGACATCACTGACTCGATGGCCGTGAGTCTGAGTGAACTCCGGGAGTTGGTGATGGACGGGGAGGCCTGGCGTGCTGTGATTCATGGGGTCNAATCTTCAGGGCAGTGAAACTGAAATAGCGGATCCAACACATCATGCACTTGCCAAAATGACATCACTGACTCGATGGCCGTGAGTCTGAGTGAACTCCGGGAGTTGGTGATGGACGGGGAGGCCTGGCGTGCTGTGATTCATGGGGTCACAAAGAGTCCACAGGACTGAGCAACTGAACTGAAAGTAAATGCTAATGCAATCTTGGACTTTAGTAACAATGTACTACAATAGGTTCATCAACTGAAACAAAGTACAAAAAATTGCCAGATAATAAGAGAAAGGGAGAGGCAGTGGAGAGAGAGCATATACAGAATTCTACTTTCTATTCAATTTTCCTTAAACCTAAAACTTCTCTAAAAAAGAAATTCTATTAGTTTAAAAAATAAGCCCCAAGAACAGAGTGATGCATTCTTGAAATATCTGGGCCAGATATTTAGTTTTATAAAATCCTAACATAGTCCTTACCACATGTTCTACAATTTTTTAATGTTCCTACATCCTCGTGGGGTCAATACCACTGTGATTCCACTCATACTGCTGAGGAAATTGAGGCTAGAGAATGTGATCACTTTGCCCTGGGCCACACAGCAAGCAAGTCATAGAACCAGGATTCAACCCAATACAGTCCTGCCTCCTGATCTTGATCTGAAGCTGCCTCCCCTTAAAAGGACTAAGGTAACCTGGGCATCAGTGGTCGGTCACTGCTTCCAACTCAGAGACTGCCTTGACTCTTGGTTCAGTGGTTTTGTTTAATTTGTATTTTATAACAAGCCATTCCAAATTTTTATCAGAAGTAGCTGGGATATAAATTGTAAATTAAAATGTTGAAACTGGAGACCTCAGTTGCTCTGACCACAGCTAAAATAAATTTATCTTACACCAGCTTAGTTCCCCTGGGACCATGTTGTTTGATCTTTTATGCTATAAAAGTTAAAATAGACTACATTTAAAATCCCATAGAATGAAAATGTTCAAACCAAATAAACATAGTCAATATTCTTTCTGCAGCAGGTTTTTTTTCCTTTGTTTTGGGAGAGGGGATCTTGCTTTACCAAAAAGATTTGTCTTAATTGGTGGTGTCCTTTATCATTATTTTCTATTGTTTTGAATTAATACAAATATCAATAAGTATAGTTTATAAGTCAAAGGAAGAGCAAGTGGTTTTGTCCATTCAAAATATCCTAACCAACCAAACTATTTTTGGAGTTTCTAGTTTGTAGCAGTTTCTAGTTTGTTTCTAGTACCACACTGGGTACTGGAGGGAAAAGGAAGGTCACAAACGAGCTCAGATTTTTACTTTCAAAGAGTGTGTGACCTTCTTGGATACATCCCACACAGATGAGAGGCTGGTTATCTTATGGCCCATGCTCCATGGGGAAAGAGAAAAAGGGGTAAAGTACAGGTGAAGGTTCCCTTGCTGCCCTGGGGTCTTCACGGGTCCTCTAGGAATGACTGGGAGCTGGGCTGGAGGAGGAGAGATGGCAGAGCATTCCTGGCCACCAGACTGTCACGGACAAAGGCTCAGAGTCATTCAAGAGAGAGCTTGCTGTGCTCAGGAACAAGGAGTAGATCTATGGTTTCTAGGGCGGGAATGTGGAGGAGCTTGGGGCATTTTATTGAAAAAGTGAATAGAGATAAGATGCTGCAAGGTCTGTGACATAAGCAGAGACATTTGTGCTTGAGCTGAAATGTGACTGGGAATTACCGCAGGTTCTTGGGCTCCCTCACAATCTTATCCCCACTCAGAAAAATGATGGGTTGGACACTTATTCTTGAATAACACTAAGAAGATCCTGCTGTTTTCTCTATCAACCACAAGGTCCATTTTTGAAAGCCTTTTTTTTTTTTTTTTTTTTGCCAGAATAAAAGCTCCAGTTTTTCTTATAATCCCAAATAATTATCCTCATTTACATGAAAAGATATAAGAATTTAGAAAAATTAAGTGACTTGCCTAAGATCAAATTGTGACACTCAGAATTTCCAAAGACCATGAATCACCCATTTTATCCATCTATATCCCTCTAGCAAAGATCAAAGGTCAGCAAACTTTCCTATAAAGGGCCAGATAAGTATGCTTAATACAGACACACACACATATACACATGCACACATCTTTAATTTAGGTTGTGGGTCCATACAGTCTTTGTCACAACTACTCAACTGTGCCAGTGCAGTGCAAAGGCAGCCAGTCAACATATAACTAATTAAGTAAACTACATTCCACTAAAATATAGAAATTTGAATTTCCTATAATTTTCATGTCACTAATTTATTTATTTTACTTTTTTAAACACTTAAAAATGCAAAAACCATTCTTAGTCATGGACCATACAAGCACAGGCAACAGCCACATTTGACTTGTAGGTACCAATATGCCAAATCCCTGTTTTAGGTCCATTGATTAGAACAATAGCAAATGAAGTCAAGATTAAATGTCTTATCTCTGGAAGAGATAGTTTGCTTTACACTGTGAAAAACTCTGTTTTGCTGGCAACAAGTTCATTTCCTACCCTGGCCAAGTCTCTTGCAAATTTGTAGGGGAAAAAAAAAAAATCCAATCCTAACAACAATAAAACGTTAACAACTTAAAAAACAGCAATCCAAACAACAATAAAAAATTAATATCTATTTCTCTCTCACAAATGTTAGTAATATCAAGAACATTTCTATTATAGTCTAGGAAAAGTCTTCTAAAAATGCATTCATTGTAAGTTTGAGGTTCTAAAGATGTATCACTAAGAAATGGTACATGTATATTTCATGTTCTCTAATACGTTGTGTAGGCACTTTGTAAATATTAGAGCAGTCCATGTTCAGAGTTTGCTTCATTAGCATCTCTGCATTTAGGTCAATAATAGCCTGCTCTTGATTCTTTAGATCCTTGTTTCACTTATTCATTCACCTATTTAATCAATGAATATTACACATCTACCATATGTTCTGCTTTGTGGTGGTCACTGGGAATTCAAAACTGAATGTTAAAGTTCTTGCCTTAAGTAACCCACAATTTGAAGGAGAAGAAATACAGAAGTAACACTAATGTAGAATACACTAAATGCTACAGTACAGATGAGTTGCAGTTGTTATGGGAACACCTTGGTGAACTTTTGGAATGAACTTTTGGAAACGGAAACTTGGATGAACTTTTGGAATGGGAAGCTACAGGACACCAAAGAATGCTTTCGAAGGTGAAGTTTGAACCAAATCTGGAAGAAGACATACGACCATAATGCCTCCACCTATGAATGAGAACAATACCAACTCTGATTTGTTACATACAAAACAAAGACAAGAAAGGTTTGGAGGGGTAGCTGTGAAATGAGCATCTTTCAGATCTCTGTCCCAGATTCTCATCAATTTGATCATAACTAGTAAACAGTCACATGCAAATCATACTCTCCCCTTTGTGGGCATCTTAAGATTCAAAAGTTGGTGAAAAACAAACATTGGGTAATAAAATAAAATTGAGCACAAAATGTAAAGTCGTAAGAGAATTCAGCTTTTTCCCTTTTAAATCTAATACAGAAATACAATAAGATTGCATTTTTTAAAATTGAATTTAAGACGTATAAAGACAAATATTTTGAAAAAGTAGAATGCATTCTCACCTGAAGGACTTTCCTAATTCGTTTCAGATTGTGTATTAAAAGTAGGTTTTTCTCTTTGGAAACACGACCTAACTGTTCATCCAGTTGTATTAACAAATTTTGAAGAAGAATTGTTGCCATAGTTTCATTGTTAGATGCTGCCTCCCTAAAAACCAAACATGTTATTACACAGCGGGAAACAACTTATAAAAATGCCTACTTTTTACCATAATCATTTTAAAGTGATAAATATATTCCACAATTATAAGCATTTAATGGTTTTAAAAATTAAATTGTATACACATGACAGTATATTCAACATCACTAATCACTAAGGAAATGCAAATCAAACCAGGAGATACCACTTCACACCTATTTGGATGGCCATTATTGAAAACACACGATAAGTTTTGGTGAGGATGTGAAACTGGAACCCATTTGTATATTGCCAGTGGCAGTGGAAAACTGTATAGCCAGTGTAGAAAACAGTATGGAGATCCTCAAATTATAAAGATAAAATTACATACAATTCCACTTCTGGGTAGATACTCAAAAGAACTGAAGAAGGGACTTGAGTAGATAATCATCAACATTTAAATCAGCTTTATTCACAATAGCTGAAAGAAGAAATCACTCAAATGTTCATTGAAGGATGAATATAGAAATGTAGTCTATGCATACAACAAAATATTATTCAATCTTCCTTAAAAAAGGAAGGAAATTCTGATACATGCTATATGAATGAAACTTGAAAGAATATGCTACATAAAAGGCTGGTCACAAAATAACTAATTTGGTGTGACTGCACTTATATGAAGTACCTAGGCTAGTTAAATTAAGAGACAGAAAACAGTGGTTGCCAGGGGTTGTGGAAAGAATGAGGGGTTATTATTTAATGAGCACACAGTTTCAGTTCAGTTTTAAGATGAAAACATTCTGGAGATGGATGGTGGTGATGGATGTGCAACAATGTGAATATGCTTAAGGCCACTAAGCTGAACACCTAACAAATGTTAAAATGGTAAATTTTATGTTATGCATATTTTATCACAATAAAAATTTTAAGAAGACAAAAGCAAACAAAAAATTAATTGTACAAGGTGAATGAAGCTTCCAAAAATGTTTGTAAAACATATTAAGAAAAAATGTTTATTTTATTGAGTCTATGATGGAGAATTGATATAAAGAATAGACTTACTTCTTGGCTTTTTATACTTAGAAAATCACTGGGGGGTTGGCTTATAAAAAACAAAGCACTAGAACTATAAAGTTTTAATCTACAATGGATGAAACCAGAAAGGACAATGATTCTTCTCCCTTAAGGAAGCTTTCCAAAGCCTCAAAGAAAGTTCTTTACCTGAGAAGAATGTATCTACTGAGTTTAAAATGGACCACAGAGTAAGGCCATTACGTGTAAGTCCTCTAGGGAAAATACAATAACGTTTGATCCTACCAGTCCTGATTTTCAATCCACTGGGCCAACAGATGCCGAATCTCCATAGGAAAGTTGTCATCATAGAATTGATCAACTTGCTCCAAAAATTTTATTTCTAACTGTTGGACTTGATTCCACTGAGACATGCTGTAAAGAAGAGGAAAAAATAGAACTTAAAAATAATGTTAATTAACAACTATGGTACATGTTCTCTTTTCCCCTTTTTTTTTTTTTTTTTGTTAACAATGTTATCCATTAAGTAACTGGAGAAAAAAATTTATTTTATAGTCACTCAATTAAAGAAAACAGAAACAAGAAAATGTTTTCAATCCAAAGATAATGCAGTTCTGAGCTTTTTCCTAAGGCATTCCTAAGGAAGGAAAAAGGATTCTTTCTCTGCCCCAAGTCATACTTTTCTTTGTTCTAAAAGAAACGTCTGATCCACCTTCTCTAGAAAGTTTTCATTCCCCCTCAAAACCCCTCACATCTGTCTACACAGATGTGTATTCTCAACAATCTCCTTCCCTGGTCTGTGCTCCCTTCTCACTATTAATTAGACTTTGAGCAACTTGAAGGCAAACAACAAACTAAACTATTTCTCCTAAGATTCTCTTAAGGCTTTATATGTGCTGCAGCATCAGTCGCTCAGTCTTTCTGACTCTTTGCGACTCCATAGACTGTAGACCACCATTCTCTTCTGTCCATGGAATTCTCCAGGCAGGAATACCGGAGTATGTTGCCATTTTCTTCTTATCTTCCCAAACCAGGAACCGAACCCGAGTCTCCTGCATTTCAGGTGAATTCTTCACCATCTGAGCCACCAGGGACACCCGATGTGAGGACTACCCAAGAAAAGCTTCTTTTATATAAAACTGTCCAATCCCTTTCTATTTCAGATTTGTCTGGCTTCTACAGTCATTCATATTCCTAGACTCCTAATCTCAGTCTTACCTATATGAAGAGTTTCATGTGGGCTTTTCTTTCAGTTCAAAATACCTCTGAACAAAGAAATATTTTCATTTCTCTCTGGGATGATCAACTATTGCTGGGCAAAGCTTTTAAAGTCTCCTTTTAATCCGTCTCTGATGTGTATCTGACAGTGGTTAAACCCTCAACATACTGAAGAAGAAACCACTTGATACGTAGTTGGCAGTGTGTCATAAAACAAAAGTACGTGTTTCCCCAACATAACCCCATTCTGTCCAATTTAGAAGTTTTAGACGTATTTCTTAACTCAAGGAAATGAATATGACATCTCTCCTTGAAATTACAGTATTTTATTTTTCCCAAAGTCGAATTTTTTATTGTTTTGTCACTAACTCTAGATCAAACAAAGAAACCATTTATGTGATCAATCACAATGGTGTTTCAACTTACCTTGTAGGTATATTAAGATTTCCTTTTGCTTACAGAACATTATGATGAGAAATTTCTCAGGTTTCAAAGGGAACCATTTCAGGAGCACCTTTTGTATTTAAGAAAGATTAATGCCAATGTTTTGCTAAAAGAAAGTGACTGGAAAAAATTTTTTCACTTTCCTATCACTTTATATTTATACATATAATCCTAAGCGAAAGTGCTCAGTAAGTACTCATTAAGAGAAGAATGAGTGGGTCTCTGGATGCTGTAAATAGCACAGGTGGCTAATATTATGGTGGCTTAAAAAAAAAAAAAATCCGAGGCACACATAGGCAAAATGACGCTTGCCCAAGACACACAGCTCCTGAGGAACAACCTGAGGTCTCCTGACACTACACATGGTTGTCTCTCCTGATGCTGGGTGTATACACATTTGTTGCCATGCTACTATTCCCATGGCTCTGCTCTATCAGTTTATTCTAGTGAATGACAAAAGAACAGGTGCTGAGAAGAGCATTACAGTTGTAACTGCTACTGTTGTTCAATCTCTGCTATGATCTGGACGAAAATCTATTTTCTAACTAAGAATTAACTGGACTTAATCCACCCTAAAGTTAGATAGGTCACTCCTAGTATCTGAGTCCACCCTCCAGAGAGCTGAACACAAGGCTGAACGGGGGAAAGACAGGTTTGTAGACTCAGGACCCTCTTTTCTGTTGCAGCCTCTAGTAATGCCTTTAAAGGACCTAAAACACCTTCACTCTCTAAGGGCTAAATCTTCCCATCCCAAGAAAACTACCGAGCATTTCTTTTGAAGACTGAGTGCCTGCCTACCCTCTTTGAATGCCTGGCCCTAGAAGAAGCCTGATAAACGGGCGTTTTGACCCCCCGTCTGGGGGCTAACGCTGTCGCTTTGGGGTTCTGTGAAAAGGGGGCGACTTGCCCTGAAACATCACTGCTCTTATCAAAGCCTCAATCACTGGCTACCTCAGTTGCGGGCTTCTGGCTGAAACCCAGGTAAGCAATCTAACGCCAGGCATGAGAGTTAAGAGCAGCTGGCTAAGAAAGTGAAGCGGGGGGCCACACGACGGCTGCACCNCACTGCTCTTATCAAAGCCTCAATCACTGGCTACCTCAGTTGCGGGCTTCTGGCTGAAACCCAGGTAAGCAATCTAACGCCAGGCATGAGAGTTAAGAGCAGCTGGCTAAGAAAGTGAAGCGGGGGGCCACACTCGGCGCGGACACCCCCCTGCTGCAGCCACGACGGCTGCACCCGCCCAAGTTCACGGTCTCCCGGGCAGAGCGCCCGGGTCTCGCCGCGGAGAGACCCGCGCCGCCGCGCACCTTGAATCATGGAGCCGACCGCTTGTTTCTGAAACTACTTTTCCTCAGCCAGGACCGTGAAGTAACTGTCAACACAGCACGGGCGCGGCAGAACCTCGGCAGCGTCCTGCAGGACCACGTCCTGGCCCACCCTCCTCCAGAGAAGCCGCGCCAAAGTGCGGTCTGCCCCCTTACCTGGCTCCCTCTGCCCCGTCCCAGGCGGTGCTCAAGTCTACGGTCGGAATCGCCCCGCACGGTCCCCAGGACCTAGCCGCTGACGCCTCCGTCAGAGGGGATTTGCATTTCTCCTCCTACTTGAGGCTTTCCTGTGCGTCAGTGTTAGAACCTCCGGTACTTTACTAGGGTCGTTCCCACCCACTGCCTATTCTAGAAGCGCTAAAGAGCAGAAACAGGTTGAAGCCACCACGCGGGGCGCCCTCCCCTCATCCCCATCAATCACTCCAGCCGCTCCCTGTGGACCGCGGGTGTCAGGAAGAAGGGGTGGGTGGGGGCCACAGGCTCTTTTTCTTCCGGTTCCCCCAGACCGAGAGCCCCTGCAGACTTACTTATGCCGCGCGTAGTCCCAGTCGTGTCCGACTCTGCGACCCCATCCATGGACTGTAGCCAGCCAGGAGGATTCTCCAGGCAAGAATACTGGAGTGGGTTGCCATGCCCGCTTCTAGGGGATCGTCCCAACCCAGGGATCGAACCCAGGTCTCCCTCATTGCCAGCAGATTCTTTACCGGCTGAACCATCAGGGAAGCGCAGACTTACTTGCCCCGACCTAAATTCCAGGCTTCCCGGCTTCCTCCCTACAGACTCCACTCACAAAGGTGGGAGCCAGCCCNCGTCTCTTTTAATTTCATGGCTGCAATCACCATCTGCAGTGATTTTGGAGCCCCCAAAAATAAAGTCTGACACTGTTTCCACTGTTTCCCCATCTATTTCCCATGAAGTGATGGGATCAGATGCCATGATCTTTATTTTCTGAAAGTTGAGCTTTAAGCCAACTTTTTCACTCTTCTCTTTCACTTTCATCAAGAGGCTTTTTAGTTCCTCTTCACTTTCTGCCATAAGGGTGGTGTCATCTGCGTATGTGAGCTTATTGATATTTCTCCTGGCAATCTTGATTCCAGCTTGTGATTCTTCCAGCCCAGCATTTCTCATGATGTACTCTGCATATAAGTTAAATAATCAGGGTGACAATATACAGCCTTGAGGTACTCCTTTTCCTATTTGGAACCAGTCTGTTGTTCCATGTCCAGTTCTAACTGTTGAGAAACCTGTATTCAGGTCAGGAGGCAACAGTTTGAACTGGCCATGGAACAACAGACTGGTTACAAATAGGAAAAGGTCTAACTCTTACATCAGTACAAAAGAAAGACCATAACTTTGACTATATGGACCTTTGTTGGCAAAGTGAACTCTTTGCTTTTTAATATCCTGTCTAGGTTTGTCTTAGCCTTCTTTTCAAGAAGTAAGTGTCTTCCAATTTCAAGACTGCAATTTGATGTGCATTAATTCTATTTGAATACCAATTTGAAGAGAAGAAGTGATCTTTCAATTTCTTTCTTATTTTCTCAAATATTTTAGGGAGAGAATAATCTTTACTTAGGAAAAGAGTTTGGTTATGCTGTTTGGGGTGATAGGAAAAAGAAAAACAGCTAAAGGACACCACTTAAAGACATAAATAAAAATTGGGACAATGGAATAGATAGGAGAGAAAAATAAGAAAGGAAAGGAAAGAAAGAGGAAGATACAGGAAGGTAAAAGAAGCTGAAAATGGGGAAAGATTGAGAGAGAGAACAAAACATGGCACAAAACTTGCCTCAAATACTCTTTTCATTTCCTTCAATACCACTGCAACAAAAACCATACTGATCATTCATGAAGTCTGGGGGGAATGGAGGTGGTGTGCAACAGAGACAAAAAATAACTTGATACAGATCATTAGACATGGGTCATTAGACTGTACTGCTCAAAACTTTCCATTGACCCCCATTTTGAAGCAAATCAATTAGACCAACTAAAGGCAGCACTCAATGAAAAGCATACAAAATTAGTCAACAGAAAATGTATCATCTTCCATCAGGATAGTGGGAGACCACATGTTTCTTTGATGACCAGGGGGAAATTGTTGCAGTTTGTCTGGGAACTTCTAATTCATCTGCCATACTTACCATAGATTTCACCTTTGAACATCCATTTATTTCAGTCTTTACAAAATTCCCTTAATGGAAAAAAATTTTCAATTCCCTGAAAGACTGTAAAAGGCACCTGAAAGAGTTCTTTGATCAAAAAGATAAAAAGCTTGGGAAAATGGAATTATGAAGTTGCCTGAAAAATGACAGAACGTCGTGGAACAAAATGGTTAATACCTCATTCAGCAAAGTTATATGTGAAAATGAAAACTGTGTCGTTTATTCTTACTTAAAAAACTGAAGGAGAGTTTTGGCCAAACCAATATTTTCTTTTGTGTGAACTTTGATGGTTTGTATAATTCAAAAATTTATCCATTAACGTGATCCCTACCAAATTATGCATGACATTTTTCACCAAACTAGGACAGATAATCTTAAAATTTGTATGGAACCAAAAAAAAAAAAAAAGAATTGCTGCTAAAGCCTGAGGGAAAAGAACAAAGCTGGAGGCATAAACCTTCTAGACTTCAGATGATATGACAAAGCTACAGTAATCAAAACAATGAATCAGAACTTCCCAATCAAGCTGCAACAGTTTTTGCCTGGTCATCAAGGAACATATGATCTTGTGCTCCACTGATGGAAGACAATGCATTTTCTTTTGACTCATTTTGGATGCTTTTCATTGAGTGCTGCCTTCAGTTGGTCTAATTGATTTGCTTCAATAAATCAGTTCAGAAATAAACCCACACACCTATGGTCAATTAATCGTTGACAAAGAAAGCATGAAAATACAATGGAGAAAAAAAGTTTGTTCAGCAAGTGGTGTTGGGCAAGTGCAACAGCCACATGTAAATCACTGAAGCTAGAACACACCCTCATACCCTGAACAAAAGTACTTGAGATGGATTAAAGACTTAAATATAAGACCTGACACCATAAAACTACTAGAAGAGAACACAGGCAAAACATTCTCTGACATAAATCATACCAATGTTTTCTTAGGTTCATCTCACAAGGCAATAGAAATAAAAGCAAAAATGAACAAATGGAACCTAAACAAACTTGTAAGCTTTTTTTACAGCAAAGGAACCATAAACAAAGAGCGATCTGCAGACTGGAAGAAAATATTTGCAAATGATGCAATCAAGAAGAGTTTGATTTCCAAGATATGCAAACATCTCATACAACTCAATAACGAAACAACCCAGTCAGAAAAGAGACAGAAGATCTAAACAGACATTTCTTCAAGAAGACATACCAATGGGCACATGAAAGATGCTCAATATCATTAATTATTAGAGAAATGCCGAACAAAACTGCAACAAGGTAGCTGCAACATTCTCACACTAGTCAGAATGGCCATCATTAAAAAGTCTACAAATAATAAATGCTGAAGATATGGAGAAAAGGGAATCCTCCTACACTGTTGGTAGGAATATAAATTGGTACAGTCGCTGTGGAAAACTGTATGGAGGTTCCTTAATAAAACTAAAAGTAGAGTGACCATATAATCCAGCAATCCCACTTTAAGGCACATATCTAGAGAAAACTGTGTTAAAGAGATACGTGTACTCCGATGTTCACTGCGACACTATTCACAATAGCCCAGACTCGGAAACAACATAATTGTTCAACAACAGATGAATGGATAAAGAAGATGTGGTATACAGATACACAATGGAATACTACTCAGTCATAAAAATGAATGAAATAATGCTATTTGCAGCAACATAAATGCACCCAGAGATTATCATACTAAGTGGAGTAAGTCAAAGACAAATATTATATCACTTACATGTGGAATCTAAAAAAATAATAAAAATGAACTTACTTACAAAACAGAAACAGACTCAGATATAGGAAACAAACTCATGGTAACCAAATATGGAAGAAAGTGAAAGTAAGAGTTGCTCAGTTATGTCCAGCTCTTTGTGACCCCACAGACCGTAGCCTACCAGCTCCTCTGTCCATGGAATTCTCCAGGCAAGAATACTGGAGTGAGTAGCCATTCCCTTCTCCAGGGGATCTTCCCCACCCAGGGATAAAACCAGTGTCTCCTGCATTGCAGGCAAATTCTTTGAAGGGAAAAGGAAGGAGGGATTAATTGGGAGTATGGGATTAACAGATGCAGAGCACCATATATCCAAATAGATAGACAACAAAGATTTACTGTATAGCAAAGGGAACTATATTCAGTATTGTGTACTAAATTATAACGGGAAAGAATAAAGAATATAGATAAATACATATATGCATGTGTGCAGAATTTGTCGCTTCAATTGTGTTTGACTCTTTGCAAACCTCTGATTTGTAGCCTACCAGGCTCCTCTGGTCATGGGGATTCTCCAAGCAAGGATACTGGAGTGAGTTGCCTTGCTTACTTCCAGAGGGGATTTTCCCAACCCAGGGATCGAACCTGTGTCTCATGTCTCCTGCGTTGGTAGGTGGGTTCTTTACCACTAGCGCCACCTGGGAAGCGCATATACATGTATATATATAAACAAATCACTTTGTTATATATGCCTGAAACTTATACAATATTAAAAACAGCTATACTTCAATTTCAAAAATTATCTTTTTTATATAAACAGTTACAATTATAGACATAAAGTTGTTCATGTTCTCTTCTTGCTCTTTTTAATATCTGTAGGATATATATAATGTCACCTCTGTCTGTTCTGATACTGAGAGTTTATGTCTTCTTTTTCCCATAACAATCTAACTAGATTATCAATTTTATTGATCATATCAAAAACAAGCTTTTGATTTCATTGATTTTCTCTGTTTTTCTGTTATTTTATTGACCTCTGTTCTGGCTTTTAAATTTTCCTTTCTTCTGTTTACTTTGATTTCAGTTCACATTTTTTATGTGTCTTAAGGTGGATGGTTTGGAGAAAGAAATGGCACCCCACTCCAGTACTCTTGCCTGGAAAATCCCATGGATGGAGGAGCTTGGTGGGCTGCAGTCCATGTGGTCGCTAAGAGTCAGACACAACTGAAGCGACTTAGCAGCAGCAGCAGCAGCAGCAAGGTGGATGCTTAGATCATTGATTGGATCTTTCTTCTTTCCTAGTACACTGCAAGTCGCTCAGTGTACAACTCTTTGGGACCCATGGACTATACAGTTCAAGGAATTCTCCAGGCCAGAATAATGAAGTGGGTAGCCATTCCCTTCCCTAGGGAATCCTATCAACCCAGGGATCGAACCCAGGTCTCCTGCATTGCAGGTGGATTCTTTACCAGCTGAGCCACAGGGAAGACCAAGGATACTAGAGTGGGTAGCCTAACCCTTCTCCAGTGGATCTTCCCAACTTAGGAATCGAATCAGGGTCTCCTGCATTGAAGGCAGATTCTTTACCAGCTGAGCTTACCAGGGAAGCCCCAGTATAAGCATGTATATACTTCTCCTTTACCACTGCTTTAGCTGCATCCCACAAATTTTTATGTATTGTTTTTAATTTTCATTCATTCTGTTTAAAATACTTGCTAATTTTCCTTACGACTCTTTCTTTGACATATTGGTGTTTTTGAAGCAGTGTGTCCTCTAATATTCTGATATGTGGAGATTTTCCAGGTATCTTTCTGTTTATTATCTTTTTAATAAAAGATAATATCTGGTATTATCTTTTTAATTTAATTCAATTGTGGTTGTACTTTGTGTTATTTGAATTATTTTAAATTTGTTGAACTTTATTTTAAAGCATAGACTATGATTTATCTTGTTCAATATGTAGGATGTATTTTTTAAAATCTAGTCTCTTTTGTCATTGAGTAGAGTGTCCTATGAACATCAGTTAGGTCAAATTGGTTGATAGTTTTCTATATAACTTCTAATTTCTTTCTTTCTTTTCTTTCCTTTTTTTTTTTTTGCCTATTTATTCAATACCTTGTGGCTCAGCTGGTAAAGAACCTACCTGCAATGTGAGAGACCTGGGTTCGATCCCCGGGTTGGGAAGATCCCCTGGAGAAGGGAAAGGCTACTCACTTCAGTATTCTGGCCTGGAGAATTCCATGAACTGTATAGTCCATGGGGTCACAAGGAGTCAGACACAACAGAGTGAGCTTCACTTTGGGACTTCCCTGGTGGCCCAGTGGATAAGACTCTGTGCTTATAATGTAGAGGGCACAGGTTCAATCCCTAATTAGGAAACTAGATCCCACATGCCACAACTGACAGCTGGTTCAGCCTAGATAAAGAAATAAAATAGCCTAAATAAATAAATATATGTTTTGGCTTCCCAGTGGCACTAGTGGCTGGTTCAGGAGACATAAGAGACATGGGTTCGATCCCAGGGTCAGGAAGATCCCCTGGAGAAGGAAATGACAACCTACTCCAGTATTCTTGCCTGGAAAATCCCATGGACAGAGGAGCTTGGCGGGCTATAGTCCACGGGGTCACATAGTCAGACATGACTGAATTGACTTAATCTTATTATTATCAGAGGAATATTGACTCTCCAGCCATAATTCTGGATTTGTCTATTCTCCTCTTAGTTTTGTTCTCTTTTTTCATGTTTTAGGAGCACTAAGTGCATAAACATTTAAGATTATTTTGTCCTTTTGATGATTTCCCCTTTTATCATTATGATATCCCTCTTTATCCGTGTTTTGCACTGCTAATGCATATTGCTCTGAAAGCTACTCTGTCTTATATTTATATAGCCACTTCACTTTTCTTTGATTCACATTAATGTGGTATATAATTTCCCTGATATTTTACTTTTAACTACTTATTAATATTTGAAGCTGGTTTCTTGCAGGTACCCTATCACTGGGTCTTGCTTTTTTTAACCAGTTGGCCAATTTCTGCTATTATCATGTGTTATGTACTTCCTCCACTCTGGCTGTTGGGAGTATGCTGGGACTATGCCTAGTCCTCTGTGAACTCCAGAAATTGTTCCACCCTCTCCTTTCTAGTGGTTTTCCCCCAGCTTTGGGTAATTGCTTCACACACGGATACTGATCAGTACTCAGCTGAAGAGTCAAGGGCACTTTCTACAGTCTCCTTTCTGGTGCTCAGCCCTCTGGATTCTAGCCAACTTGGCCTCCTCAAACTCTCAACTCCAGTTCCCTCTTACTGTATTGCAGCCTGGACATTTTGTCCTTTTAAAAAATAAGCTGAGGCAATCATAAAAATGCTTTCATTTTTTCACTCTTTTCAGGGAATATTATTCTCTTGCACTGCCTGTTCACTATGTCTGAAAACCATTGTTTCACATATTTTTCAGCTTTTGCAAAGTTGTTGAAAGCAGGAGGGTAAATCCACACATGGAAGATTTGCCAGATTTAGCAAAACACAAGGCAAAAAAAAAAAAAAGGCAACCCCCCCCAAAAAAACCTACAAGGAAAGACTCTTTTAAATCTGAATATCAGAGCAACAGCAAATACTTTTTATTATAACCCATACTTATAGTATAATTATATCTGAAATTCAAATTTAATGGAGCTTCTTGGATTTTATCTGGTGACCTTAATCCCTATTCATCCATCATGTCCGAAGCAGAAGTCCCCAGAGACTCTTTTAGGTACAGGAGCTGTATTCTTGTTTGTAAATCCACTGACTTCAGTATGAAATATTCACTAAGCTCCTACACTGCACTCATCAGAATGAGAATGATGTAGGGAGGGATCTCCTTGAGGAGATACCAAATTGACAGCAAAGACCCAATAAGCATATTTAAGACTAATAAATTCTCAGTTGACCTATAATACTAAGCATGAATGCCACAGGAATTCAGAAGAGTTAAAGACCAAGATGAACTGAAGTAGCCAGAAAACCCAGGAGACATGGTTAACAAGAAAAAGTGAAGGATGAAAAAGCTATATTCAAACAGGGGAGGAACAATGGCACTCAGTCTGCCTAAGGAAGCAAGACACAGATCCAGGAGAGGGTCAGTGTCATTCTGGACAGTGAATACAGTAACCTGCACAAAAGATGCTGCGGAAGAGTCATAAACAAGTGAGCTGGTCTCAGGGCCTCTGAGAAGAGCTATCAACTGGTTCACTGCTCAAGGGGAACTGGGTGGGAGGATGGGTGAGGACTGAAATCTACACTGCTTCAATTTCCAAGATACTAGCCTCTGTGCTGGGGCTCATCCAGTCAGAGTAAGGGAAGACTTTTCTAATTTTCAGGTTGCTATGGAACAGCTGAGGCTCTGGGTGGCAGCTTTGGTGCCTTCCTTCTGAGTAGTCACAGTATAATTACCTCTGGACAGCTGACCCAGATTGTTCAGTGTGAGTACCCCTTGCGGGGAGAGGTAGGTGGAGATGTTGGAAGCACATCATTTTAAATCAACTGTACCCCATTTAAAAGAATGAAAGAAGAAGAATGGCCTTAAATCCAGTGCTGTGAATTCAAAGGCCTCTTGGGGCAGGAAGATAATGCGCTTGTGGAGAAACTATCTAACAGATAGCTTTTTTCTCTGGAAAGTTTTTCAGAAGAAGCTGAAACTCTAGATTTTTAAGAAAAAAATCTCCTGAGTTTCAATTGTAGGCATAGTTTAAAAATATAAACCTGCCTTCCCACACACAAAGGTACACCCCACAATACACAGTGCAGTCTTAACACTGTTCTAACCAAATAACACTCATCTGCAGGCGTGAATGCTACTAATGTGCTGTATTTCCTGGCCCTAGTCATTCTACACATAGGTACATTATCTACTGGAGGTCCCCCAAAAAGGAAGAGAAAGGGAATAGGGAAGAAGAGGAAAACCAAGGCAAAAACTACCCAATTTGGCCACATGGATGAAAGGATTTTGGAAGACATGAACTGAAATATCTACTTTCTCTCCCCTCAGCTTGTTCTTAAAAGAATGAAGTGGGGCTTCCCTGGTGGTCCAGTGGTTAAGAATCTGCCTGCCAGTACAGGAGAGAGAGGCTCGATCCCCGGTCTGGGAAGAATTCACATGTTACAGAGCAACTAAGCCAGTACACCACAGCTACTGAGCTCACACTGCAACTACTGAAGCCCGGGTGCCTAGAGCTTGTGCTCCAAAACAAGAGAAGCATTCACGCCTGCAGATGAGTGTTATTTGGTTAGAACAGTGTTAAGACTGCACTGTGTATCGTGCGGTGAGAAGCCCTCACACAGCGGGGAAGCATAGCCCCTGCTCCCTTCAGCAAGAGAAAGCCCAAGTGCAGCAATGAAGATCCACCACCGCAGGGAAAAAAAAAAAANACTCAATATGCCAGCAAATTTGGAAAACTCAGCAGTGGCCACAGGAAAAGGTCAGTTTTCATTCCAATCCTTAAGAAAGGCAATGCCAAAGAATGCTCAAACTACGGCAAAATTGCACTCATTTCACATACTAGCACAGTAATGATAAAAATTCCCAAAACCAGACTTCAACAGTACATGAACCATGAAATTCAAGGTGTTCAAGGTGGATTTAGAAAAGGCAGAGGAACAGGATATAAAATTGTCAACATCCATTGGATCATCGAAAAAGCAAGACAATTCCAGAAAAACATTTACTACGTCAGAGCCTTTGACTGTGTAGATCACAACAAAGTGGAAAATTCTGAAAGAGATGGGAGTACCAGACCACCTCATCTGCCTCGTGAGAAGTCTGTATGCAGGTCAAGAAGCTAAAGTTAGAACTGGACATTATAGATTGATTCTAAACTGGGAAAGGATTGCATCATGGCTGCATATGGTCACCTTGCTTACTTAACTTATATGCAGAGTACATCATGTGAAATGCCGGGATGGATAAAGCACAAGCTGGAATCAAGATTTCTGGGAGAAATATCAATAACTTCAGATATTCCAAAGACACCACCCTTATGGTAAAAAGCAAAGAAAAACTAAGGAGCCTCTGGATGAATGTGAATGAAGAGAGTGAAAAAGTTGACTTAAAATTCAAGATTCAGAAAACTATGATCATGGAATCTGGTCCAATCACTTCATAGCAAATAGATAGGGAGACAATGGAAATAGTGAGAGACTTTATTTTTTGAAGCTCCAAAATCATTGCAGATGGTGACTGTAGCCATGAAATTAAGAGACACTTGCTCCTTGGAAGAAAAAGTTTGAGCAACCTAGACCATATATTAAAAGGCAAAGACATTATGAGTTTATTTTTGTGTATGGTGTTAGAAAGTGATCTAGTTTCATTCTTTTACAAGTGGTTGACCAGTTTTCCCAGCATCACTTGTTAAAGAGATTGTCTTTACTCCATTGTATATTCTTGCCTCCTTTNCTGGATCTTCAGCCTCTCTCCCCTCCTCCCTCCCACCCCATCCCCACCCCTCTAAGTTGTTAGCTCTACTTTGAGTTCCCTGAGTCATGCAGCAAATTCCCATTGGCTTTTTAAATCATGACTTGGCTTCATTTTGACTTCTTTAAGTTTAGAGTGTCATTCCAGTCTGGTCTATAGATCCTAGATTTCTGACTTTTAAACTTACTGCTTTATAGTTTCTATATATTGCAAGCCGGTGCCCCACTCTTACCAACTAGAAGTGCTGCTTTATCTGCAACTTTGTTTTTGTCATGGTCAGAAGTAAAACCAATATGAAGCAAAACATATGGAGAAAAGATTATTTCAGCCTTTCCACTGTTTGCTTCTATTTTTATTTCCCTTGTAAATTAGTAAAATGTTATTCTTGAAAAGATGTTTCTACATCACTCCCACTTTCTGTGACTTTCCATTATTGTATATGTTCTTTTGTAAAATAACTCATTAAATAAGCTTCATTTAAAAACCTGACAAGCTTCTATATCTTAAATGAACTCTCACTTTTCACTTAAGAACTTAAAGTAAAACATCCAATTTGAATATATTTTAAGCAGTTACTATGTAATTTCCTTATGCTTGTATACCAATGTCTCTACAAGATGAGTCAGTGGGTGGTTTATTTATTCATCTATTAATTCAGTAAATTACTGAGAAGCAACATTGAACAATGAGTTGTAATAGGTTAAATCCAGATGAGACATCAACTTGTATAAAACTCATCAAGAGAGTCAGAGGATTCAAGGAATCTTTGCAATGTCAAACAGCAGGTAAGTGGCCAAGTTGAGTCTTTAACCCAGCTCTGTTTGATGCCAATTCCTCTACACATGCAGATTCAAAAGTCATCCTCAGAGACTGGGGAGTAGAATTTGTGAATGACAGTTCCAACACATAGAAGCAGAGAAGGACCTAGATTCATCTGTAATACCTAGTTCCTGGCTGCATTGCTTCAGAAGAAAACTATGGATTAAGGTATTATTAAAGCAAAGAATTGCATTCAACGGCTTTTCAAATCATTTCTCGCTGCCTTAAGTTCATTATCCATTACCAGACTTCCACTTCTCCCTAAACATTTCAATTTCAAGAGTTAAGCTGAACAGTGAGGAGTTCTATCACATTTTGATTTAAAAAAAGGTCTTTTACAGTGATGGGTGCCTATTTCCCCAAACACCAAAAGCAAACTTCAAATCCCATTCCCACTGACACCTCTTTCAAAGACAAAGAGCAGCAACAAACCCAATAAAATCTGGCTCTAGCAGGCTTGACGTTTAAGCCAGATCTGTGCTTGGTTTCCCNTGTTTTCTATCAAATGCATGATTTTGGAAACCATCAAGAGTCAGGGCTTATAGGGGTTCTCATTTTTATAGCTTCAGAGGGAGCCCTTTTCTTTCCCAGGAATCCTCTCCAGAGGGAGAGGCAGATGTGTATAAGAGACAGTCCCAGGCCAAAGAGGGATGCAGTTAGCTAGGTTTCAAGCACTTCACGGCACTGAAGAACAATGGAACAAAGAGCTTCAAAATAAAAATCATGCATTTGATAGAAAACAGCTCCAACTGGTGCTTGGTTTACTAACTAGACATTCTGTCTGTTTCTCACATGCGCTGAACAAACACAGGAAGCACCACCAGGTGTGTATGGAGAGACGTTTTCCCCTGTAGGACCAAAAAGAGTGACATCTGAAGGTGTTAGGATCACCATGATTTTGGAAACCATCAAGAGTCAGGGCTTATAGGGGTTCTCATTTTTATAGCTTCAGAGGGAGCCCTTTTCTTTCCCAGGAATCCTCTCCAGAGGGAGAGGCTGTAGAGAATTTTCCCGAATGTGATGAATGTCAGCACATTCCCTGCTAGACCACAAATTCCATTCTTATCAAATGAAACTGACCTCTTTGCCCCAGCTTGTTCTCCTTGTTCATCACTGTGATTAATTTAAAGTTCTCAGTGATGCAGGTTTCTAGATGAATTGCACAGGTCATTTCAGATGGCAAATATGTACTTCCATTGTCTCCTTACCCTGTGGAGGTCATGCACTGGCTTACAAGAATGAGGATTTTAAAAATAGTTGGCTTACATTCAGATCTGTATCCTACAAAACGCTCTGCCCAGACTGGCCCCTCTCCTTTCAGTTGGCAGAGATCCACCTCTTCCTACTCGTTTTCTGTTTAATACCAAGTGACTCAAGTGGAAGTCATGACCAAAACGAAACGTTTACCACATACTTCAAGGTTTTTTTTTGTTTGTTTAATGAAAGCATTTTTTTTGCCAATAGAAGCAAATAGGATTCATGAGAGTCCTTGAGTTGATGTTCAATAAGCCCCTGAGCCATGCTTAGCCACTAAAGACTTTCAAGTTCATTGGAACTGATACACGCTGCTGAGCTTCTTCTGGTGAACAAAATTATTGTTCCATTCGCCATTACTGTCAAGGGGAACAAAGTATACAAAATAAAACCTGATCAGAAATCGCCCTTTGCATGTACATTTCTGAATCAGAACGATTCAACAATGATTGAATTTGGATATCTGTACCCTTAAACTTTGTTAGAGCTTTTAAGGGGTCCAGGTTATGGAGAATGGGTTAATTATGTTTCCATCTTCTCCCTTTTCAAGATTTGGTCTTCTTATTGAGGTACTTTAGGATTGAAAAGAAAAAATTGTTCTTATGAACATCTAGGTAGTCCAAATATCCACATGGAAAGCAAATGCTGATGAAGGCTGGGACTAAGGCAGTGACAACAGGATTAGAGAGGGGAAAAGCCACATTTCAAAGACATTTCTGAGATGGAAATGACAAGATTGATTGTAGATGAGGACTAAGAAGTCAACAAATGTTTCTAGTCTGGGAAACTAGGTTAACGGTGGCAGTTCCCTCTCTCTGCCCGTTTCTCTCTCTCTTTCTCTCTCTGTTTGTGTCCTTTCTGTCCACCTATTTTCTTCATGATGCTTCGTCTCTGTGTCTCTCATTCTCTTGTTTGGTCGGCTTCTGTCTACATTCAAGCTCCACTTCCCTTTCTCTGCAGATCAACTTCTTCACCATCCACATTTGCTCTGCTTCCTTGTTGCTTCATATAACAAGTGCCTTTGACTATCCATAAACCTCATTAAATCCCACAAAATTCTTTCATTTTCCATCCCAAGCTCCTAATAAAATCTGTTCTGGGTTTCTTTATCCAAATTTCCATCAAGCTCTAATCAGACAAGCTCTTCTTTCTACAATGGTTCAGAGAGTGTTTTGTCCTGGTTGCTTATCAGAGTCAGCTAAAGTGCTTTTAAAAAACACCTGTGCATGGGCCCATCCTGGACCTACTGACTCAGAATATTTGGGGTTGGAAAGCACAGCATATGTATTTGTTTTACTACCTAAATAGGCCTGAGAGTGCTGCCATAGGTTAAACTCATGGTGAAGACCTTGGGTTAGTTTAGTTCAGTTCAGTCACTCAGTTGTGTCCAACTCTTTGCAACCCCATGGACTGCAGCATGCCAGGCTTCCCTGTCCATCACAAACTCCCGGAGCTTACTCAAATTTACATCTATTGAGTCAGTGAGGCGATCCAACCATCTCATCCTTTGTTGTTCCCTTCTCCTCCTGCCTGCAATCTTTCCCAGCAACAGGGTCTTTTCCAATAAGTCAGTTCTTCCCATCAGGTGACCAAAGTATTGGAGTTTCAGCTTCAACATCAGTCCTTCCAATTAATATTCAGGACTTATTTCCTTTAGGATCGACTGGTTGGATCTCCTTGCAGTCCAAGAGATTCTCAAGAGTCTTCTCCAACGCCACAGTTTTCAACTGTTTCAACTGCTCTTCACAGCATAAATTCTTCAGTGCACAGTTTTTATTACAGTCCAACTCTCACATTCATACATGACTACTGGAAAAACCATAGCTTTGACTAGTTTCACCTTTGTTGGCAAAGTAATGTCTCTGCTTTTTAATATGCTGTCTAGGTTGGTCCTGCCTTTTCTTCCAAGAATCAAGCGTCTTTAATTTCATGGCTGAAGTCACCATTTGTAGTGATTTTGGAGCCCCCCAAAATAAAGTATGACACGGTTTCCATTGTTTCCCCATCTATTTACCGTGAAGTGATGGAACTGGATGCCATGATCTTAGTTTTTTGAATGCTGAGTTTTAAGCCAACTGTTTCACTCTCCTCTTTCACTTTCATCAAGAGGCCCTTTGGTTCTTCTTTGCTTTCTGCCACAAGGGTGGTGTCATCTGCATATCTGAAGTTATTGATATTTCTCCTGGCAATCTTGATTCCAGCTTGTGCATCATACATCCTGGAGTTTCGCATGATGTACTCTGCACATAAGTGAAATAAGCAAGGTGACAGTATACAGCCTTGATGTACTCCATTCCCTGTTTGGAACCAGTCTGTTGTTCCATGTCCAGTTCTAACTATTGCTTCTTGACCTGCACACATATTTTTCAGGAGGCAGGTCAGGTGGTCTAGTATTCCCATCTCTTTAAGAATTTTCCATAGTTTGTTATGATCCACACAGTCAAAGGCTTTGGTATAGTCAATAAAGCAGAAGTAGATGTGTTTCTGGAACTCTCTTTTTCAGTGATCCAATGGATGTTGACAATTTGATCTCTGGTTCCTCTGCCTTTTCTAAATCCAGCTTGAACATCTGGAAGTTCACAGTTCACATACCATTGAAGCCAGGCTTGGAGAATTTTGAGCATTACTTTAAGTGGTTTGAACATTCTTTGTCATTGCCTTTCTTTGGGATTGGAATGAAAACTGACCTTTTCCAGTCCTGTGGCCACTGCTGAGTTTTCTAAATTTGCTGGTGTATTGAGTGCAACACTCACAGCATCATCTTTTAGAATTTGAAATAGCTCAACTAGAATCCCACCCCCTCCACTAGCTTTGTTCATAGTGATGCTTCCTAAGGCCCACTTGACTTCACGTTCCAGGATGTCTGGCTCTAGGTGAGTGATCACATCATCATGGTTATCTGGGTCATGGAGATCTTTTGTGTATAGTTCTTTCGTGTATTCTTGCCACCTCTTCTTAATATCTTCTGCTTCTGTGAGGTCCATACCATTTCTGACCTTTATTGTGCCCATCTTTGCATGAAATATTCCCTTGGTACCTCTAATTTTCTTGAAGAGATCTCTAGTCTTTCCCATTCTATTGTTTTCCTTTATTTCTTTGCATTGATCACTGAAGAAGGCTTTCTTGTCTCTCCTTGCTATTCAAACGGGTGTATCTTTCCTTTTTTCCTTTGCCTTTAGCTTCTTTTCTTTTCTCAGCTATTTGTAAGGCCTCTTCAGACAACCACTTTACCCTTTTGCATTTCTTTTTCTTGGGCATGGTCTTGATCACTGCCTCCTGTACAATGTCATGATCTTCCATCCATAGTTCTTCCGGCACTCTATCAGATCTAATCCATTGAATCTGTTTGTCACTTCCATTGCATAATCGTAAGGGATTTGATTTAGGGCATACCTGTATGGTCTAGTGGTTTTCCCTACTTTCTTCAATTTCAGTCTGAATTTGGCAATGAGTTCATTATCTGAGCCACACTAAGCTCTTAGTCTTGTTTTTGCTGACTGTATAGAGCTTCTCCATCTTTGGCTGCAAAGAATATAATCAATCTGATTTTGGTGTTGACCATCTGGTGGTGTCCATATGTAGAGTCTTTTCTTGTGTTGTTGGAAGAGGGTGTTTGCTATGACCAGTGTGTTCTCTTGGCAAAACTGTTGGCCTTTGCTTCATTTTGTACTCCAAGGCCAAATTTGTGTGTTACTCCAAGTATCTTTTGATTTCCTTCTTTTGCATTCCAGTCCCCTATAATGAAAAGTACATCTTTTGGGGGGATGTTAGTTTTAGAAGGTCTTATAGTTCTTCATAGAATGATTCAATTTCAGCTTCTTCAGAATCATTGTTCGGGGCATAGACTTGGATTAATGTGATATTGAATGGTTTGCCTTGGAAATGAACAGAGATTATGCTGTTGCTTTTGAGATTGCATCCACATACTGCATTTTGGACTCTTTTGTTGACTATGAGGGTTACTCTATTTCTTTTAAGGGATTCTTGCCCACAGTAGTACATATAATGGTCGTCTGAGTTAAATTCACCCATTCCAGTCCATTTTAGTTCACTGATTCCTAAAATGTTGATATTCACTCTTGCCATCTCCTATTTGACCATTTCCAGTTTACCTTGATTCGTGGACCTAACTTTCCAGGTTCCTATGCAATCTCTTTTCAGCATCAGACTTTACCTCCATCACCAGTCACATCCACAACTAGGTGTTGTTTCTGCTTTGGCTCTATCTCTTCATTTTTCTGGATTTATTTCTCCACTCTTCTCCAGTAGCATATTGGGCACCTACTGACCTGGGGAATTCATCTTTCAGTGTCCTATCTTTTTGCCTTTTCATACAGTTCATGGGGTTCTCAAGGAAAGAATACTGAAGTAGCTTGCCATTCCCTTCTTCAGCTGACCATGTTTTGTCAGACCTCCCACCATGACCTGTTCATCTTGGGTGGCCCTACACAGCATAGCTCATGGTTTCATTGAGTTAAACACGGCTGTGGTTCATGTGATCAGTTTGATTAGTTTTCTGTGATTGTGGTTTTCATTTGTCTGCCCTCTTATGGAGAAGGATAAGAGGCTTATGGAAGCTTCCTAATGAGAGAGACTGACTGAGGGGGAACGTGGGTCTTGTTCTGATGGTGGAGCCATACTCAGTACATCTTTAATCTAATTTTCTGTTGACGGCGGGTCTGTGTTCCATCCCTGTTGTTTGACCTGGGGCTAAACTATGGTGGAGGTAATGAAGATAATGGCAACCTCCTTCAAAAGGTCCAGTGCGTGCACTGCCCACTCAGTGCCCCCGACCCTGCAGCAGGCCACCACAGACCCATGTCTCCACCGGCGACTCCTGGACACTCACAGGCAAGTCTGAATCAGTCTCTTATGGGGTCTCTGTCCTTTCTCCTGGGTCCTGGTATGCACAGTGTTTTGTTTGTGCCCTCCAACAGTCTGTTTCCACAGTCCTGTGTAAGTTCTGGAGGCCCTATTGTGGGGTTAATGGCGACCTCCTCCAAGAGGACATATGCCATACCCAGGTCTGCTGCACCCAGAGCCCCAGCCCCTGTGGCGGCCACTCCTGACCCATACCTCTGCAGGAGACACTCAAACACTCAAAGGCCACATCTGGCTCAGTCTCTGTGGGTTCTCCTGGTGCACACAAGGTTTTGTTTGAGGCTTCCAAGTGTCCTAACAGGTATGGGGTTTGATTCTGAGTGCAATTTTCCCCCTCCTACTGTCTTTTTGGGGCTTTTCCTTTGCCCTTGGACATGGGGTATCTTTTTTTGGTGGGATCCAACATTCTCCTATTGATGGTTGCTCAGCCATGAGTTGTAATTTTGAAGTTCTCACAGGAGATGATAAGTGCACATCCTTCTACTCCACCATCTTGGATATCCGTGGGTCAAGTGCTCATAATTATTCCAGTTTCAACTGGGGAGGGGAAAGATAGAGAGGAGCTGGGTGCACAAATCATGACCACCCAGGAGCTCTGAGTAGAGGGATCCTCTCAGAACTGGCTGAGATCATTCAGCACCATGAGATATGTTTGCTACAGTAGTCTTGTGAGGGGTAATATGTTAAAGCATACACTTACAGGGCCTTCTCATGGATTCCACGGTAGAATACAGAGGAGGCTGTCTCTAGTCTAGATGGGAGGAGTAAAGGAAAAGCTTCCTGGCAAGATGACACCTGAGCGGAGCCCTTGAGGAGCATTAGTGGTTAGTCTGGCAGATGAGAACAGCATATTCAAAGCACAGAAGGAGGTTTGGGGGGCAAGATAGCAAGATGAGTTCACACTTTGGGCATCTTCTGCCACCTTTTCCGAAATTCGTATCAGAAAACTCTTCTGTTTCTTTATTCTGAAAGTGATTTAAGTCTCCAACAGAACTTGTAAGGCTAGTGAGAGATGAGACTGGAGAGGTATGCAGAGGCTATCATGAAGCTTCATAACTTCAGTTAATTAAAATAGTAGTTACCTTAGTAGAAGAGTAGTTACTATTTATTAAGCAACTACATACCAGATGCTTGATACGCGGTATTTCATTTAACCCTCACAGAATCCAGAAAGTCAGTATTATTATACTCATGTTACACACAAAGCAACAGAGACGCATGTAGCTTAAATTTACTTGTCACAGTAAGAAAGCTATGAAACAGCAGGGCTGGATTTTGAATCTAATCATTCAAGTTTTCAGTCTTAATGTTTTTTTCTTTTAAAAAAAAAAAAGGAAAGAAGGTGGGGGAATGCTATATTTGGAAATAAAAAAAAAAGAAAAAAACATTTATGTGGCTTAAGATATTGCCTGTTGGGATTATTTCAGCACTCAAAGTGGTTTAAAGTATTCATGATCATATCTTTACAGGTAAACATTATAAATATTTTATATCTTCTATTTTTGTTCTTTTCAAACATTAAAAAAAAGTATTTTCATGAAGCAGAACTTGATGTGAATGCCCAGAAGGTAATGAAAAGGGAGTGTCTCAGGGTGCTTGGAGGTGGGAGGTTGATGAAGTGTAAGCATCCTTCGTTCTCTCCTCTCAGCCATTTTCCCCAAACTCAGGGACTCCATGGCTCTCGTCTACAGCCCCAAATAATATTTAGAATCCTAAACATTTGTCTACATTCCATTCAAGCAAATGGATCCAGGAAATAGAGAAATGCCATGTGTAAGTGACAGAGGTGTGTCTTTGCCAAGGTGGAAGTCTGCAGCCCTGCAGGAGGGCCCCAGTCACCCAGTGGGCCCACTCCTCTGTTGCCACGGGTGCTCCTGTGACCTAGAGAAAGGCAGAACCAATCACAGACCTGGTTTAATGCCTCCCACCAGGATAACCACCTCCTTAGTGAGGTCCTGACTTATGTTCTCAGGGTCATGGAAGAAAACAGTGAGATTACCTTATTTTGAGACTTATTTATTTACTTTTGGCAGTCTTTGTTGCTGCCTGAATTTTTCTCTAGATGTGGCGAGCTGAGGCTGCTCTCTAGTTGTGGTGCCTGGTGGTGGCATGTGGGATCTTCCAGAACCAGGGAGTGAACCTGTGTCTCCTGCATGGGTGGGCAGATTCTTTACTGCTGAGCCACCAGGGAAGCCCAGTTATACTTCACTTTAGATGGGAGATTGCCATAACTATTTTTGGAAAATTTCCCAATTAGACACAGCAAATGATAAAGTCACCAAGGAACATTGCCCCGTGGCTGGTGCTCTTTGTTTGTTTCAGGATTCTTCCCAAGGGCAGGGACAGAAAGCATCATGAAGTAATTCACACCTGTCCAAACATAAATTGTTTTATTGACAGTACAAGCCAGACTTAAATCTCTGCTCCTCTTGGGAGGTGAGGAGGTTTCAGCACAGCACACTGTGATGACCAGTGGCCTGCTTTCCTGGGATGAAAGAGGCTCTGAGGAAGTGGGATTTCCTAGAGTCCTAGGAAAATGCATACAAATTGAATCACCTTGCCACAGCTCAACCCATCACAAAACTTCAGGGTGTTAACTGGCTACAGTTATCGCCAGACCCTTTGGAGTTCCAGAGGCACAAGTCAGAGCCTCAGCCTTTAGTTCAGTTCAGTCGCTCAGTCATGTGTGACTCTTTGCGACCTCATGAATCATAGCACGCCAGGCCTCCCTGTCCATCACCAACTCCCGGAGTTCACTCAGACTCACGTCCATCGAGTCGGTGATGCCATCCAGCCATCTCATCCTCTGTCATCCCCTTCTCCTCCTGCCCCAATCCCTCCCAGCATCAGTCTTTTCCAATGAGTCAACTCTTCTCATGAGGTGGCCAAAGTACTGGAGTTTCAGCTTTAGCATCATTCCTTTCAAACAAATCCCTGGGCTGATCTCCTTTGGAATGGACTGCTTGGAACATCAAAAACATTTTTAAATTGAAGAAAGTAGGGAAAACCACTAGACTGAATATGACCTAAATCAAATCGACAAAAAGATTCAAGGGATTAGATCTGATAGAGTGCCTGAAGAACCATGAACAGATGTTCATAACATTGCACAGGAGGCAGTGATCAAGACCATCCCCAAGAAAAATGCAAAAAGGGTAAAATGGTTGTCTGAGGAGGCTTTACAAATAGCTGAGAAAAGAAGAGAAGCTAAAGACAAAGTAGAAAAGGAAAGATATGCCAATTTGAATGTAGAGTTCTAAAGAAGAGCAAGGAGAGATAAGAAAGCCTTCCTCAGTGATCAACACAAAGAAATAGAGGAAAACTATAGATGGAGATAGACTAGAGATCTCTTCAAGAAACTTAGAGGTGTTAAGGGAACATTTCATGTAAATATAGGCACACTTAAGGACAGAAATGGCATGGACCTCACAGAAGCAGAAGATATTAAGAAAAGGTGGCAAGAATACACAGAAGAACTGTACAAAAAAGATCTTCATGACCCAGATAACTATGGTGATGTGATCACTCACCTAGAGCCAGACATCCTGGAATGTGAAGTTAAGTGGGCCTTAGGAAGCATCACTATGAACAAAGCTAGTGGAGGGGATTGGAGAAGGCAATGGCAACCCACTCCAGTGTACTTGTCTGAAGAATCCCAGGGATGGGGGAGCCTGATGGGCTGCCATCTATGGGGTTGCACAGAGTCAGACACGACTGAAGTGACTTAGCAGCAGCAGCAGCAGCAGCAGTGGAGGGGATGGAATTCCAGTTGAGCTATTTCAAATTCTAAAAGATGATGCTGTGAAAGTGTTGCACTCAATACGCTAGCAAATTTGGAAAACTCAGCAGTGGCCACAGGACTGGAAAAAGTCAGTTTTCATTTCAATCCCAAAGAAAGGAAATGACAAAGAATGTTCAAACCACTGCACCACTGCACTCATCTCACATGCTAGCAAAGTAGTGATCAAGATTCTCCAAGCCAGGCTTCAACGGTATGTGAACCGTGAACTTCCAGATGTTCAAGCTGGATTTAGAAAAGGCAGAGGAACCAGAGATCAAATTGCCAACATCCACTGGATCACTGAAAAAGCAAGAGAGATCCAGAAACACATCTACTTCTGCTTTATTGACTATACCAAAGCCTTTGACTGTGTGGATCACAACAAACCATGGAAAATTCTTAAAGAAATGGGAATACTAGATCACTTGACCTGCCTCCTGAAAAATATGTGTGCAGGTCAAGAAGCAACAGTTAGAACTGGACATGGAACAACAGACTGGTTCCAAACAGGGAATGGAGTACATCAAGGCTGTATACTATCACCTTGCTTATTTCACTTATATGCAGAGTACATCATGNGGGGTGTCATTCTCAGGGTCCTATATTTTACTTTCAAACTTTTTTTTTCAACTATGGCATCCCTAACAGGTCAGGTCAGATCCGACCGATTTCAGGCAGAGAATCAGCACATCTAAGGGAGGGGCTGACTTCCTTTCCTCTGCGTCTTAGGCTGGTCATCGACCAGCAGGGGACGTTCCTCCCCGTCAGCGGGGCCGGGCGGGCAGGGCTTAGCTGATGTGAGCCCCGACTCACGGAGGAGAGAACAACTGTGCTGCTGCTTCCAACGCGTGCCTCTCCCTCTCAGGCTGTATGTGAACTGGAGGTTCATGAGGGGAATCGAGGCCCAGTTCCTGGCTCTTCAGAAGGGGTTTAACGAGCTCATCCCTCAACACTTACTGAAGCCTTTTGACCAGAAGGAGCTGGAGGTGGGCTGTGCGGGGCTGGGGTGCAAGGGGCTTTTGTGTGCAGGGCGGTCCCTGCCTCCCGGCCAGGCTGCGGGCAAGGCCACATGGTCCCCACAGGCGTGGGGGTTGCTGTGGCTGCAGGAGCAGAGACAGGGTGGGGGGTCAGGGACATCGGGGAGCCCCGGGCAGGGCTGACGAGGCCCGGTGTCCGGGTGGTGGCAGGGAGTCCAGTCCAGCCGTGGGCCATCAGTCAGGGTGTCTGCGGCTTCCCCCAACTTCGAGACTTCCAGTGTGGGGCTTCCCCAGTGCCTCCTCCCGAGGGGCCACCTTACACTGAGGATGTGACCGTAACCAGCTGCTCCCATCCTAGCCAGCTGCTCGACCTTGATTCTGGCTGTTAGCAGGCCCAGGACGGGGTGTTATTGCTCTTTCTTGTCCATCCTCACGGGACGCAGCGATTCACTCACATCTTGTCCACCTCTGGCGCCGTGTAGCTTGGGCCTTTCAAAGTATCCCCAGCCTTCTGCCCTGGCGTGCCGGAGTGCACGTGACACTTTACACCCCACATGTCCCCAAGTGTTCCCGCGAGGTTCCGGGAGGCGGCCCCGCTGGGCAGGTGGCCCTGTGCAGCCTTTCTAGCTCCTCAGTGCACGTGTGCACACACACATGCGTGCTCAGTTGTGGGGAAACGTCACATCAGTGGCCGCCCCGCGCC
>SJYV01049862.1:280281-303251 GCA_006410875.1 Neotragus pygmaeus | reverse complement strand
TCCTTCCAATGAACACCCAGGACTGACCTCCTTTAGGATGGACTGGTTGGATCTCCTTGTGTCAACTTCCCCCCAAATCCAAGCTGCATCATCACCCCCTTCAGGGAGCAGCTGGGGCTTCTGAAGTCCCAAGCAAGGCAATGCTTGGCCACAGTAGTCTGTCCTCCTTGGATGGTCATGTCTGTTGAAACTTCTCAGTCTGTGGTGACAACTCCAGCAGCAGCAACTGGGCCTTAAAGTGGCAGCAATGCATGGGCTGCAGCCAGGCCCTACCTAGTTAGGGAAGAAAGCTAATGGCCAAAGCCCAGCTTTGATGTGATGATGAGTGGATCTGGGTGGCACAGATCCTGGGCCGAGTGAGTATATTCATTTTTCCTTCAAGGAAATAAAGCTGGATGTTAAAGTTAAGCCTGTTTTTAAGTGTGACGAGTTGGTACTCTTAATGAGAACCTTTCCTCATTTTAGAATTTCATAGGCTCACAGGACTGGAAAGGTATGTGCAAATCATTTGCTTCAGTCTCTGTATTTGTCAGATGAGACGTGTGAGCTTTACAAACAAGTGGAGAAACCTCCAGAGCAGGTTTTGTTTTACAATATCACACTGATAACACAGGTGAAGGGCAGGAATGTTAGTGGGCACTCACTTTTGCCTTTATCAAAAGCTTTTGAAGGTGTTGGTTTAGTGAGGTAATGTCCAGGAACTTTTAAGAACACTGAAGGAAAGATGTTATGTAATTTTGAAGTGCTGTTGTTGGTTTTGAAACAAAAATACTTTAAACAATACTAGTTTGGGCCTTGTTGGTTAATTAGTCAGTGTTAGAAGAATCTACATTTGAAGAGGCGAGACCTGATCTTTGGATATGAAATAGAGTGAAATACAGAGAAGGAAGGGCAGTCAGCAAAGGTAAGTGTGTCGTGTGGAGTTACTTCCTCCCCTGAGTTATAAATCTAGATAAAACAATTCTCAGGGATTGGCTGTCCTGTGTTCACAGCTAAGTGGAAACATAACAGTCTGTGCCCTTTTCAGCACAGCCATTGAGGCAACACTGGTAGCTGTCATAAAGGTCAGCATGCACCNCTGAGTTATAAATCTAGATAAAACAATTCTCAGGGATTGGCTGTCCTGTGTTCACAGCTAAGTGGAAACATAACAGTCTGTGCCCTTTTCAGCACAGCCATTGAGGCAACACTGGTAGCTGTCATAAAGGTCAGCATGCACCCAGAGCAGAAACCCTTTGTTCCTTGAGAAGAGCCTCATGTCAGGCTCATCTGCTTGCTTTACCCTCAGCGGACACACTGATCTCAGTGACATCTAGAGATTCTTGACACATGTGCTGGCCGTATACAGCCCGGCCCTCCACCTCTGTCAGCCTTCACTTCTGGAGCGGCAGCAGCTCACAAGGATAATGCACCCATCTTTCTCATTTCATGTTCCAAATAATACCCTAGGAAATGTCTTGTTTATATTTCCTGTCTGAGAAAAAAGAAAAAAAAACTTCTGGCTGGCTAAAATCTGTTTCCTATCACATCTTAAATTAGCCTGGCACCGATGTGCTTGAATACCTCCCCTAGGCCTGTGGAAGGAAACTGATGAGCTGGCTTTCAATTTCCAGATTGGATGCCAACAACGGTGTGCCCTGGCACTGCCTTCAGATACTTTTTGCCTAGGCTAGAGTTTCTGACTCCACAGTGAATCAAGCCCTGAATGAGAAGACAGCTACAGACAGGAGGGGAAAATAGCATTTCTTTGATCTATCAGCTCTTCTCCTTATATTCCTTTTCTCCCACCGAAGAATGCATTGATATACAGCAAGAAAAATACAGAGTAAGTGCAATTCAGTGAAGTAGAGAAAAAGCATAGGTGGCTTCCAGGCAAGACTGTCTCATCAGCGGTACAGGTAGAGCATTTCAACTAGTGTTTCCACTGCAGAAAGTATGGTCGCTTCCAGGGCTTGCCAGGTGCTGCTGTCGATGCTGGCAACCTCTCCTGGAATAGAAGTAACATTGCACTTACTTTTGTGCCATTAGAGTTTCCTATTTTACCCTTTTTAGCTTGAGAGAGGCTATTGCCCTTTTATGGCACCACAATGCTGAAGACTGGGAAATATATAATCACGCACTTTTTGGTTGTTTCCTGCATGAGGCAGGATGTTTTTTCCAGTGAATTCTACTTTGGAGGCTTTCTGAAATGTCAGTGTCTATTATCTGCATCCTAGGAGAATCCATTACAGGCTTGTGCAAGTGGACCCAAAAAATCAGATTTTACCTACTAATGGAAACTGAGCCAGGGCTGCAGAATTTGACCCCCTAGAAGTATGCTGTTTTTCTTCTTCTTTTTTTTTTTAAGGTTTATTTATTTATTTTATTTTTTGGCTGCTGTGGGTCTTTGTTCTTATGTGCAGGCTTTTTCTAGTTGTGGCAAACAGGGGCTACTCTTCATTGTGGTACGCGGGCTTCTCATTGCAGTGGCTTCTCTTGTTGCACACAGGCTCTAGGTACGTGGGCCTCAGCAGTTGCAGCACATGGTTCAGTAGTTGCAGCTTTCAGGCTTAGTAATTCTGGGGCAGGCGGGATCCTCCCACATCAGGGATCCCTTGCATCGCAAGGTGGATTCTTAAACACTGGACCACCAGGGAAGCCCTCTTCTTTTGTTTTTATATGAAGGAAACTTGTTGAATATACGTGTTTCTCAGATGTGGGAGGCATGGTAAAGCCTGCAGAAATCCAAGAGGGACAGTTTCCGAGTCTTTGATAGATATTGCAGAACTCTTTGCCTCTCCTAGAATAGATACTCTTATGTATTGTCAGGCCACACCAGATGGCTGTTCTCTTGCTCTGTTATACCCTCTGCTTGACCAGCTCCCGCTTCACACCCGTGACTACCCAATCTTTTAATTATAGAGCTTAATCAGTAACTGCCTATGTGCTTGTCTGCTGCCCCAGCAGCTGGTTTCCCTGGTAACTGATGACCCACCTGACATCAATTATCCCTGTAAATGGTAGCCTCCTTCTCTCCCGAGTGATGAAGTCTGTTGTTATGTCCTGCCTGCCACCTACAATTCGTGGTGGGGTGTCACACTGGGATCCTTTGCTTCAGATATGCAGGATTCCTTGTCCAATAAATATCTCTGATGCTGCCTCTGGGCTCTTTTCTTCAGTTGTGAGGCTGGACAACTACAAGGCGTGCAGGCCTGTGGGGTACAGTCCAACAACTGGGGAGCCAGCTAGGAGGCCGAGGAGATTCTGTGAGCTACAAGGCGCTGGGAAATAAGGATGGGAACAAAATTTGGGGGGTAATCCTGAGATGGCCGTCTACTCACACGTGGGGCCTTGGGGCAGCTGACGACCATAAACAACGTCTTTCTCTCACACTATACAGATGATATCCTGTAAACCTCAGAGCCTATCTCCATTTAAAAAGTAGCAACCCCCACTCATGGCTCATCTGACTGCACAGGCTATGGCTGGTGAATACAGACAAAATGCAAGGACTAGGGTGATCTATGAAATACTTGGGTGTTATCTGGTCAGGTAAGACAAACACCACCTGACCTACCACCCCTAGACAATTACAGACACAGGAATCAGGATTATTAACTTACGGACAGTCTTGTGAATTGGTTATGGCCATTTACTCAGACAGGTCTGGTTGGGGCCTATGACAATGGCAAAATACTAAAAGAGTACTCATGGGTTTCTGGTCCCAGATCTAGGGGGCCAGAGCAACAACAGTGTGATGGAACAACAGCCAGATGCAGTCCATGATGTGTTACAACAGGCAGAAGACATTACAAGTCTTCCTGGAGCCATCAAGCAATGCAAAAAACCACTGCTTGGGGTCTGGAACAGCTGTGTCTAACATATGGGCCTTCCGCGGACATCAGTTATAACCAAGAACCATGAAGTTCAGGACTGGGCCAATAAAGATGGCATACACTAGCACTTCCACCTTCCTTACAACCCACTTGCTGCTGGACTGTGAATGGACCGCTTAAAGATTAAGACGGGAAACTGCTCTCTCAACACATGGGCCGGGAGATTAGGCTAAACCCTGTGAACTATAACCAAACATTGTAGGAGCAATTGTCCCAGTGCCTGTGCCAAGTTAACCCAGGCAACTGGTCAACACAATTCAGGATCAACTGTTGATCACCAAAGAACCATTGCCAACTGTCAGTCAGGATAAAAAATCACTTTTGCCCTTCTCACAGGATCTACCCCAGGTGAACACACTACAAAATGGCCTTGGTTAGGTAAGTCCCTGGTGATTTGGGTTTGCCACCCCATGGAGAATAGAATTAAAAAAGGATTTACAGATAATTTCACCTGTCTTCTACCTGGCCCCACCTGACTACTAGGGTAATGAATTTGTGTCCCCAACCCAACTAGAGAAAGGCCCCATTGTAAGAAGCCTATCATTGTTGCTACAGTGCCTCTCCAGTATTTGGCACCGGCTATGGGGACTGAGGGTGGACAGGTGGTGTGGAACTGCAGGCCAGGACAAAAATTACACACAGGACTAGTATATTCTGCATGAACTTACCTGTACTGTGCCTATTAAACATCTTAAATTTCATCCCTAGTCTGAGAGGAAGGAACCTGCATACTTGGTGACAGCGGTGGTCTCACTTCAAAGAAGTCCTATTGCTGGGTCTATAGAGAGATGCTATTGTCATTCTCCTCTGAATTTCCTCTGGTCAATGAAAAATTGAACCAGTGAGTACCTGGCTCCAAAGTTTGTCTACCTCTTAGAAAATTACTGTCCTTAGTCAACTGAGTGTCTTACTCCTGATACTCGTTAACTGCTGGTGTCTGTGTTGCATTTGGGTAATTGGTTGCAGTGCATCTCTACATAGCTAAACCTATGGATGGATATCCCAGAAGAGGGGTAGACCAGGACTGCAAGGGTCAGCAGGATATGTAGGGATGCAGTGTATGGTCAGGCCATTCAAGACGGCTGTTCTCTTGGTCTCTGTACATCCCCTGCTTGACAACCCTGCTTCACTCCCGTGACTACCCAATCTCACAATTGTAGGGTTTAATCAGTAACTGCCTACATGCTTGCTCCCTTTATTATTTTATTATTTAAAAATACAAATTAAAAAATACATATTTCAAAAGAGCCTCAGATACTTATGANGTAGGGATGCAGTGTATGGTCAGGCCATTCAAGACGGCTGTTCTCTTGGTCTCTGTACATCCCCTGCTTGACAACCCTGCTTCACTCCCATGACTACCCAATCTCACAATTGTAGGGTTTAATCAGTAACTGCCTACATGCTTGCTCCTTTATTATTTTATTATTTAAAAATGCAAATTAAAAAATACATATTTCAAAAGAGCCTCAGATACTTATGAGACCACTAAAAATAATTACTAAAATGGTAAAAGCTAAAAATCATATTATAGCATATTTTAAAAGTCAAATCTCAAGTTATTGTTGGGTGCTGGGATTAGAAGTGCTTTTTATTTTATTTTCCTTTTACGTCTATATTTTTCTTTTCTACAATTCATTATTACCGTTATAATAAAAATTAAAGTTATTTAAATTAAAAATTTTGGGGGGTATGATATGGACATATGTAAACATACAAATATCTAGAAAGGTCAGAATTACCTTCAAAAGAACCTATTTTAGTTTAGTTTTCTGGCATGTGTTGTTAGTTTTGTTTTTACTCCATCAACAGCATATACATATATATATATTTTTTAATTGAGATAATTGTTAGTTCACATGTAGTTGTAAGGAACAAGGCAAAAAGATTTGTTGTACAGCTTATCCAGTTTCCCCCAGTGGTAACATTTTGCTAAACTACAGTATAAGATCACAGGCAGGATATAGACATTGACACAATTTACTGATCCTATAAAGATTTTCCCAGTCTTACTTGCATGTGCTTATTTATGTGTGTGTGCCTATAGGTTCAGGCACACTCATGTACCAAGTTCCATATGATTTTATCACCTGTGTGATTTAACTCCATATTTTCAAGTATTTATTTGCTATCAGTATATCCTCTTTGGTGAAATGTCTATTAATGTCTTTTTTTGTGTGTGTGCCCCTTTTCTAATTGTATTTTTTGCTTTTTTTAATCTTGAGTTTTTAGAATTGTTCACATTATAGTTATTAATCTTTTGCCACATAGGTATTTTGCAAATATTTTCTCCCGGTTTACAACTTTTCTATTCATCTTCTTCACATGGGCTCTCACAGAGCAAAAGTTTTCAACTTAATGAGGTGCAATTTGTTGATTTTTTTTTTTTTTTTCTTCATGGATTGTGGTTTTGATNAGCCGGGGGGGTGGGGAAAGGGGGGGGGTGGATGGGGGAGAGGACAGAGGGAGGGAGGGATGGAGGAGGGAAGAGTGTGTTTGCCTTGGGAGACAGGAAAGGGAGAAGGGCTTAGCTGGCTCTGAAACTCAGGATTCCCAAAAGCCATCCAGGCCTCAACTGCACCAGATCAGCTCTGGAAATACCCTCAAATCACATAGTCAGAGAATCAATACGCTGGGAACATTAATTCTTAGGATCAGATCATCTCATCATCTCAGACAGAAATTCCTTCAGAAGGCTATGTCTAGAGTCTCCAGGGAGGCTTGGAGTTCTATGGGAAGTTTCTTGGACTTTCTTCCTCCCTTATAGCTGGAAAAGACAGCATTTTATTTTTAAGCCCATGAACAATCTGTATCCAATTCAGTACAATTACAGTACTGTAAGATGTGAAATTGACACCTTACCTTTGTCTATCCCACCAGTTTGTAATCTCAAGGGCAGAGTCCTTCTCATTCCTGTTAGTACTATTCAGAACTGAGGTCTCAAACTTGGCTGCCCATCAAGAGTTGCTTGGGGTACTTATTAAATACATTTCCACTCACTCCAGTGATTCTGATTCCTTGGAGGTGAGTTAGGACTTAACACTTCAGTTTTATATACTAAGTGATTCTGATGCAGAGGTTTAGGTAACAACTCCCAAGGGCCTGGGACAACATTTATTGTTAATCGCAGCACACCAGGCTCCTCTGTCCTCCACTCTCCCAGAGTTCCCTCAAATTCATGTTCTTTGAGTCAGTGATGCTATCTAACCATGTCATCCTCTGCTGCCCCCTTTTCCTTTTGCCTGCAATCTTTCCCAGCACCAGGGGACAACAGAGTAGGTGTAAAATGTTGCCTGTGGACCTGGACATGTATTTGCAAGGTAAACAAACGGTGTGTGGCAAGCCTTGGTTGAACTAGAACCTGTGAACCTCTGCAGCCAATATTTTGAAAGGAAATAGTGCAGCAGCATTAGCAATACAAAAGATAAATATTTATTCAGAACAAAACTTTAAACAATCGATTTTACATTCTAAAGCCACAAGGAAATAGCAAAACATAAAGCAAAGACAAAAACAGTTAAGAAAAGCAGTGTCTTTTCTACTTTAACTCGGTAACACTTAGTAGACCCATTGCCCTCTCGCTTGGCCTATTTAACAAGTACATTTTAGAGTTAACAGCTCACGTAGAATTACATTTTCTCCGGTGAGCCAGGAGGTTGCAGATGAGCTCCAGGTAGCTGCTTCTCTAGGGGCTCTAGCTACTGAAGCTAAGGTGCAAATGTAAACCTTTCTTTACTCAGGAGGGCTTCTACTTCTCACTGATGGCAATGACTGGGGAGGGGAAAGGTCACAAAGACCTGGACCACTTTAATCCAGATGTGGTACCCAGGCATCAGAGTGCACCCTGGATTGTGTTCCTTTGTCCCTTCCATATCTCCCAAGTGTTCTGAAGCCCCTGCCAAATCCTCTGCTTCCTCCCCCAGATGATGTCTTAGCATTCCCCTGGGCTCATTCTGGAAAGAGCAGACTTTCTGGGCCCTCAAGTGTTGAGGAAAATGTTGTGAAGTGTGAGAGGTAGTGGAATGAGCACCGGGCTTGGGGTCAGGGAACTCTACTCTAGGCTAGCTCTGGCACCAGACAGCTATGTGATTTCGACCCAGTCATATAACCTCTCTGGTACTGTTTCATCTGTTGGAAAACCCAGGGATTGGTCTTAACCAACTTTTAGGTCCTTTTCAGCAGGAAAACTAGATTCCATGATTCTGTGAAGAATGGCTTCTGAGCCACTGAAAGCGCTGTCACAAAGTCCATGCATTCTAATGCCATAGGAGAAGCCCTTGGCCACCATTCAGAGCTTATTGACTCAGGTTACATACACTTCTAACAACACTGGTTTCACAAAATTCTCAGACCACACAGATTAAAAGCAGCAAATTAAAAAGGGGCGGGATGAACTGCAAAAGATAAACACCCTGACAGAAGCCAGAGTCGACGATATTCTCAATTCAACAAACACTGATGGAGTGCCTACCATGTGCTGGGCCCCTACCTAGCACTGGGGCATAAAGATGAGCAAGGCAGCTCCAAGGGTAAAAACCAAGGGAGAAGACAAGGCATAGAAGTAAAAAAGTACCAGAAAAAAAAAAAAAGTCTCCGAATACAAAAATGAAAATAAAATTTAAAAAAGGGCAGGACAACATATCTGCACACTACAGTTCTCGGTAGTCATTACTGATGACAGAGTCATCACATTCAGGAAAGGCCAAAAGGAGTAAACTCGATTTAGGAAGGCAGAGAGAGATGTCTCTTGTAGGTTTAAGAAGATCTCCTTCAAAAAACTGTAAAAAATGGTTTTAAAAAAAAGTTTTGGCACTTAAGAGGGGTAAGCTGGCTCTGTGTTCACCCTGGCTGGTAGGCGGGTGTTCAGTGCCCGGCCACGCCGGTTAGCTGAGCTCCCACGGAATTGTGAACCGCTTTGGGACATTGGGCAAAGGCGTGTCCTCGCTTGCCACAGAGGTTACACACGATGCCCTTCCGGCAGTAAGGGCTCAGGTGCCCCTCCTCCCCGCACCTGAAGCACCTGTCCTGTGTGCAGCTGCCGCTCATGTGGGTCCGGGAACCACATTTAAAGCACGTCTTGGGCTGCCCCTTGTACCAGCTGTAGCCCCTCTCGGCCCCCAAGAAAAAGGCTCCCGGCAGGTGCCTGACCCCTCCCTCCCCCTGGCGCAGCTCGATCTCACACTTGTACTCCCCGGTCCAGATCCCAAACCTGTCGGTCACTTTCACGGGCACGGCCAGCACATCGCAGTGTCGTTTGAGCCAGGTCACGATGTCCTCCACGTCCACCGTCTCGTTCCGGAAGAGAATGAAGAGCGTCTTCAAGCTGGACTTGCTCCGCCCCAGCACCACAAAGTTCTCCCAGCAGTCCTCCTGCTCGCGCTTCTCCTCGTAGACGCGCAGGAACAGGGCTAGCTTCTCCGCCGAACGGAAGCTCACGTCGAACTCGCGACTGCCCGGGATCTGAATGACCGCGTAGATGTCGCTCGGGTCCATGCCGATGGAACGCAGGATGAGCGCGCCCACTACGAAGTCCCTGGTTGGGCAGGCGCCCTCGTCTCCCTGGAAACAGATGCGCACGAGGAAGCGGCCCTTTCCCGGGCCCGCAGCGGGGCCAGCCGCCATAGCCTGCTCGTCCTGGGGGGGCCGGTCGGCTGCGTCCTCGGCCGCGTCGGGCCTCGCCGGGGTCGCCATGGCTGCCGCCTCAGCCTTCTTTCTCCTGCCCGCCTCGGCTGCACCTTTTTTCTTGCGGGAGTCCGCCGCCTCTCCGGCTGGGTCTCTCCGGCGGCCCTTCGGGTCCCCGCGGCCGGCTGGGGGGAAGTCGCCGAGGCTCGGCGCCGCCAGACCCGCGGGAGCACCGAGCCCGCCTCCCGCGCCGCTGCCGCTTTCTTCCTCCCGCCGCGGCGGCCGCGACTCACGGAATTCGCCCTTCTTCTCGGCCAGGTTCTTCACCACTTGGGCCCAGCCCATCTTCTCGCGGCCGCCCTCGGCCTCCTCGGCCCTGGTCGACGGGCGCGCGGGGCCCAGGAGCTGCGGCCGCCCCCGCTTCCTCTCCTCCTCCGCGCCGCCGCCGGTGGCCATTTTACCTCCTTCCCAGCATCCTCCACTCGCTNCTCCTTTTCCTATTTGGAACCAGTCTGTGGTTCCATGTCCAGTTCTAACTGTTGCTTCCTGACCTGCAAATAGGTTTTTCCTGGATCCCTATTATGAACCCAGCACTTGAGTGCTTATTATGTAGAGGCATAGAAGGCATGGTCTGGGCCCTCAAGAATCTTTTGGGGCAACTAGACTTGCACACAGGAGAGTGAAGATAAAACATGCAAGTAGGTACTCAGTTGGGTGACATAGATGTGAAAGGCGGTCAAAAGAGTAGGAGGTCAGGGGCAGGGGAGAGCTCAGAGGAATCAAATAACATGAGCAAAGGAGCTTGCTAGTGTCCTTCCTTCCTGTAGTGTCCATGCTTATTCCTTCTTGGTATTAATTCTGGGTGCTTGGGGACAGTGGGATCCAGGGAAAGTGCCCTGGGATAAAGACACCCAAACTCTAGTCCTTGGCTTGCCACTTTCTATCAGAGTAACCCTGAGGAAGTCCTTAACTAATGCAAGCCTTGGTGTCTTCATCAGTGTCTTGGGGCCATAACGTTTCTCATAGGTTTGTGGCAAATGTAACATATGTGAAATATTTTTTAAAAGCCCTTTACTTCTTTTTCATTGGATCTATTCTCCTGTAGAGTCTTGGGTGTTTTTGCATAGCACTTTGAGACTGGGATAGAATTCTTTTGGGAAAACAAAGGTTTCATTTTCACAAACACTTTATTAGTATCCACATTGCACTCTGCTGAGGATTCAGATGAAAAAAATTCAGTCCACATCCTCAAGGACCTCATGGTCTACTAGGAAAGAGCGATGAACAGGGTGAATAAAGAGATGTTCAGCGCATAATGAATGTGGGTGGGTACGATGAAGAGGGGACCTAGTGGAGTGCGTGCGTGCGTGCGTGTGTGTGTGTGTGTGTGTGTGTGTGTATGTGTGTGTGTTGTGGGGTGGGGAGGTCTAGGCAACTCCCACTGCTTCCAATCAGTGTAGATAGGCAGGTAGGCTTGTCAAACCTCTCCCCAGCCTGAGATGTTGTTAGCACGTCTCCTGCCCAGTCCTTGGAAATGGGGTGGAGGGAGGGATAGAAGCCCCCACCCCGCCCCCCGGCCAACCAGCCTCCCGCTAGCCGGCCGGGCGCCTTACCGAGTCAGACCACTGGGAGGCTGGGGGAGCCGGGTTGGGCGAGGAGGCGAGCGAGATGGGGGAGCTCTTATTTTGACAGGGGCCTCTCCGGGCTCTGGTATGAAGGCAGAAGGAGGCAGCCAGAGAGCCCCGATGCTTATTCAGGCTGGGGAGCGGAGCCGAGTGGAGGGGCGAGCGAGGCTCCGGCAGCGCAGGGGAGCCCGGGGAGGCGGCGGCGAGCGGCGGAGCCAGTGGCCGGACATGCCCCGGACTCGGGGCTGCTGCACTACCGCCGCCGCCCGGAGCCAGCCGGCCGGACACCCGCACGCCTGGGTCCCCCGGCGCCGCGCCGCCCGGGGGCTGCGACCCGGACCCNGGCGGAGCCAGTGGCCGGACATGCCCCGGACTCGGGGCTGCTGCACTACCGCCGCCGCCCGGAGCCAGCCGGCCGGACACCCGCACGCCTGGGTCCCCCGGCGCCGCGCCGCCCGGGGGCTGCGACCCGGACCCTCCGCGTCCGACCAACAATAAGCGCCCAGACAGACCCCTCCCCGCCCCGCGCCCGCCTTCCCCGCGGGCCTCGGGGAAAGTGAAAGGAGGAGGCGAAGGAAGGAAGGAAGGAAGGAAGGGAGGAGGAGTAGGAGCCGGAGCCGTGAGGTTGGGGCCGAGACCCCAGCCCCGAGCCCCGAGCCGGGCGGGTGCGCGCGCTCTCCCGCCGCTGCCCGGCACCCACGACCATGCTCCGCGGTTGGGAGGCAGGAACCCAGGCTCCCAGCGACCCTCGGATACCCACTCCTGGGCCGAGCTGGTATTGAGATCAAGGCGTCCAGGATCAAAAGATCACCACCTGCCCGCCTTCCTCCGCACCTCCAACTGGCGAGCAGGAGGACCCCAATCCACCCACCGACCCTGACCTGGTCATGGCGTCCAACTCCGGCCTGGCGTGAGGACCCCCGACCCGCGCGAGGTGAGGCGTGGGCTGGGACCGAGGGGGGAAAGTCATGCCAGGCCAGCTGAGGCGCGAGGAGGGAGATCCAGTTCGAACTGGGGCGGGGGGACACAGTTTGATTGTCTCTGGCCCACTGGCACGCACCCTCAAGCTGTATAAGGGGTGGGTGACGCCCCCAGGGTTAGCGGAGGCTACTCTTGGGCCCCCAATCAGGTTGGCAGCCCCAGAGCACAGCGAGGAGGGCTCAGGGGCAGCCAGGGGACCCCGCCACCCTAGCGCAGAGAACAAGGCCGGCCTTGGGCCAGCTGGAGCAGCAACCCTGCCCTGGGGGCTTCTGGGAGATGTAGTCCCCCTCCCAGGCTCACCAACCCCTTGGGTCTCAGCCCCCAGCACTCCTCTCCTGGCTGATAGGAGCCTCCGGAAGGAGGTGCACTGGGATTGGAGATTGCTGGGGGTACCCCTCTGCCCCCAAGCACTGTCTAGGAGCAGCAGGGGCTGGGACTAGAGAAGTCTCCCCAAAGAGTTGAGTGGTGTGGGCTTGGTTGGGGGGTGGGGCAGTCAGACAGTTCCTTGGAGGTGTCTCTGCACAGGCTCAGAGGAGATGGCCCCTGGTCCCGAGAGCTCTTGGGAGAATAAGGTGAGGAAGAGAAGAGAGGCTTAGGGCTTCTTGCTTGCCTGGAGTAGGCCCTGTCCCAGGGCTGTTGGAATTTGGTTTCAGGGGACACTGAGGTCCTCTTAGGAGCTGAGAGGGAGGGTGTCCCTGACGGTCAGGAGTTGGGAGGGTGTCTCTCTGGAGCAGGGAAGCCAGGATCAGCTTCTATCTGTCTGTCCAGCTTCCTTCCTTCCGGGTTTTTCTGACACCCCCTCCTCCCTCCTCCTGTCTGTCTGCTGCTTGGGGTGTGGGTCTGTGTCTGTGTCTGGGGGGCCTCTGCTGCAGGGAGGAAAAGTGTTATTCTGGGAGAGGTGAGCAGGGCATGTGATTGAGCCCTGGGAAGGGGGCTTGGAGGCCCCCTTGATCTTTGGCCTTGGTTTCCTGTTTTACCTAGGAAAGCTGTCTTTACACAGTGTCTGCTGTAACCCTGCTGATGCCTCTGGAGGAGGGCAGCTCTCTGAATAAGGCCTGCAGGGTGGGTGGGCTTCCGCTCCCCTTGCTCTCCCCCGTCCTCAGCCTCTCAAAGGATCAGCCACTTCTTCTGGGCTGGGGCTGCCTGTCTTGTCTGCTGCCCCCCAGCACTGGCTTGGCTGCCTTCTCTAGGTCAGGACCATGATTTCATGGCCCCAGGGGAAGAGCATGTTCAGGCCCTGTCTTTCTGGTATCAGCTCTGAGGCGCCTGCTGATAGAAGCCTCAGGACAGAGTGAGAATGGGAGAGAAAGGTAAGGAGCAGGGAGGTCTGGTATCAGGACGGAAGGTGCTGCCCTCCCTCAGCTGATCAGTCTCCTTGGCCTTAGAGCGCCAGGCCTGGAAGATCAGCCTTCTGGCCACTTCCCTCTGGAGGTTCTCTGCTAACCTGTGTTGCTTCAGATTGGGGTGGAGCAGGGGCTAATGCGGGGGAGAATTCTCTCCTCAAGGAGAGAATATATATAGTCTTGGGTCCAGAGTAATCCCTGTGCTTGGGCTAGCAGGGCCCTCACACTGGACACGGCTTCTGGAGGGCCATATGGAGACTCACAGTGAGTCTCCAGGTACTGAGGTTGAGGGTCCAGGTGGAAAGAGATGACAGAGTCCAGGAGAGAGACTAGTGTTTGTGATCACAACAGTGATGATGTGGGACCTAGTGAACTTGCTTTTTGAGTCTGTGTTGGGCACTCATGTTTTCTTTGGATAGTTTCTGCCTCCCAACTTCTGGGTATGTGAGTTAAACAGGAGCCCTGGGCTGGGGACTCAGCTTCCATGAACAGGCAGGGCAATAGCCTTCTGGGCACAGGCCTAGTGGGTGGCAGTGTCGACTCAGCAAGGGCTGGAATGCCTGGCACCTGCTTTAGATTAAAGGAGATGCCTGCAAAGGGGGCTGCCTGCCTGCAGGGGGAGGGGCTGGGATGGAGCTCCGTGGAGCCCAGGAGTGGGGTGGAAGGAAAGGACCAGGGTTGCAGGCAGCTCTGGCAGGAGTGGAGGGAGCCACCCAGAACAGCAGCCCACCTCCAGGAAGTTCAAGGCGGGACCTGGGGGCGCTCCACACAGCCTCTGGCGCCACAGGCTGCCACTCTGTCCCAGCGCCCTGGGTGTCCAGTCTGCCCAGGACTGGAAGAGGCTTCCAAGGAGGTGGGGGGGTGCTTTGAGGTTCTCCTTGGCCTGATGCCACGTTGACTCTTCTGGGGGCTCCGGGTTGCTGGTAGTGAGGCACCCAGGGGTGCTGTAAAACAGCACCCTTTCCCGGTGCTAGGAGCCCTGGGCTCTGCTAGGTTGCCAACTTGGGGGGGGAGGGGGCAGAGGGGATGACACCGTGGGAAAGTGGGCAGCCGTGGGAGCCAAGCGGGTACAGGCTGGGTGCCGCGGGCAGGGAGCCTCTGCCAGGCCTGCTCTCCCCGGGGTGGGGCTGGTTGTTCCAGGGACTGGCTCAACCTGTTGAGCGCCTGGCTGCTCTAACCTGACATCTGTGTCCCTGGCTGCCAGCCCCACCGGCTGCCCACCCGCAGCCACGCTGTGGGGGCTGCCCCTGAGGATCTGGGGCCAGAAGGCTCTGACAGGCCAAAGGGCCAGTCGAGTCTCCTCCAGAGGCTCTTCCAGGGTGTGCCGAGTTTCCCCAGGTTCTACCCTCTAACTCCCAGAGCCGGGACTGAAGCCAGTTGGAGGGCCGGGTAGCCAGAGGCTAGGAGCGAAGGGGCGAGGTGAAGAAAGCCACAGCGCTGGATCCGCTGGCTGCCGGTCACTAGGGCCGCCCTGAAGGCAGCCTGGAGTTACCGCCTGGAATTTCCTCCGCTGGGTGCCAGGGCTGGGCCTCCAGAGCCCCACCCCCAGCCTGGCCTGACCTCCCTCCTTGGGAGAGACTTTCCCTGGGGCTTGGGGGAGGGGCGGTAAGGACAATCTGGTGCCCTGGGAGGAGAGGGGTGACTTCCTGGGTGTGGGGGTCTGTAGTACCGTGCCAGCCTCCTAAGTAAGGGCTGGCCCTCCCCATGGAGAGGGGGGAAGCTCTGGGTTCCCTGGGAGATGTCCCCCACCCTGCCCTGAGTGTGTGTGTTGGGGGGCCCTGGGCCCCAGGGAGGGTCCCTGACCCGCTGCAGGCCCTTGCTGTCCTCCCACACCCTCTGCCCCGTAGCTTGAGGCCTGCCTCAGGGCTCTGCTAGCCGGCAGCCAAGGGGAACCAGCTGCCACTCTGCCGGGGAGAAGGTGGCCACCACAGCCCCCAGGTAGAGGTGGGGCCAGGCAGTCCCCTGGCCCCCGCCTCCCCGTCTTCTCCAGTCCGAGGCTGGAGCAGAGGCCTCCCCTCCTCCGCCTCCTTTCCGCCCCAGGCCCTCCCTGCTGGGCCCTGGCCACCTGCCCCTCCTAACCTTGGTGTCCCCGGGGGCCGGGATGCCCTCTGTCCAAGTCCCTCCTCCCACAGGCTGGTGGCCCTGTGCTGGCCTGTCTTCCCTTCCCCCGCCCCCCCCCCCCCCCCCNAATTTATTCATGTTCCTTCTTTTCCTCCAGGTAACCAAAAGTTTGTTTTTACATCTGGTTTCACTATTTATTGAGTAATGTTTTTCTATTAATGACATATACACAAATCGGGTGATTTTTTAGGAGAGTTTTGTATTAGTCAGGATAACCTGGGTCTATATTAATACAAATAGTCCCCACTTTTTGTTGGTTTAAAAGAACAAAGGTTTGTCTTTCAATCTACATGCTCTTCTCAAGCATGTGGAGTGGGGGAACAGTATATCAAGAGTTGGCATACTATTCTTAGAGGCCCCTTTATAAACATCTTAGGTTTGCATATTGTAACAGTCTCTGTTGCAATAATCCAATTCCACCATTGCAGCTTTAATACATAGATAAATGGATATGGCTTTATTCCAATAAAACTTTATTCACAAAAGTAGGCAGCCAACCCAGAGGCTGTGGATTGCTGATACCTGTGTCATATCATCCTCACTCTGGCACTGAGGCTGGTGGAGGCTCCCTCATCTGGAATGCACCCATCATGGCAGCAGGGAAGAAAAAGATCATGAAGAATCATGCCACCAGGTCTTAAATGCTTCACCTGGAAGTGACCCATATCACTTGCACTCATGTTTTATTGACCATAGACAATCACACAGTCATATCTGAGTTCAGTATATGGAGGGAAGAAAGCNGCAGGGAAGAAAAAGATCATGAAGAATCATGCCACCAGGTCTTAAATGCTTCACCTGGAAGTGACCCATATCACTTGCACTCATGTTTTATTGACCATAGACAATCACACAGTCATATCTGAGTTCAGTATATGGAGGGAAGAAAGCCCATCAGTGAGCCTAGAAGAGCAGAGCCAGAAATACAACCAGGAACACAAGTTCCAGTCTGTCTACTTATGTTGCCTCATTCTGTTCATCTCTTTTTGTGGCTATATTTTTGCTGAGCTGTAGGTTCCTAGGTAAGGAAATGAGTTATAAAGCTGTGGTTTGCTCTATGTTCTTACAGGTGTATTACTCAGTTTCTGGACAAACTAAGCCTCTTTTTCCTGCTTTTCTCATCCAACCCTTAGGCTTGTTATTACTCAGCAAGCAGAGTACTAAAGAGCCAGAGGGAAAGTGAAGTGTAAAATGCAAATTCATCCACCTCAAATGTGGCTCTTGGCCTTGTACCATCCACCTAGGAAAGTCCCTGCGGAGGGCCCAATGTCAGGCTTGGGGGTTGCAGAAATTTGCATACGATCAATTATTACCTAAATTATACAGTATTCAAAGTAACCATTTTTTGGTGACAACGTCTGGCCTATGTTGAACAGCTATGTGTCAATATGTTAGAAGCATGTGTGTGTGTGTGTNGGGGGTTGCAGAAATTTGCATACGATCAATTATTACCTAAATTATACAGTATTCAAAGTAACCATTTTTTGGTGACAACGTCTGGCCTATGTTGAACAGCTATGTGTCAATATGTTAGAAGCATGTGTGTGTGTGTGTGTATGTGTGTGTATCAGGATGAATATTAAAAAAAAAAAATCTGGTCAACTTCTTGTTACCATCCTCTTTTCCTCTGTTTTCTCTGTATATTTTCTCTTTCTTTCTTCTTCTTGAACCCTAATGTTTTCAGAGAGTCAAAGATAGGTTGGAGGGAGTGGGAATTAAAGGGTTTTTTTGTTGTTTAAAATATGTCCCTAGCCTATTATATTTTCCCCCAAATTTCTTTTTCTCCTTCATGCATCTGTTCATCTATCCATCTGACATTTAAATGAGGACCTATTATTTGCCAGGTTCTTTGTAGGCAGGTAACAGGCACCCCACTCCAGTACTCTTGCCTGGAGAATCCCATGAACGGAGAAGCCTGGTAGGCTACAGTCCATGGTGTTGCGAGGAGTCAGACACGACTGAGCGACTTCACTTTGATTTTTCATTTTCATGCATTGGAGAAGGAAATGGCAATCCACTCCAGTGTTCTTCCTGGAGAATCCCAGGGACAGGGGAGCCTGGCGGGCTGCCGTCTATGGCGTCGCACAGAATCGGACACGACTGAAGCGACTTAGCAGCAGCAGCAGCAGCAACAGAGGTATAGCTTTCCCGATGGCTCAGGGATACAGCTTTCCAGGTAGCTCAGTGGGAAAGAATCCGCCTGCCAGTGCAGGAGACGCAAGAGACATGGGTTCAGTCTCTGGGTCAGGATGATCCCTTGTAGTAGGAAATGGCAATCCACTCCAGTATTCTTGTCTGGAAAATCCTGTGGACAGAGGAGCCTGGCAGGTTACAGTCCATAGGGTCGCAAAGAGTTGGACACGACTAAGCAACTGAGCTCACACACACGCACGCACACACACACACAATGAGGATAAAACTGCGAATTCGAGCAACATAGTCTTTGCCTTCATGGAGCTGGAAACTTTTGTGGAAAAAAAAATTGTAACAGTAAGAGACCTGAAGAATACTGGAGGTTGGAGACTGTAAGGGAGCATATGGTACAGGCCTCTAACTCCTGGAAGGTAAAGCATTGGAGGGGAAGTTTCCGATCCTCTAAGGGAATGAAGGTACTATTAAGGGATTTTATTCAAATGCTTTTGTTCTTTAACCTTTTGCTTCCTCTGTTTATGCTACTGCTATCTTTAGCTGTTTCAAGAATGGCAAATAGCCAGCAAGTTCTCGGTAGATTTCCCATTTGTAATATGTTTCTCATTTATCAGGTTTTGGCTTAAAGATCAAATTGCTGTTGGGGTTACTTCTGATCTTTGCCAGAAAAAGCTGGCTCTTCTTCCACTCATCTGTGTAAAGCATTGCTCAGGTGAGAATTTTCACATGATTTGAATAGAAGAACTAAAACTTTCCAGGAAATAAAAGGAGCAGGAAGGGTATAATTTATTTATTTATTTTGTTATTTCCAAGGATGAAGATAATATTTGGTGGTTTTCTTTTGTTTTACTTCTTATTTTGTGGCAAAAATGCATATGTAGTTGGAATGTTGACCAAATAAAATGAATGCAATACCTATATGTAGAGGTATTTTGAGAAAATAGTCCTCACATAAAATCAGCACAATGGTAAAAATAACAGAACTATATCCAGTGTCAACTCATTTATTTTGCAACCTGGAAAAATGTAATGTTCCATATCACAGAGTTTCTAGAAAACTTGCTCTTTTTGCTTGCCCTTTTGTAAGCAATTTAAAAAAATGCTAAGGAATTTTGAATTAAAATATTTCTATGATATTTCCTATCTCTTAAACCAAACAATTTATTCTTGATGGCTCCAAGAATAATTGCACATGAATTCAGATGATTCTAATGTTCTGTAGCATACTGACGCCTTTGGAGCCAACCTAACAGGTTTAGGACAATTTATCTCAACACGTGTGACAAGAAGGCTCTACTTTAAAAGTATTTACAGGAAAACCTACTACAGGTTGGGCTTCCCAGGTGGCATTAGTGGTACAGAACCTGTCTTCCAATGCAAGAGACCTGAGGGACGTAGGTTTCAACCGTGGGTCCAGAAGATCCCCTGGAGAAGGGAATGGCTACCCGCTCCTGTATTCTTGCCTGGAAAATCCCATGGACAGAGGAGTCTGGCAGGCTACAAAGAGTCTCAAAGAGTTGAACACAATGGAAGTGATTTCGCAGGGATGCATTACCACAGGTCTGGCAGTTTGTGTTTCCTGGTTTGTGTGTGTGTGTGTGTCTTAATTGTTATGGATGTCAGACCTCTCTTCTCCCAGGTATCACATATCTGTTTCTAATAACCACAAAACTAACAATTCATTACCTTCAATTTATGTTGAGCATACTTATTAGAATAAACTTGGATGCATATAACATTGAGAACAAAAGTAACAGCAGCTAAAATAAGATAGTAGCTTATTTCTGTCTCATGGGTAAGAAACCAGAGATAGGCAGTTCAGATGAGTACGGCATGTCTTGAATTTTTTAGGGGTGCGTCTCCTTCTACCTCTCCCCTGTAACATCTATAGGCTGTAGTCCTCATACTCACAATCCAAGAAGATTCCTAGAACCATCAGAGCAGAGCAGCCAGCAGACTGGAAGGCAGGAAGACAGAAGGGCTAGGTCCCACTTTTGTGGGATACTTCCTGGGTGGCTGACAAAACACCATTTCTGCTTGTCTTTCATTGGTCAAAAGTTTATCACACTTACGGTTGTAAATGTAGTTTTTATCTAGCTTACCTGAACAAACTTGAGTTTCTGATACTAAGAGGAAATGGAAGAAGGGATGCTGGGGTCAGTCAGCAGCAGCCTTTGCCATATTTCAATACCAAACATACAAGCCTCTTAGAAAATTGTGTAGAGATTTTGAATAAGATGGGTTTCTCCTGGGAAGTAAAGTGAATGGCATTTAATGCATGGAGTTACATATCTTAATCACTACAAGACCTTTGAAAATTTTTCCATATTCTCAACTGGGTTCTGAGTAACTAAATTCGTTACATGAATGGTATTTGAACAATGAAAGTGCTGTTGTGGATGAAGTGAATATTTATATATAAAATCCTTTTCTAGAATTTAAGAATGGGAGAGGGGTTCAGGATGCGGGGGACACGTGTATACCTATGACTGATTCATGTTGATGTATAGCAAAAACCATCACAATATTGTAAAATGATTATCCTCCAATTAAATAAATAAAAATTTAAAAATAGAATAAAAGAAATTCTAATTTACCATATTGCATAGATGCATTCCAAGTATGAGAGTTTCCTCTTGAAGTATGTGCCTTGAATATATGGAGGAATGTGGCTTGAACAATCTGAATTGGATCGTTATATTTGGTTATATCTACTTCCCTTATCACCATTTCTCAGCTTATGAAATTTATGCCAGGACCCACTCTTTGAAACTCCATGGACTGTAGCCTACAGTTAAGTTAGAAATAACTTTTCCACATTATCTAATTCCTAGAATATAAGCAAAATCTTGTATTTGGTTCATTTTCTACATTTTTTCTAAATCTATTCTTTGCCGCATTTGAAAATCTGGAGTGAAGAAGGTGAACGTGAACGTGAAGTCACTCAGTCGTGTCCGACTCTTTGCGAGCCCATGGACTGTAGCCTACCAGGCTCCTCTGTCCATGGGATTTTCCAGGCAATAGTGCTGGAGTGGATTGCCATTTCCTTCTCCAAGGGATCTTCCCAACCCAGGGATCGAACCCAGGTCTCCTGCATCGTAGACAGACACTTTACTGTCTACACATGAAAACAGGATGCCAATCTGTACATTTAATATAAGTGTTTGGTGAGGATCACTGTGGGCATTATTTTTGGTTCCTGGGTATTTGGTTTAGTGTTAAAAACATTTGCATGAGCTTGATACATCTTTAATCTAGAACAGGGTCTCATTCCCCCATGCTCTTGTGTGACTTAGTTCTCCGGGTAACTCTCATGGCAGCCAGCACATATGCTTTTCTGGTGAACTGTACGGTCAGGTTTTAACTGCCCTGACCTAGCTGTGTCCACAAATGTAACTTTTGTGTGTGGAGTAAATGGAAAGTGAAAACAGCATTTAGCTCACTCCTAATACAGCTGCACATTGATACAGCTGCACTAACACAGCTGTAGGCTGTTTACAATCACCCTACAAGGTATCAGATATTTTGAATATCTTCCCTAGTAAGGATTGGACAGATCTTCCTATGTTACATATCAAGGACTCACCAATGCAAGATTGCCAGCTCTTCTAGGAGAAGTCCACCTCATACACCACCTCTGGCACCTTGAGTTGTCCACAATTCCCAGCCAAGCCTGAGGAGAGATGAGTGCACTGGGAAGATGACAGAGTTCTTTGTCTTCCACATTTACCGTAATGACCACTGTCCACTCCGCTTTTACTCCAGCATCTCAGCCACTCCTAGCCTCAGCATGTTCACATGAAGTTATAATAATCGGAGTAAATGCTTTTTTTGACATATGATTAAAAGGAAAAAGTGAAACAACAAGGTGGCTTAGGCATCTTCTTTCTGCACCCTCTGCAGGCATCTGCCTCCTCTTGGCATTCTGCCTGAACTCTCACACTGTACTGGAGGAGAAGCATCTGCCAAATCCTGGGGAGTTATGGAAATGACAGCAATGTAGGAGACATGGCAGGAGCCACGAGTTCTATCCCTGAATCAGGAAGATCCTCTGGAGGAGGGCAGAAAAAATTTTCTTTCCTGAAAAATCCCATGGACAGAAGAGCCTGGCTGGTTATAGTCCATGGGGTCACCAAGAGTTGGACATGATTTAGCGACTAAACAAAAACAACAAATATGGAAATGACTGCAACTCCAGCTTTGCCCTCAGGTGCTTACAGTCCAGAGGTGGAAATAGTAAGAAACCACAATAATGAAGTGAGGGATCTTGACCTGTTCCAACCCCTCTTGTGAAGGAATTGCGTTCAGTGGGGAGAGAAGAAAAAGGATGGGTAACTTAGTCTGCTCAGGCTGCCATAGCAAGATGTTATAGATCAGGTGGCTTGAACAACAAACCTTTATTGTTTCGTAATTTTGGAAGCTGAAAGTCCAGGATCAAAGTTCAAGTCAATTTGGTTGTTGGTGACAGCTCTCTTCCTGGTTTGTGGACATCTCCTTTGTGCATGTCATCACTTGGCATTTATTCAGTCTGTGCACTGTGGGGAGCAAGTTGCCAAGCTGTCTGATGTCCCTTCTTATAAGAACACTAATCCTATTGACCTTAAAAGGATTCAGTTCAGTTCAGTTCAGTTCAGTCGCTCAGTCAGGTCTGATTCTTTGCAACCCCAAGGACTGCAGTACACCAGGCTTCCCTGTGCGTCACCAACTCCTGGAGTTTGCTCAAAGTCACATCCATTAAGTCAGTGATGCCATCCAACCATCTCATCCTCTGTTATCCCCTTCTCATCCCACCTTCAAACTTTTCCAGCAACGGGGTCTTTCCCAATGAGTCAGTTCTTCGCATCACGTGGCCAAAGTATTGGAGTTTCACCTTCAGCATCAGTCCTTCCAATGAATATTCAGGACTAATCTCGTTTAGGATGGACTGGTTGGATCTCCTTGCAGTCCAAGGGACTCTCAAGAGTCTTCTCCAACACCTCAGTTCAAAAGCATCAATTCTTCAGCCCTCAGCTTTCTTTATAGCCCAACTCTCACATCCATACATGACTACTGGAAAAACCAAAGCTTTGACTAGAGGCACCTTTGTTGGCAAAGTAATGTCTGTTTTTTAATATGTTGTCTCAGTTGGTCATAACTTTACTTTGAAGGAGAAAGCATCTTTTAATTTCATGGCTGCAATCAACATCTGTGGTGATTTTGGAGCCCCAAAAAATAAAGTATGACACTGTTTCCACTGTTTCCCCATCTATTTCCCA
>SJYV01049862.1:247472-279151 GCA_006410875.1 Neotragus pygmaeus | reverse complement strand
GGGGCAGGAGGAGAAGGGGACGACAGAGGATGAGATGGCTGGATGGCATCACCGACTCGATGCACGTGAGTTTGAGTGAATTCCGGGAGTTGGTGATGGGACAGGGAGGCCTGGCGTGCTGCGATTCATGCGCGCAAAGAGTCGGAGACAAGTGAGTGACAGAACTGAACTGAACTGAATACATATATTTAAGTATTTCTACTAATAAGGATGACTAGAAATTAATGAACTAAGTATCTAACTCAAGCTACAGGTTAAAGAACACCACTACCCACAAAACCCCAAAAGAAAAAGAAGGACAAAAATTAAAGATAAAAGTGTAAAAATGATTTTGAAGGAAAAAAACAAACAGTAAAACTACTTCAAGTAAAATAAATACAATAGAAATAATTTTTTTTCACTGAAAATAGCAGGAATTCCCTGGTGATCCAGTGGTTAGAACTGGAGGCTCTCACTGCAGAGGGCCCAGGGTTAAAATCCTGGTCAGGGAACTAAGATCCCACATGCCCATGATGCAGGGTGGGGTGGGGAAGTGAAAATAGCTTAAATCAGTAGTTGATATAGTCAAGAAAAGATAAGAATAAAATACAAANTAAGCCAACTTTTTCACTCTCCTCTTTTACTTTCATCAAGAGGCTTTTTAGTGCCTCTTCACTTTCTGCCTTAAGGGTGGTGTCATCTGCATATCTGAAGTTATTGATATATCTCCCGGCAATCTTGATTCCAGCTTGTGCTTCATTCATCCCAGCATTTCTCATGATATACTCTGCATATGAGTTAAATAAGCAAGGTGACAATATACAGCCTTGAAGTACTCTTTTCCCAATTTGGAACCAGTCTGTTGTTTCATGTCCAGTTCTAACTGTTGCTTCTTGACCTGCATACATATGTTTCAGGAGGCAGGTCAGGTGGTCTAGTATTCCCATCTCTTTAAGAATTTTCCATAGTTTGTTGTGATCCACACAGTCAAAGGCTTTGGCATAGTCAATAAAACAGAAGTCGATGTTTTTCTGGAACTCTTTTGCCTTTTTGATGATCCAGTGGATGTTGGCAATTTGATCGTTGGTTCCTCTGCCTCTCTCGATCCAGCTTGAACATCTGGAATTTCACAGTTCACATACTGTTGAAGCCTGACTTGGAGAATTTTGAGCATTACTTTAGTAGCATGTGAGTGAGTGCAACTGTAAAGTAGTTTGAACAATTTTGGCATTGCCTTTCTTTAGGACTGGAATGAAAATTGACCTTTTCCAGTCCTGTGGCCACTGCTGAGTTTTCCAAATTTGCTGGCATATTGAGTGCAGCACTTTCACAGCATCATCTTTTAGGATTTGAAATAGCTCAGGTGGAATTCCATCACCTCCACTAGCTTTGTTCATAGTGATGCTTCCTAAGGCCCACTTGATTTCACATTCCTGGATGTCTGGTTTTAGGTGAGTGATCACACCATTGTGATTATCTGGATCGTCAAGATCTTTTATGTATAGTTCTTCTGTGTATTCTTGCCACCTCTTCCTAATAGCTTCTGCTTCTGTGCGGTCCATACCATTTCTGTCCTTAAGTATGCCCATCTTTGCATGAATGTTCCCTTGGTATCTCAAATTTTCTTGAAGACATCTGTAGTCTTTCCCTTTCTATTGTTTTCCTCTATTTCTTTGCATTGATCACTGAGGAAGGTTTTCTTATGTCTCCTTGCTATTCTTTGGAACTCTGCATTCAAATGGGTATATCTCTCTTTTTCTCCTTTGCCTTTCACTTCTTTTCTTTTTTCAGTCGTTTGTAAAGCATCCTCGGACAACCATTTTGCCTTTTTGCATTTCTCTTTCTTGGGGATGGTCTTGAACAGTGCCTCCTGTAAAATATCATGAACCTCTATCCATAATGCTTCAGGCACTCTGACTATCAGATCTAATCCCTTGAATCTATTTGTCACTTCCACTGTATAATCATAAGGGATTTGATTTAGGTCATACCTGAATGGTTTAGTGGTTTTCCCTACTTTCTTCAAATTAAGTCTGAATTTGCCAGTAAGGAGTTCATGATCTGAGCCACAGTCAGCTCCTGGTCTTGTTTTTGGTGACTGTATAGAGCTTCTCCATCTTTGGCTACAAAGAATATAATCAGTCTGATTTCGGTATTGACCATCTGGTGATGTCCATGTGTAGAGTCTTCTTTTGTGTTGTTGGAAGCGGGTGTTTGCTGTGGCGAGTGCATTCTCTTGGCCTAACTCTATTACCCTTTGCCCTACCTCATTCTGTACTCCAAGGCCAAATTTGCCTGTTACTCTAGGTATTTCCTGACTTCCTACTTTTGTATTCCAGTCCCTTGTAATGAAAAGGACAAGTTTTTTGGATGTTAGTTCTAGAAGGTCTTATAGGTCTTCATAGAGCCATTCAACATCAATTTCTTCTTATGACCTATTGATCATGTGACTAATCCTTATGATCCGATTTAATTGTAATAACTTGCTTACTCAAATACAGTCACACCTGGGGGTAGGACTTCAACATATGGATTTTGGGGAGATACATTTGGTCCCTAACAATGGTTTGAGATGAAACACTTGGAAAGGGGGCAACGGACTTTCTAAATTTTAATCTCATTCTCTGGATAATTTACTTGAAAAACAGTTTTTTATTCCCTTGAGAAATTCCTGTTGGTTTAACTCCCCACCTCCTAGTTTAGATATTCAGCCTCAGAAGCTACTTGATTTGAGGAGGATGGATGATGCTAGAAGTCTGAGAAACACCTGAGTGGGGTGTTGAAGTGGCAACATCTTGATGGTCCTTCAGACTGTGGTTTTGAATAACCACATTTTCAGAGCTAAAGCCAGGACAGACCTCCAGACTGAGACAAAAAATGTTTAGAATTGGAATTTCTCTGGACTGTATTGAATAGACTATGGCTGCTCTAGGGTGGGTGCAGAAGACAGTAGGGGAAATAGTGGACTGTGTCAAGAAGTAGGGGGTTGGGGCAGGGGAGAGGAACTTGGCTGAGGAGCAAGATCTACTTTTATCTGTGTCTATAAAAGGATGGGAAGTTCACAGGTGTTTACTTAGGCCCTTTATGTTCAAAGTCTACATCTCAAAGACCTCTTTTCTGTGCTGCCCTGGACACTCAAGGTTTCCCACATCTCTCTCTGTGCATGTGAACAGATACTGTGGGAGGTTCTCATTCTCCCATCCCTCTGCCAGTAGGTCACCCAGAAGCAGGGCCTGGAAACCGGAGAGGCAGGTGTGGTCAGGACGGAGCAGCAGGCTGATCTTTGACTTCTGGCATGTGTGTAACAGTTCATAGGGAGAGATTGGTACGATTTCTAAAACTCCAGAAAATTCTTGGCTCTTTCCTGGGTCTGCCATGTAGCACAACTTCAGAGGGTACGATTCATACCAAAGTCTACATGAGCAGTGCCCCAGAGTTGTGCAGGGCAGAGCCTGCGAGGCTATTCAAAGTGACCCTGGCTCTCTCTAGTGACCCCGCCTCTTTAGTGACCCCAGTCCTGAAGGAATTGGTTACTGCATGTTTTCTCTAGCAAAAGCAGGAATAGGAACAGAGATATAATGACAAAAAAGGAAAATGGAAATATTAGTCACTTAGTCATGTCTGACTCTTTGCGACCTCAAGGACTGTAGCCTGCCAGGCTCCTCTGTCCATGGGATTCTCCAGGCAAGAATACTGGAGTGGGTTCCATTTCCTTCTCCAGGGGATTGACCCCAAGTCTCCTGCACTGCAGGTAGATTCCTCACTGCTTGATCCACCAGGGAAGCCCAGTAATCACAAGGCCAAAATCTATTCAAGTGCTTGTGCAAAAACTTGATTTTCTATACCATCTTATTGCTCAGCTACATGCTTTGATATTGGAAATGACCTGTACTCATCAGATTTCTTCTAGCTTTGTAAAGGGCAATTTGCCTAAGAAATGTAATTATTTATTCCAGACAAATGCTGCTTTCACTCCCTCAAATATCTCAATCTCCTCTTGGAAAAATAGGTTAATAATTCTTCTATTTACAAGACTGACTTGATCTTGGTGGACCAAATATATGCAAAATTATTTAAATTAGCACTGGAAAGTACAAGGTGTCCCTGAAGCTTTCAAAGTAGCAAAAAGATTTTTTTCCTAATTATTTTATATCTAGTGATGCATGGTAATGGCTAAGAATCTGTAAACCAGTAACTCTTAATATGTGGTGTCTGAAACAGCATCACCTGGGAATTTGTTAAAAATGCAAATAATCAGGTTCCAGTCCAGACCTACTGAATCAAATTCTGAGGGGTGGGGCCTGGCAAGCCATCCAGGTAATTCTGATGTGTGCTGATGTTTGAGAAGCAGTGTTCTAGGTCTAGGAAAGTGATTCTCAGTCTTGCTTGAATTGATAATCTAAGAATCTCTTGTTGTTATTACTTAGTCACTAAGTCCTGACTCTTTTCCCCCGCCATGGACTGCAGCATGCCAGGCTTTCCTGTCTTTCACTATCTCCCAGAGTTTGCTTAGATTCATATCCATTGAGTCAGTGATGCCATCCAACCATCTCATCCTTTGTCACCCCCTTCTCCTCCTTCCCTCAGTCTTTCCCAGCATCAGGGTCTTTTCCAAGGAGTCAGCTCTTCACATTGAGTAGCCAAAGGATTGGAGATTCAGCATCAGCATCAATCCTTCCAATGAATATTCAAGGTTGAACTCCTTTAGGATTGACTAGTTTGATCACCTTGCTGTCCAAGGAAGTATCCTCCTGCACTGCAGTTCAAAAGCATCAATTTGCCTTTGTTGGCAAAGTGATGTCTCTGTTTTTTAATATGCTGTCTAGGTTTGTCAAGCTTTTCTTCCAAGGAGCAAGAATCTGTAGAGAGCTCTTTAAAAATCTGCCCATGGCCTAAACAAATCAGATTTCTGGAGGGAGAAGGCAGGCATAAATTCCCGAGGTGATTACAATGTGCATCAAAGGTTAAGAATCACTTAGTGCTTTAGGAACAATATATCTCAAATTTTAGCATGTATAAAAATAAACCAGGAATACTTGTCCAATATTTAGATTATCCCCAGAAATTTTGATTCAGTAGATCAGTGGTTCAGTTCAGTTCAGTTCATTTCAATCGCTCAGTCATGTCCAACTCTTTCCAACCCCATGGACTGCAGCACACCAGGCCTCCCTGTCCATCACCAACTCCCAGAGTTTACTCAAACTCATGTCCATTGAGCGGGTGATGCCATCCAACCATCTCATCCTCTGTCAGCCCCTTCTCCTCCTATCTTCAATCTTTCCCAGCATCAGGGTCTCTTCAAATGAGTCAGTCTTTCGTATCAGGTGGCCAAAGTATTGGAGTTTCAGCTTCAACATCAGTCCTTCCAATGAATATTCAGGACTGATTTCCTTTAGGATGGATTGGTTGGGTCTGCTTGCAGTCCAGGGGATTCTCAAGAGTCTTCTCCAACACCAGAGTTCAAAAGCATCAATTCTTCAGCCCTCAGCTTTCTTTATAGTCCAACTCTCACATCCATACATGACTACTGGAAAAACCATAGCTTTGACTAGATGGACCTTTGCTGGTAAAGTAATGTCTCTGCTTTTTAATATGCTCTCTCAGTTGGTCATAACTTTTCCGCCAAGGAGCAAGCATCTTTTAATTTCATGGCTGCAGTCACCATCTGCAGTGATTTTGGAGCCAAAAAGAGTCTGTCAATGGTAAAGCCCAGGAATATATATTTTTAGCCAGTATCCCAGGTTGCTATTGTAGAAGGTCCATGGACCACTCCTAAAGGAACACTACTTTAAAGCCAGGACTACCTAAAGAATCTTGAGAAAGAGCCATACTTACCAGTGGTAATTAAGAAACCATAGCTCTGAAGACTTAAACTTGCAGGGTCGACTGGCTGGTGATTGGATGGTAAATTGACCTTGGGTGGTGATCATTTTGTAATAAATACAGATGTTGAATTATATTGTTGCACTTAAGAAACTTATACCATATTATATAGCAATTTTTACCTCAATTAAAAAATTAAGTGTTTTTCAAAGTTGGTGGCTGAAAAAAATCCAATGGATTATTGCATGGAGAGGGTGGGAAATGGAACTGCAGAAAAGTGGTGAAGCAGTTTAATTATGTTGAACCATAAAAAAAGCTGAGTGGTGAAGAATTGATGCTTTTGAACTGTGGTATTGGAGAAGACTCTTGAGAGTCCCTTGGACAGCACGGAGATCAAACCAGTCAATTCTAAAGGAAATCAGTCCTGAATATTCATTGGAAGGACTGATGCTGAAGCTGAATCTCCAGCACTTTGGCCACTTGATGCCAAGAACTGACTCGTTGGAAAAGACCCTGATGCTAGGCAAGATTGAAGGCGGGAGCAGAAGAGGATAATAGAGGATGAGATGGTTGATGGCATCACTGACTTGGTGGACATGAGTTTGAGCAAGCTCCATGAGTTGGTGATGGACAGGGAAGCCTGGCATGCAGCAGTCCATGGGGTTGAAAAGAGTCAGACATAACTGGGCAACTGAACTGACCCCTGTCACCATTGATTTCCTTAACCTCGGGAGCTAATGAACTCTCTTAGCAAATGAAATCAGGAAACTGACCCAAACAACCCCTTAAATTGCATGGTCTTATGGTAGAGGTTAGATCTTTCCTGGTGGCACAGTGACAAAGAATCCATCTGCCAACGCAAGAGATGTGGGTTTGCTCCTTGGGTCAGGAAGATCCCCTGGAGGAGGAAATGGCAGCCCACTCCAATATTCTTGCCTGGAGAATCCATGAACAGATGAGCCTGGAGGGCTACAGTCCATGGGGGTCACAAAGAGTCAGATAAGACTGAACAACTGAGTAAGCACACACACACAATTGATGGAGGTTAGCACATCCAAACAAAGGAAATTCCCACACCATGAAGCAACGGACTTTGGAGTCCAGCAGACCTGGACTTGAATGTCACCACTAGCTAGCTACATGATCTTGGACAAGTTGCTCATCTCTCTGACTCTGTGCTCTGGTCTGTCAAATGAAGATATGGATACCTCCCTCACAGGGCCATTGTGAAGATTAACATGAAAGGCACTTGGCACCCACTACTAGCCTCACACAAAGGGTAGCTGTTGTTACTTTGCTGTTGATTGACCAGGCTGCTTTCTAATTTATTGTACCAAAGGCCGTTCAGAAGTTTTGACTTACTGAGAAATTTCTCCAGCTCTTCTGTTTAGACACAGAGTTCACAAGAAGCACAGGCATGAAAACTGTCATTATCTTTAAATAAAAGCAGCGAAGAATGGATAATCTAGGGAATACTTTTTATAAGCCCTGTGCATGATTTAAACCTCTAAACAATTCTTGAGTCTGTTGAGCAAACTATACCTATAGCAATTTGACTGATAAAAAGCTAACTTGGGGGAAAAAATCTTAACTATTTTCCAAGCTGTGTTCTAATTGTCTGCTTAGAAAGAGCATACATACATTTTTTTCTGTTTTGCTGTGGTAACTTCAAGGATAGATGCTGCTACAGGGAATTTTAAGTGATTCATACCATGTTTCCTCATTCGAGAAAGCTTTTGCTAACCTTGTTCTGATAAGCCTACAGAAATAAAAGGGAATGTGGTAGAGGAGGACATTAAGAATTTAACTTGGGACAAGGAGTCACCCCGTTTATTTTATGAGCTATATATAGACAAAGTCTAACCTGACCCTCATGGTGGTCTGAGGCAGATGGAAACTTCTGTGAACCTGTTTTTACTAAAGCGAAACTCTCCTTATTGTTGGGCTGCATTTCTCTCACCACACGATAAACATGGCTTCTCAAGTGGGTTTGGGATGGAGAGGAGCTGGGGGATCACTCAGATCGGAATTACCCCTCAGACATGTAAGGTGACAATTGACTCATCCTCTAGCCTCTTTTTTTTCCCTAGGAAAAAATTCAGCTCCTTAAAACCTACCTGATGGGCTTTTCTCCAACCCTGTAGTCATGGGCTCCTCCTGTGCCCTGACCACCTGCCCTGCTTCTCTCCTCAGCTGTGACTCTCAGAGCTGGACCTGGCCCACGAATGAGGACCTGACCGTGCTGACAAGAATAGGAAAGCCCCTCTGTTTCCATAAGCACTTTTAAGCCAAGAAAGTAGTTTATAGTCATCACAGAGTACCTCCCAGCCTTTGTTGTAGAAGGTGTGGCTAACTCTGCTGGCATAGAGCCAGGCAGGACCACAATGAAGTGAGGGTGGGGGGTGGGAGGGAAGCGGAGGATGGTGTCAAGCAAAATATTGTGGCCCAACTTGGCTCCAGTGTCTCTTGCCCTGAGGTCCATTGTTTCCAGATCTTTTTCTTTCTTTCTTTTAAATTTATTTTCTATTTTTTGAAAAAAAATGTAAGCTTGAGGTGTAATTGACACATAGCATTATATTTGTTTCAGGTATACAGCATAATGATTCAGTATTTGTATACAGTGCAAACTGATCACCACAATTAGTCTAGTTAAACCAGTCACTATATATAGTTAAGAGTTTTTTTCTTATGACGAGAACTTTTAAGATTTACTCTCTTGCTGCTGCTGCTGCTGCTGCTGCTAAGTTGCTTCAGTCTCTGTGCGACCCCATAGACGGCAGCCCACCAGGCTCCCCTGTCCCTGGGATTCTCCAGGCAAGAACACTGGAGTGGGTTGCCATTTCCTTCTCTAATGCGTGAAAGTGAAAAGTGAAAGGGAAGTCACTCAGTCGTGTCTGACTCTTAGCGACCCCATGGACTGCAGCCTACCAGGCTCCTCCGTCCATGGGATTCTCCAGGCAAGAGTACTGGAGTGGGATGCCATTGCCTTCTCCATTTACTCGCTCGCTCTCTCTTTTTTTTTTTTTTTCAAATATGCAATGGTGTATTTCAATTAGCACCAGCCAAGGTTGAGTGATTCCTCTCTCAGAGCACTTGGTAACCAGGGTGTTGCCGGCACCTCCTTGTCTCTCCTGGCGCTTACCATCTACCTTCTTGTAGGAATATCTACACTTGTGATCTTTCCAGCTTTATTTCTCACTTAGTCTTCAAGTCTCTAAAACCCAACTTCACCCATCATAACTAAAGCTACTCTCTCAGCCCCAGTACTTTCTTGAAAGTAATTTCACTGGGCACCTTGACGAGCTGCTTCGTGTGACCTCTCTGAAGTGTTTGACACCTTTCACCCTGGTCCTGCTGGAAATGTCTCTCTCTCTCCTTTAGCTTCCAGTACCCCCATCTCTTGCCACTCACTACCTCATTCTGTTTGTGCTATAGCCGTATGTAACTCTTTGCAGTCCCTTGTGCAGGGGATGAGGTGTTGACTCCTAAACCAAGTATGATACTCACACTCCCCTTCTAGCAGTTTGATTGGGAAACACAAATGACTCAAATCCTGGCCCATAAGATGTAAAGGGAAGAAAGATTTTCTTACTGCAGAAGAGAGTCCTGTGGAAGAAAGTATCTTTTATTATGGGCAGGATGGAGCTGAAAGCAAGGAGGAGAGACACCTGGAAGGCACAGAGAAGTGAAGGTGAAAGTGTGGGTTCCTAACTTGGGGCCCACACTACACATGACCTTCTTGTCATGTAAGATAACAAACTGTTTCATGGCTTAGTGAATGTGAGTTGGGTTTAATTTACTAATGAAACTTAATGTTTCTTCCTGTGTGTATTGGCTGTCTATGTTTCTGCTCCTGATAAGTGTTTTAAAATCTCTTTTGTTCTTTTTTCTAATTTTATGTGTCTTTTCTCATTGGTTGATAGAAACTTTTTTATATTCTTGGTACTAATTAGTGTTAGTTGCTCGGTCATGTCTGACTCTTTGCAAAGTCGAGAACTGTAGCCCACCAGGCTCCTTGGTCCATGGGATTCTCCAGGCAAGAATACTGGAATGGGCTGCCATTTCCTTCTCCAGGGGATCTTCCTGACCCAGGGATCGAACCCAGGTCTCCAGCATTGCAGGCAGATGCCTTACCATCTAAGCCACCAGGGAAGCCCTTGGTACTAGTTATGTGTGTATTAAAAATATTTTCTCTCCATTTTGCTTTATTATTCATTTAATTGAAGGTATTTTTCTGATGAACAAAATATACTAATTTTAATATAATTTTAAAATATTTATAGCAGATTTTTTTTAAGAAAAAAACCTTGTATTAAGAAATCTTTCAGACTTTCCTTGTGGTCCAGTAGTTAAGAATCTGCCTGCCAATGCAGGAGACACAGGTTTGGTCCCTGGTTCAGGAAGATTCCATATGCTGTGGGGCGTCTAAAACCAAGTGCCACAACGACTGAACCCACACACAGCAACTACTGAAGCCCGTGCACCTGGAGCCTGTGCTCTGCAACAAGAGAAGCCGCCGCAGTGAGAAGCCGTGCACCGCAACTAGACAAAGCCCACATGTATCATCGAAGACCCAGTGTAGTTAAAAATAAATACATAACATTTTCTTAAAAAATAAATAGTTCCCTATCCAAAAATCTAAATCATTTACTTTCGTTTTCTACCATGAATTTTAAAGTTTTATTTTTTTAATTTAAACCCTCAATTCATCCTGTGGTAATTTTTACATGTGTACACACTCCTCTATTTTATTGTTCCTTCTGCCTGGGATTAACTCTACTTATTCATGCCAGTTATCTTTTCTGTACATGGTTGAACTATGGTTGGATTTGTTTTGTTTTGTTTTGTTTTTATTGTATTTATTCCTTGAGAAATAGTGGTTTATAGTTTTTTTTGTTTTTTTTTTTCCTTTATTGTAGTGTTTGTCTGGTGTTAGTATCAGGGTAAATCTAACTTTGTGGAATAAGTTGAAAAGTGTTTTCACATCTGGAATTTTGTGGCAGAGTTTGTTTGAATTGGCATTATTTCTTCTTTAAACCTTTTATAGAATTCACTAAAAAAGTCACCTGGGATTGGAATTTTCATTGTGAGAACATTCTTAACTACAAATTCAATTTTTAATTAGATATATGACCATTAAGGTTATTTTTTTAGTCTTAAATGAGCTTTGGTCATTGTGCCTTTCAACAGTTGTGCCTATTTCATTTTAGTTTTGAATTATATGTGCATAAAATTATTTTTGATAATCTTTTATTATCATTTTAATGTCTGTAAGATCAATAGCAGTGTCCTTTCTCTTTTTTCTTGATATTGTTAATTTGTGTATGTGGTAGGGTAGATATTTCACAGCTTAGTGAATATGAGTTGTTCCCTAATCAGTGAATACAGCAACTTGTTTAATGGTGCAGTTCAGATCTTCTCTATTCTCACTGATTTTGTGTCTCCCTATCACTTCTACCAGTTATTGAGAGTGTGGCAGTGAAAAAATTATAGATTTGTCTATTTCGTTTAGCCATTCTGTCAGTTTTCTCATTGTGTATTCAAAACCTGTTATTAGTTTCACATACATTTAGAATTTTTATGTTCACTTAATGAATTGATTCCTTTATTACTGTGAAATTTCCTTTCTGATCACTCACAATATTCCTCTTTCTGAAATTGTCTTCATCTGATATTTACGTCTCCATTCCAACTGTCCATTTATTAGTGTTGGCATAGTATATCTAATTTCATCGTTTCAAGTGTGCTGTTAAGTCACTTCAGTAGTGTCCGACTCTAAGTGACCCCATAAACGGCAGCCCACCAGGTTCCCCCATCCCTGGGGTTCTCCAGGCAAGAACACTGGAGTGGGTTGCCATTTCCTTCTCCAATGCATGNAGCTGCATTTCAGGGGCTCAGTCACCATAGGTAGCTTGTGGCTACCATACTGGACAGGTCATCTCTGAGGCACCGCACCATAGCAGTGTTCACGTGTCTTCTGCGGGTCAGCTGGCAGCACCTGGAGACCTTCTTGTCATGACTGGAAGTGCTTCTGGCATCTAGTGGGTACAGACCAGGGATGTGGCAGAACATCCTCCAGTGTATAGGAAAGCCCTTCAAGCAAAGAACTACCAGCCCAGATGGTCTCTAGTTCTGAGGATGAGAAACAGTTGTCTACAACCAACCTTTGTTCAAGCGTCCATGGCATTCCCTGTGCACCAGGCATGTGTGCAGAGCTCTGCTCGGATCATCTCATGGAATCTTCAGAGCAACCCTGTGAAAGAAGCTTTATTACAGTCCCCATATTACCGATGAATTATTTGAGGTCTAGAGGAGTTAGGTACATTTGTCTAAGGTCATGGAGGTTCAAACTCAGGGCATCTGAGTCAATAATAGAGAGAGTGTGGCTTCATGGAAATAAGCTTGGCATTACCTTGAATAGGCAGAGTTATCCAAAACATCTGCTTAGGTTAAATATCTCATCTTTCAGTTGGTGAATAAACACGGCACCACTGCACTTCTATTCTCTCTCTGAATTTTTCAAAATTAGGCTCATTCACTTAGTCACATCTGCGTGGCCAAATGGAAGGCCATCTCATCTCAGATGCTCCTGATCGGCTTAGCCCTGTTGACTTGCGAGAGTCAGTTAAGCATTCTGAATTCTAGGCATTTTCATCCACAAAATGGGCACAGATAATGTTTACCTCACAGGACAAACATAGAGCCTGAAGCTACTAATATATCTGAAAGCATTTCCTCCCTGTTCACTAGCTACTTAATAAACTAAACCAGAATTGTATGACCATGTGCTTGGTTAAAACTCTCTGCCATCCACAAAGGAAAAGATCTGATGCCTGGTTTGGAAGGACCAGAAGAACACGCATCCCTCATCACCTGAAGCTTCTAGTCGCAGGAACAAGATGCTGGCCAACACAACTCTGTTTCTTGAAAATGTGAAAAGTCATTGCCAGAACTTTTCCCTGTGCCTGGTGCCTTGAAACATTTTAGGAGCTGTGTGATTTCTGAGGCAGGATAGGATAAAGCTGAAGAGAGGTGACATCCAAAAAATAGCACGTTAAAAAAAAAAATTCTGAGCAAGGGCATTTTCAGTATGGAAGTGGAATGTTAATTGAAATCTGAGTCTGCCAACAGGAGCTTTGGAAAGAACCCAATAAGGATTAGACTAATTAAGACATCTTTAAAATTGAACAGGTTGGACTGTTTTAAAGAAGAATAGAACCAAATGAAAACTATATGCTAAGGAATGTGACTCTGGAGGGTTGAAAAATCAGAAACAAACAAACATGCAGATAATTATTGTCAAGTCAAAGGAAAGAAGGAGTGATGCTACTCCGTGGACCTGATAAAGTCAGAGCTACCATCCTGGAAACGAAATGTCTAACATGTCGCTGACATTGGCAGGTTGGTTGTTGGGTAGATGTGTCATTTGAACCACCTTGGAGATAAGCTATTTTCGTTTACAGGCCATTCTAGATGCTTTTTAGGGAACACTTCGACTATACTTGCACCACGGCATAAAAGACCCCAGAGACCCAAATATTCCAGCAGAGCTCATTTTTAGCATACAGCATTGTGTGATTTTTTTTTTTTTAATGTTTTAATGCCTCTTATCTCTTGGCTTCCCTTCCTTTGTTTCCTCCTGAGCCAATCAAAAAGTCTTTATTTTAATGTGTCGCTAAATAAAGTAGCAGTTCTACAAAAAGCACAGATAAGACGCCTAATTTCTAAGGTTGTGCTAAGTACTGAGCTAACCTGACAACCTATATTTAGTATAATGATTTATTTGCTCTTCCGAAAAGCTAACAATTTACCGTAAAATTTTGGATACAAAAGGTGAGGTTCTCCCAACTCCACAGCATAATCAGTAGTGTGACTCGGTACCTCAGAAGCTTCCAGTCTTCTCAAAAAATATTTTGACAAGGCTTAAAACAGTTAAAACGTAATCGTCTTTGCTCATTATTGGAAACAGTAGTGTGTGTGCCGACGGCATCACAATAAATATTTCTGTGATTAAGAAACTTGTTATAGTCCAACAGCAAGTTTGCTCAAGCCTTAAATTATTTTTCATAATCTGTAAATAATGTTGACATTACTTTGGCATTATAATAAATATTAAGGCCATTTGGAAGTGAATCTGCTAGTTTAGATGTCTGCCTACCAAAACAAACTTATTTATATTATTGGCACATAGAATGAAGGAACATCACACACACACTGCATTTGGCTGGCATGTTTCATATGATCATTACATTTGTTTGAGGGGGGTTCAAGAGTCATATAATTAATACACTAATAAACTATTTTGTAGAGTTGTTTTTTCAGAAGCACATTACCAAATGCTTTTTAAATAACACAATAACCGAAGGCTTGTTTGCAAGAAATAGCAATTGATAATAAAACAGTCAACTGAATGGTTCAACCATTGTTATTAACGACAAGTAATGCAACTTTAGAAGATGGGGAGGAATAAACAAGGGAGAAAATTGAAGTTTTCGGTGTAATTTGTGCAAGCAAATGGATTGTGATTTGTGGGAAAGATATGGAAAATGAAATCTAGATGCTGGTGGTTACAGACAAGGATTTTTATGCAGGCTGCTGTGCTATTTTTGTGTAGTAAATAAGAAGAGTAAGGAAAGAGGTCATAGAGAAAGGAATAAAAAAGTTCCCTTAGAAATGTGGTTTTTAATGTTGAAGGAAATGCCCTTTTCCACTGTACCATTTTTCCTTAAATTGTCTACGTTACCAACCTTTCTTTGGACCTTGTGGATGATGAGAGTCCTGTGCCTGTATTTTGGAGAAGTGGGTCAAATTCTGGCTCTGCTACTCAGGTGAGTCTTCAACTTCCAGGCCTCCATCTCTTTTCTATAAAAAGTGAGAAGCTTTTGTAGGTCTAAAATTCGGTATCATCGTTTCATATATTTCTTCATTATCCCTCCAATAAACTGACTACAAGTCTATGGGCTCACTCAACAAGTCAAATCAAATGAGAAGAATGAGCATTACAAGGACTTTTTGAAATTAGAGTTGATTTACAGTGTTTTAGATATATAGCAAAGTGATACAGTTATGTATTCATACATATCTTTTTAAAAATTCTTTTGCATTATAGGTTATTACAAGATATTGAATATAGTTCCCTGTGCTATACCATAGGTCCTTGTTGTTAATCTATTTTATATGCAGTAATTGTGCCTGTTCATCCCTAATTCTAATTTATTCCTCCCCATCCCCTTTTTCCTTTGCTAACCAGAAAGGTATTTTCTATGTCTGTGAGTCTAATCCTATTTTGTGAATAAGTTCATTTGTATCCTTTTTTTTTAAAGATTCTTGCATATATGTAATAACATGACATTTGTCTTTGTCTGAATTCATTTAGTATAATCATCTCTAGGTCCATCCATGTGGAGTAGTAGAGGAATACAGGAGAGTGAAAGATGTTTGAATTAAATCGTGCTCTAGGTTGAGAGGCCCACCAGCTGGATACCTGCCTTGCAGGAAACCTCAAGTGAAGCACTCTGAAGGGGTGCCCACCCATAAGGTAGTTGTGAAAATGAAATGGGAAAGTGAAAGTGTTTGTAAAACTGTAGATGGATGCACAGATGTGGGCCCAGAAATATCACCATCATCGTGGTCATCACCATAGGGACTGAGCCCAGCAAGGCAGACCCCTGGGGGCTCTGTGGGACAGGAACTATGTCATTCCTTGAAACTTTGCCAGATATTCACTATCTACTGAGCCCTTTGCTTGGTGCTGAATCACTGTTTAGTACTTCACAGTCTGTAAATTGCTTTCTCATTCATGGGGTCATTGTGTCTACCCCAGATATCTTGCTTCCTCTGTCTCTATGTGCCCGATTCTGCTCATCAAGCAAATCGTTTGTGTCCTACCTTCAAAATAGAAACAGGTAGAAAATGTTCTGCCTCCCAAGCATTTGCGCTTCCCACTTACTTGGGATCTTTGTCAGCCTTGCCTTTGCAGAAAGTTCCTCCTTATGCCCCGAGATGGCACCCACCTACCCTGAGGTTTCTCTCCATCTCTCCTTGGTTTGGCTTTTCTTCAGAGCATCTATCCCCACCTGACACTGTAGCCTATGGAGATGTGTTTCTGGGATGCTGGTGTTTCAGATCCACAAAGGCAGAGACCTTGTCTGTCCACCACTGTAACCCCTTCAGCCTCTACACAGCAGGTGCTTGATAAATGTGATGTCCTCATGAGGGCAGATGGAGAAGATACTGTTCCTATGTCACGTGGCTTAGGGCACCCTGGGGAAGAGATGATGGAGCTCTGCCCGGTCCTGGACCCCAGCCTCCTCCCTCTCACTCTGGTTTCCAGGTACCAGGAGCACTTGCTTTGTGCCCATCAGCTCAGACACCCAAGCCTTGCTGTGCCCTCTGTGGCTGCCATTTGTGTGTGTGCTAAGTCACTTCAGTCAAGTTCGACTCTTTGTGACCCTATGGACCGTAGCCTGCCAGGCTCCTCTATCCATGGGGATTCTCTGGCAAGAATTCTGGAACGGGGTGCCATGCTCTCCTCCAGGGGATCTTCCTGACCCATCTCCTGCATTGGCAGGCAGGTTCTTTACCACTAGTGTCTCCTAGGAAACCCACCATCTATTTATCTATCTATCTATCTATATATATAGCACTATATATTTACATACATATATATATACACCCATATATATATCAGCAAACCCACCATATACATATATATATATGTATATATATATATATATCAGGAAACCCATCATCTAGCTATCTATCTACATATATATATATACACATATATATATCAGTACTTGATATGGATCAATATGAAGTTCTGTGGCCAGTGAATTCACTTTTAGTCCTTGATCTTCAGTTAGAAGTGACCCTGTTGTCCAGCCTAGTAATGTGGGTCTTGCTGCTGTAGGTGAACATGTTTGAGTCATTAAGGACTCATGGAGGGACGAGTAGAGAGACTCCTCCGTGTGCAGTGCACACGTTCCATTCCCCACGCCCCCCGCCTCTCTTGGATAGCCATGCAGACCCCTGGGCTCTGGATTCCCCAGCACGGTGGGAACAGGCCTCTGGACAGTTTCTGAGCAGAGAAAAGAGAAGGAGCAAGGAATGGAGGGACCGTTAGGGGGGAAAAAAAGGCTGAAATTAGGGGAAACAGTGCTGGGAAGTGAGGAAGGTGTTAGGAGAAAGAAAATAGCAAGAGCCAGAATAGGATGCTGCCTTAAGATGTGCTCAAGTGGGAAGAGTCCAAAGATGCTTGTGATTCTGGAAAAAAAAAAAAAAAGAGGATCCTGGGAAGGTTTCAGGAATCAGGCTCAGCTCTCTGCCTTTGACTGCAAGATACCTCTTTAAAGCTTGTATTTTTAAATAATATCTATTACAAATTTACTGTAGGAAAAAAAACCTCTATCTGTACCCTCACCACCCAGGATAATTATGAACATTCAGATATGTTCCTTCTAAGGAGTTTCTTTTGCTATGCTCACATATCATACTCTGTCCATATATAATACTCTGTTTACAGATTTTTCTTTGGCTCTGTGTCCTGGCCTTGAATTTTGTATTAAATCATGAGACTTTCCCCTTCCTGGGCCTGATTCACTAAAATATAATTTTAATGACAGCTTGAGATCCCTGGTTGGGTGTGTCATAATTTAATAACCTTTCCAGATATTTAGATGGCTTTCCATTTTTCATGATTATAAAAACACTGAGGGAAACGTCTCATTTGATATATGAATCGTATGCCACATGGATGATTGTTTTTTGGTGTCGATCCCTAAAAATGGAATGCCTGCATTGAGAGGTGTGAAGAGTTTAAATCTCTCAGTGCTGTTTTTTGAGGGTTTTAGGCATCAGTTTCCTCCTCTGCCCTTCTGACAAGGCTGATGTGAGAAGGAACCTGTGAGTTCTGGGGTATGGACACAACCTGCCTTAGACAGCTGCTAAAGCAACACTGCCTACTTACATCGTTTCCATGCACCTCGGAGAAGGCCCTCTTGCTAATGAAAATCTGGAAAACTTTTCTCCCCCTTTTTCTCAAGAAAGTCTATTCTATCCTGGAAACTGGCGGCATAAGACGCCATTTAAAAAGAGTTTTGATTTGCTTTGGGAAATAAAATCGAAACATGTTTTTCAGAAATTGCTGTAAATTTCGCGAAGCTACAGTGTTTTCCTTAGAAGTCAGGGACATATGGTTAGTCTTCCAGTGTTACTAGTAACAAAGTCTTGAAAATATTAACTATTTCATTCTTCCGAGGAGAGTGTAAAATTATCCTTTATTTTCTTCTTTGCCTCCCACACTTTGGTTTTAACAAAAAACGAGACATTCCTATTATAAGTAATTACAGCCCTTCTGTTCCAGTCTTTCAGCGCCATAAAATTAGCTATTGTACTAAATAATTAGCACATGCCATTCAGAATATCCGAAAAATTATACGCAACACCAAGCAGGCGCTACACACTGACACTTGGCCACATTTTCTCACAAACCGCTCAATGAAAATTAGGCATTGGCAACAGGTGCCTTGAAAACAATTTATTAATTGTAAAAAAAAAATGTAAGTATTTGAATGACGGCATGTAAAAGCATTTTCAAGTTTGGAATTGTCTGAACTCTGACTTCTTAAATACAGTCTTGGCTGTTGGCATGCTAATTGCACCCTTGAAGAGCATCCCACTGGCTGATTGAAAGCTCATGCACAACCAGCCTAGGAGGTGGACGGATGAGGATTGGGACCCCTGGAAGGACAGAGAGGCTACCAGGGTCAGAGTTCTGCTTTGCTCCTTCAATCACTGAGGACTGCATTTACGTTAAATTTTTAATGCTCACTAAAATAAAACGTGGCTGTTTTGAAAGGTGTTGTGGCTTTGCAGTTGATGAGGACCTAAATGATTTTGCAAATGTGAGAGGGAGAATCAGATTTGTTGTATTTTATTAAGTAATAATGATCACCGGGTCCTGCGAGTGGGGAAACCTGGTTAATGTGTTTTGGAAATCTCATATCATAATTTTGACTATTTGGAATAATTGGGGAAGAGTCTGACTTCTGAAATGCTTTTTACTTTTATTTATTTTTTTGGCCATATCAGGTGGCTTGTGGAATCTTAGTTCCCAGACCAAAATTTAACCCAGGCCCTTGGCAGTGAGAGTGGGAATCCTAACCACTGGACCAACCAGGGGATGCCTGCTGAAATGTTTGCAAACAGGCAGATTAGTTTCATTTCAGTGCACAATTAGAAAAGGGTACTAAACTGACATTCAGGCTTAGTATAGGTATGATAACAATTATTAGTATATAGTTCAGTTCAGTTCAGTTCAGTCGCTCAGTCGTGTCCAACTCTTTTCGACTCCATGAATCACAGCACGCCAGGTCTCCGTGTCCATCACCAACTCCCAGAGTTCACTCAGACTCACATCCATCGAGTCCGTGATGCCATCCAGCCATCTCATCCTCGGTCGTCCCCTTCTCCTCCTGCCCCCAATCCCTCCCAGCATCAGAGTCTTTTCCAATGAGTCAGCTCTTCGCATGAGGTGGCCAAAGTACTGGAGTTTCAGCTTTAGCATCATTCCTTCCAAAGAACACCCAGGACTGATCTCCTCTAGAATGGACTGGTTGGATCTCCTTGCAGTCCAAGGGACTCTCAAGAGTCTTCTCCAACACCACAGTTCAAAAGCATCAATTCTTCGGCGCTCAGCCTTCTTCACAGCCCCTCTCACATCCATACATGACCACAAGAAAAACCATAGCNTGACTGGGGCAGCCTGGCTCTAGCACCCACGCCTTTAACCACTACATTCAGTTCGATGCACGGAGGCATTCAAAGCCATGGAGGCATAAAAGACATTGTTGATTCAGAGAACAGTGGGCAATGCAGTGTGGCTGAAAATGGAGCTGAAAAGGTGGGCTGGAACCAGGCTATGGAAAAGCCTTATGGTCTGTGAATGGGGGTTTCTATTCTATCTTCCATCAGCCAAGCGTAGCCAGCCAAACTTTTTAAGTTAGGAACAAAATGATCAGATCTATGTTTCAGAGGTTCGCCACATGGTGGAAAGACTAAGGGCAGAGGGGCACGGCTTTGACAGAGGATGCGAGGCAGAGGAAAGCAGCAGAGTCGGGAGAGAGGCAGGATGCTCAGACATTTCTGATTCAGAAGTGACAGGGTTTTGTGGCTGATTGGAGACTGGAAGAGAAGAGGAAGGAAGCTCCTGGGTTTGTGATGAGAATGACTTGGCAGGTAGGTGCTCTGAATAGAGAAGCAGTGGGTCTGTGGAGGGGAGGTAATGAGTTCAGTTTGGGACATGTTCAGTTCAGTTCAGTCGCTCAGTCGTGTCCGACTCTGCGACCCCATGAATCACAGCACGCCAGGCCTNAGGGAGGGCATGAATGGGGATCCCACGAGGATTAGCTCTGTTGTTTTGTCTTCCCCAGTGGAAATCTGACTAATGTGAGGTGGGAAGCCTAGTGGAGAAAAAAATTTGGTGGTTTGGGGATCTGGAGAGGCAAGATCTTAGGATCTACTCTCTGATGCTAGAAGAGGACCTGTGACTTAATTCTAACAGGATATAACACATTCAGGACTTTGTGGTCTCCTTGATAGGTTGACATACATTCTTTCTGCATCACTCTTCACTCAAGTCATTAATTTTGTTTGACTATATACCTCTACTCTGGAGCAGTGCTCTTTGAAAAGGTGAAGTTCACTTTATTTTTATTTTTTACCTCCTGATGATTGATGGTGGGGAGGGGAAGGATGAGACAAGAAGCAGAGAGATAAGCTGACAAAAATGGCAAAATACAGTTTTATGTTTAAATCAGAAGAACAAAAGGCTGTTTATGAGTTGTGATATTATTTGGTATTGAAGAGTAATGCAGATGTAATTAAAGTCTTTCAACGCAATGTTTTATCCAGAGAGATAAAGACTTTCTTTTCAGAGTCAGGCAGTATTTATCTCATACAAGCAACCCTGGTGCATGCAGCTCATTTATATGACAGCTATTATGACCATGATATCTAGGGCCAGGGCCAGAAACACAGTCCCAAATAGAATCTCTCAGTACCCATGGCATGAAGGAGTGAGTATGCATACAAAGAGGGTCATAAAATCCTATATTTGCATAGTGCTTTTCTCTTCTTTCAAAGCAGTTTTACATCTATTAGGACACAAAATGGTGATGTTAGTTTCTTTTATTTTCTAATGATCATTTGGCCACAGTTCTCTGGATTGTGTTTTTGAACGAAGCTGAACTAAGAATCTTCAGGTCGAAAAGGGTATTTGGTGGTCTCTTGGACTGGGAGATGAACTGTGAGATCTAGAGGTCTTTCTTAAAATTCAATATCCCTTGAAAAAGATATGTTCCTAGATAACAGCTTAAAATAGGATAGTTCACATATTAACACAGATTTGTTGCAATTGCCTGAAAAGAGAGGGGGCTTTTAAGGTGGTGAAGGAAGTTATCTGAAAGAGGAAAATGCTTCCAGGAGGAGAAGGGGTGTCCATGGGCCTGCCAGAGACAAAGTCTATCTCTCCATCTCTCCAACTGCAATCTCATAAAACTCCATTAGAATTATTTTCTTAATTTCCCTTTCTGATAGTTCATCATTAATATATTGAAATACAACAGATTTCTGTATATTTTATATCTTGCTACTTTACTTAATTTGGTAAAACAAATAAAGGGAAAGATATACTGTGCTCATGGAGTGGAAGAATTAATATTGTTAAAATGTCCATACTACCCAAAGCAATCTACAGATTCAACATGCTGCTGCTAAGTCGCTTCAGTCGTGTCCGACTCTATGCGACCCCATAGACAGTAGCCCACCAGGCTCCCCTGTCCCTGGGATTCTCCAGGCAAGAACACTGGAGTGGGTTGCCATTTCCTTCTCAATGCATGGAAGTAAAAAGTGAAAGTGAAGTCGCTCAGTCGTGTCCGACTCTTAGCGACTCCATGGACTGCAGCCTACCAGGCTCATCCGTCCATGGGATTTTCCAGGCAAGAGTACTGGAGTGGGGTGCCATTACCTTCTCCAACAGATTCAAATATAATTCTTATCAAAATATCCATGGTATTATCTCAGAACTAGAACAAAATAATTCTAATATTTGTATGGAACCGCAAAAAATCCCAAATAGCCAAGCAATCTTGAGAAAGAAAAACAAAGCTGAAAGCATCATACTCCTTGATTTAAAACTGTTCTACAAAACTATACTAATCAAAATAGTATAATTCTGGCACAGAAACAGACACCTAAATCTACGGAACAGAATAGAAAGCCCAGAAATAAACCCATGCTTATATAATCAATTAATCTATGACAAAGGAAGCAAGAGTAAACAGTGGTAATGAGCGTTTCTTCATAAATGGTGTTGGGAAAACTGGATAGCTACATCCAAAAGAATGCAACTAGACTACCACCATTACTTTGCCGACTAAGATCCGTCTAGTCAAGGCTATGGTTTTTCCGGTGGTCATGTACAGGTGTGAGAGTTGGACTGTGAAGAAGGCTGAGCACCGAAGAATTGATGCTTTTGAACTGTGGTGTTGGAGAAGACTCTTGAGAGTCTGCAAGGAGATCCAACCAGTCCATTCTGAAGGAGGTCAGCCCTGGGATTTCTTTGGAAGGAATGATGCTGAAGCTGAAACTACAGTACTTTGGCCACCTCATGCGAAGAGTTGACTCATTGGAAAAGACTCTGATGCTGGGAGGGATTGGGGGCAGGAGGAGAAGGGGACGGCCAAGGATGAGATGGCTGGATGGCATCACGGACTCGATGGACGTGAGTCTGAGTGAACTCCGGGAGTTGGTGATGGACAGGGAGGCCTGGCGTGCTGCGATTCATGGGGTCACAAAGAGTCGGACATGACTGAGCGACTGAACTGAACTGAACTGATACAAAAATAAACTCAAAATGGGTTAAAGACTTAAATGTGAGACCAGAAACCATATATTTTCCTAGGGGAAAATATAGACAGTATGTTCTTTTATATCAGTCTTAGGAGTATTTTTCTGGATAGAGCTTCTCAGGCAAGGGAAACAAAAGTAAAAATAAACAAATAGAACTAGACTAAAGCTTTTGCACAGTGAGAGGAGCCATCAACCAAACATAAAGACAACCTACTGAATGGCAGAAGATGTTTGCAGATGGTATGACTGATAAGGGGCTAATGCCCAAAATGCAAAAGGAATCCATACAATTCAAATTTTTTTAAAAGGCAAATAAACCTATTAAAAAATGGGCAGAGGACCGGAATAAGCATTTTTCCAAAGAAGACATACTGATGGCCAACGTGCACAGAAAAAGGTGCTCAACACCATTAATCATCAGGGAAATGCAAATCAAAACCACAGTGAGATATCAGCTCAGAAATGGCTGATATGGTCAGAATAGCTACCATCAAAAAAACAACAAATAGGAAGTTCGTTGGCAGTCCAATAGTTAGGACTTGGCACTTTGACTTTTATGCCCCAGGTTCAATCTCTGGTGTCCTAATTTAAGATCCCACAAACCAGAGGCCTAATAAAAAATAAAAAACCCAAATAATAAGTGTTGGCGAAATCCATGTGGAGAAAAGGGAACTGCTGTGCATTGTTGTGGGAATGTAAATTGGTATATCTGCTACATAAACAGCACAAAGTTTCCTCAAAAATTAAAAATAGAACCATGATACAAACCAGCAATATCACTTCCAGGTATTTATCCAAAGAAAAAGAACACTAATTCAAAAAGATATGTACACCCCGGTATTCATTGCAGTATTATTTACAATAGCCGAGATACAGAGGCAAAAACTGTGCTCAGCAATAGATGAATGGCTAAAAAGGATAGATGACTATTTTTCGATATCTCACAATGGAATATCACTGAGTGGTGAAATAAGAATAAAAGCTTGCCATTTGCTACAATATGGATGGACCTCGCGGATATTACATGAAATGAAATAATTCAGATAAAGAAAGACAAATACTGCATGATTTCACTTAAATATAGAATCTAGAAAACAATGAAAGAAGACAACAAAAGAGAAACAGACTCAAAGATACAAAGAACAATCTGGGGACTTCCCTGAGAGTTCAGTGGCTAAGACTGCCAATGCAGGGAGCATGGGTTTGAACTCTGGTCAGGGAGCTAACATCATACGTGCTGCCGGGTGTTGGCAGAAAAAAGAAAGAAAGAAAGAACAATCTGGTGGTTGCCAGAAAGGGGAAGAGTGATGACGGGATGGGAAAAAGGGGGAGAAGGATTAAAAGGCACAAACTTCCAGTTACAAAATAAGTCATGGAGATGTAATGTACAGCAAAGGAAAGATAGTCAGTAGTATTGTAGTAACTGTATGATGACAGGTGGTAACTAGATTTATCATGGTGATCATTTCATAATGTATAAAAATATCAGTTCACTAAGTGGTACAACTGAAACTAACACAATATTGTATGTCAATTATACATCAATTAAAAACTGCATTAGTTACCTCCTCTATGCGCTCGCAGGGCCTCTGTACTCTCCTGACAGCATGCAGCACTCTTGGTTTATTTGCTCAGTCAACACTCTCCTTCTGTCCCTAGACTCTGCCTTCTTTGGGGTCAAAGACTCTTGTCCCTCACCATTGCTTTCCAGCATTTCTGCATATAGTAGAGACTCAGGAAATAAATATAGAATGAATTGAAATTTACTAATCCATAATTTTATGCCTAGTTAAGCTTCTCTCTCATGCTATCTTTGTTTTCAAAAGGAATGACTCTGGAGCATGCCAGAAATTGAAATGTTTATCTTTGTCTTAATCCTCTGGAAAAGAAAAGTATACAATTTCCTTGTACAATAACATAAATAATAGATAGCTAACACTTACTGAATGTTTATTGTGTGCTGGGTGCTGTTCTATCATTTTATACAGATTAATTTATTTCATTCTCATTACAGTCCTCTGAGGTAAATGCTACTATTATTACCATTTTAAAATAAAAAAACTGAGATGCAGAATTTAAGTCTTCTTGCATGTAAATTTTGTCTTTCTTATTATGGAAAAGGAAAAAAGACATTGAATGACAATGACCAAAAAAGTTTTTTTCTATTTGCATTTATCACACTTCAATTAGACTCAAAAAAAAAATTAAATGCAATTTTAAAAAGACAAAAGGAAGAATTCATCCCTGAGGGACATAGCACAATGCCTAAGTATGTCATTGTATAACAAACTATTATTAACATGTTCCTAAAACCCACATGAATGTGGATTAGCAATAAATATTAAGCGGAGGATCCAAGATGGCATTCAAACTATGTCCACCAGGTGGCACTAGTGCCTCTAAATGAGGGGCATGGGTGGAAACACTCCTTATCCTGCCGTCAGCACCCTTAACAAAAGAGATTTAAGTACTGGACCTCAGTTTCCTAGACTCCAGTTCTGCATCCAGAGGCAGCCAAGGAGCTGTCTGATACCCACCAGTGCACTCTGCCTGTTTTGCTATAAGAGGAGAGTTCTCAGAGGCACAGTCACTGTGGGGTAGTGGATAGATGCTGGTCTGTTTCAAATCCAAATTCAAATTCAGGTTTCTTCAAATCCCAGCCCTACCAGCTACTAGTTGTATGACCTTGGGCAAGTTATTTAACCTTTCTGTGCTCCAGGGTTCTCATCTGTGAAATGTGGACAATCCTCGAGCCTACCGCATCTTGCACCACCTATTGTAACAATGCTCCGCTCATGGAAGTTCTGCATGATTCTTCTATGCAATAGAATCAATAGTTGACCTTTCCATAGCTGAATGTGTGTGTGTGCTAAGTCATTTCAGTCATGTCCAACTCTTTGTGACCCTAAGGACTGTAGCCTGCCAGACTCCTCTGTCCATGGGATTCTCCAGGCAAGAATACTGGAGTGGGTTGCCATGCCCTCCTTCAGGGGATCTTCCCGACCCAGGGATGGAACCCATGTCTCCTGCATCTCCTGCACTGGCAGATGGGTTCTTTACCCCTAGTGCTGCCTGGGACACTCAAATGCAATTAGCATTTTACTTGGCTCAGAGTAGGGCACAAAGGAGATGAACTTGAGTTTCAGTTTTGCTTTTATTTTCTCGGGCCACACAGCATGTAGGATCTTAGTACACTGACCAGGGCTTGAGCCCATACCTCCTGTAATGGAAGCACTAGACTTCCACAGAAGTTCCTGAGCTTCAGTTTTAAGTATTAACGTAAAGCTACTACTATTAACTAGATGTGAGCTGGTCATTAGAAGAAGAATTATGATTTAGCATCTGCAATTCTCCAGTCTCTTCTCTAGGTGCTGCTGCTGCTAATATGGACAAAGCAGGTAATTCCCTCACCCTCACGAAGGCTGTAGCCTAGCCAGCAAGATAAACATTAAACAGATGATGACATAAAAGTAGACAATTACAAAGGTGCAAAGAACCAAGTCTTATAGGAATGTAAAACAGGTGCAACTAACCTAGTCGACAGGGGGGCGGGGGTCAAGGAAGGCATGAAAGTGGAAATGACAGTGTTAGCAAAAGAGGGTGGCTAAGCATTCCAGGTGGAAGACATGACATCTGTATACGCCCGTAAGTGGGAAAGAGCCTGCTCAATTCACACGACTGAGAAAATCCCAGTTTAGTCAAAGGGTAGGAAGAGTGGATGGGGGAAAGGAAGCTGGAGAAGCTGCCTATTGGGCAGTAAGAAGTATTAAAAGATTTTAAATAGGAAAGTGACATCAGATGTGCAGTTTTTAAAAGGTCGTATGACTGAAATGGGGAGGTCCGTTTGAGGAGGTGAGGGAGTTTGAGGAGTTTGAGGAGGTGAAGGGGAGAGACCAGTGGGAAAATTCTGATGCTGTTTTAGTCAAATAGTGATGGCAACCTGGCCTAGTGTGGCAGGAAGTGTGAATTTATTGGTTAGGTGTGTGAGAGGGAGGAGTCAAGGCTTCTCCCTTAAACAGGAGGATTGATGGGGATGCCATTTGCCAAGGTAGAGACCATTACAGATGGAGCAGCTTTGGAGGAAAGCTCCGATGTTCCTATCAGGATATTCTGAGTTTGAAGCACTTGACAAATATTCAAGAGGAGCTGTTTAGAAAGCACTTAAATGTGAGGAGCTCAAAAGAAAGACTGTGGTTGTTCATATAGATTAAGTGTTAGCAGCACACAGATTTAACTGGAAACCACAGGGAGACCTTGTAAGTAGAAAGTGGGAGAAGGGAAGATGTCCAGAGACATCTAGGGAACCCTATCGTCATCAAGTTGGCAGAGATTAGATATCAGCAATCAGTAGTGAAACCAGAGAAGGAACAGTTAGAGGTACCGAAGGAAAACCAGAAAGCCCAGTTCCCCTCCCCCGAGAAATGATTATGAAAGAGGAGGGTGTCATTAGCATTGAGAGCTACTGAGAAGACAGGCAAGCAGAGAACTCAGTGTGTCCTTTGGATCTGGTGATCTTGGAGGGCTGAGTTTCTATGGCACCCTGAAGGCTGAGGCCAGATTGCAGGGAGTTGAAAAGTTGAATGTGAGGTAAGCAAATGGTGATGACGTCATCTACATGTTGGCACTTGCCAAGAGCATTTGCCAGCAACTGAACAATTCTCAGAGCATTTGCCATCCGTCTGTGCTGCTGCAGCTGCCTGCCTTCAACACCCCCTGAGGGGAATTCAGCGTGGACAGGGAGGCACTCCATGCTCCAGGGAATCTGGCAGAACGGGTCCTTGTATAGTTACATATTTTCAGGAACTGACTTCATGATCCCAATCCTTGCACATCTCCTCATATCTAAAAAAGCACTAAATCCCTTCATGGCAACATCAGCTCCTCATGATAAGCAGAAAACTTATGTAAAATAAGTGTTTGATTGCACTGAACTCCTCCTTCACCAAAATCTTATATATTGACCTTCCCCTGCTGCCTCTTTGGAGCAGTCTCTAAGAGCTATCTGAGGTGCTGTCTCCTGGACTGTGGTCCTCATTTTGCCCCAATAAAACTTAACTAGCAACCTTCACATTGTGCATCTTTCTGTCAACAATGATTATGCTAAAAATGTAACCCAATTGATTGACTGGGCCCACACCAGGGGCCTAGTCTAGGGAAGACTCCATGTCTTTGCCAGGGAGGTTCTTTTTCCAGTCAGATTTGCACAGCCAGTAATGGAATAATGCTGAGGCTGGAATAGCACAAGCTTTATTCAACGGCCAAAGAGTGGAAAAGCTGGAACCTAGATCACAATATTGGCAGAGACACCAAATATATAGCAGAGATGAAGTAAAAGGAAAGGAATTGAAAAGTAGGCTGTTCCTGACTTATCTAAGAATAGGGGTGTGGCTTGGACCTGGAACTGACACAGCTTTCTTTTCGGTTCTCTTAGGGACTTATCCAGCTGTTGTTATGGCAATCATCAATGAGCACAGTGCTGGTGGTTGTGTCACTGAGCCTGCTAATGTATTAAAAAGAGTGTGTAATAAGGCCTAAGATTATGGGAAGTCAAATCTTGCACCATCTTGGGCCTACTTGGTTCCAACTAGTCTTGTTTGGTTTTTTGCTCTTTGCAGCTTCCTTCTGAAACTTAGATGAGAGTAATCGGTTTCCATTTCAGGGAGGGGAGGGATATGACTCTGGGGCAACAACCTTGGTAAGAAAAATATTTTCTAGAAATTTGGTTGGGAAGGGAAGGGAAGGTAGAAGGAGGGCTTTTTCAAAGGGGAGAAACATGAACAGTTTTAAATACTGATACAACAAATGAGAGAGATGTTTAAAAATCTCAGCAAGGGAAAGGTCCCTAAGAAGGCTGCAGGGGATAGGATTCAGAACACAAGAGGAAGGATGACCTCCCTGTGAGAAGGTCCAGGTGAGGCAAATTCAGGAATGTTTGTAGACTAGGTGGCCGAAAGTCAGTGTCTTTCCTGTGCAATGTCTGTGATTGCCTCTTACGTACAGAGGGCGTCACCCGCTGACAGTGAGTGACGACGATGTGAATTCAGAGGGAACACTTGATGCAAAGTGCTGACCAAGCAAGATGAAGACCCGAGCAAGGCTGGTGACCACTGACTCACAGTGACACAGGTGGGAGAAGGTGTGTGATTTTCTGCAAGTTATGTTCATGATGCAGAGTTACTCAACACAGTGAACAGTTGGGATCACTCACTTGCACATTTTTATTGTATATCTGCTATGTGCAGACCTCCTGCTATGCACTGGGTTCTGCTGGGCAGATGTTGTACAAGAAAAACTTGGACAAGGTAATTTTGGATATTAATAAGAGAGTGGTTTAAATGATGGAGCACTGAATCTTAGCTCTGTAAGGGAGGAAAGACTTTTCCTCAGGCCTCTTAGATCCTGTGACTGGGCCTGAGAATTAAGCTAAAAAAAGACAGATTAAGGGAAAAGAGCATACAGGTTTATCTGGTGGTGCTATTTTCATGTGACACAGGAGCCTTCCTAGAAAAGAACTGAAGACCCCAAGAAGCAGATACTTATGTACCGTATCAATAAAGAACAATGCATTGTGCAGATGTAACAAAGCAAGAGAAGAAGGGTTTGAGGTGAGGGGCAGGAGACTGAGGGCAAATGATTAGGAAATAAATGGGGAGGAATTGATACAAGATGCAGGCTATTTTAGTAGGTCTGTTTGTATGGACTCATCTCGTTTCCTGTGATAAGAATGTTCCCCTCTTCATGGTACAGTGAAGGCATCTTTCTCACTGGAAATTTATGTCCTGCTTTTAGATACAAAGGGGGAGTGCAGAGAGCCCGTCCCCCATCTGCTGTTTCTTAAGTGCCTTGGGCTCAAAATAATCAGTATGTCAATGTGGCATATTTGGGGGTGGCAGGTTCTGATCCCCTTCAGCTAGATAGGGAGGAGAGAGAAGGAGAGAGGATGGGCGAGTATGGAGACAGCAGAGTGAGAAAGCCACTGGAGGTCTCCATGAAATAAAAGAACAGGTGCCCTGAGGTGTCTGCTATAACACCAGGAGAAGCGGAAGTTGTGGCCAGAGATGAAAATTTCTGCATTACTGCTCTGAACTGTTGATGTAGCTCTAAGAATTGATGGCTGGGGTGAACAAACCATGTTGTCACAGCAACCAGAGTGATCTTTTTAAAATGCACATTTGAATGTGTCATTTATGACCTTTGGGGTTTCCGTTGTGGCTCAGATGGTAAAGAATCTGCCTGCAATATGGGAGACCTGGGTTTGATCCCTGGCTCGGGAAGATCCCTTGGAGAAGGAAATGGTTACCCACTCCAGTATTCCTGCCTGGAAAATCCCATGGACAGATGAGCCTGGTGGTCTAGAGTCCACGGGGTCGCAAAGAGCTGGACACAACTAACACTTTCAAGAGCAACTAACACTTTCACTTTGGTGGCTCTTAGGAAGAAGACAAAATTCTTAACATGGCCTGTGAGGTCCTGCTCACGCTTCCAGCTTCACCTCTTTCCAGCCACTCTGGCCTTCTACCACGGGACTTTGGAAAATGCTGTTTTCTTGATCTGAAATGTTATGCCCTCACTCAGCCCTCAAAAGCTCTATCAAGTTATACCCTCCTCAACCTTTCATACTTGGGTATCTGTTTAATGTCACTGCCTCAAAGATTTCCTTTGACCTCAATTGAGTTCTGTGAACTTTCCCTTCATAGCGATTATTACAAGTTATCATATGTTTGTGTGATCTTTAAGAATTATTTTTGTGTCTCTCCCACAAATGGCAAGCCCCACAAGAGTAACAACTATGCCTGCTTCCCTTCTTATCCTGTTGTAATAACGAGCTCTGTGCCAAGGTGCTTAAAAATATTTGTTAAATGAGTGGATGAATAAAGAGGTTAAATGACTTGCCCAAAGGCATAGATTGGGATTGCTAAGAACAACAATATTTATAAACTATGCTTCTTATACTTTATACCTTTGTGACCTTGCATGTATATCATGACAGGTGAATGTCACCAACAGACATGACTGATGACAGAGAAGACAGAAACAGGAAGAAAACAGCAATATACAACAGGAGGTAACACAACAGAGAGACTTGATACCCAGAAGTCTTCCCTCGCATTTCTCCTTTAGAATGAGGGTTATGACAGACCAAGATGGGCCCTTTTCTAAAACCACAGAAAGCTTTATTTTATTCTGTCTCTCCTCCTACCTGCCCATCGTGGAAAACCTAGCAACTTATGTGCCTGTCCACCAAGAGCAGACATGTGTAAAACAACCCCTGAGTACTGACTACATGGCTGGGTAAAGAGAAGGAGTACCACTCCAAGCCTGAGGTTGGTCCGAGGTCTAGACCGGCCCATCTCTTCCCTTGTTTTCTTGAGCTGGCATTTGAATAGTTGGTAGCAAGATACTTTGACCTACTATCTGAGGATTTTGCTCACATTTTCTTGTCACCCTCCAGCTCTGCTCCCATTTTACAGCCAGAGGACAAGCCATCCCCTGACTCAGAGGAAAAAGAAGTGTTTTCCTGACTCGGGGCCAAATGTACAAACCCTATAGGGAACAAGTTAATGGATCTGAGAGAATGATGCAGGAACAAGATTTTCCACCCCAAAAGATTGTTTGGTGGGTCAAGAGTGATAAGTGTCACTGAGTGTCAGAGGGAAACAGAGTCTGTGAGCTGCTAATTTGTTCTTAGGAAAAAAAAAAAAAAAAAAAACATCTCATTCCCACTCCCCATCTGGCTGCTGGAGAGGAAACAACAGAAACTCCAGGTGCACAGAGACCAGCTCCTGGCTGCAGGTAAAGCTTAAGGAAGCTTCAGGGTGTCAGAATAGGCTGTGGATTTTGTCTCAGTTCAGAGGCCTGATGCCCTGCCTCACAGAACATCCCCAACACAACTTGATGCAGCTCTAGGGAATGAGTCTAGTGTGCTCATGAGGAGTATAGAAATGCTGAAGGCCCTTGGACAGCCC